>JAMWET010001119.1:0-67346 GCA_024036415.1 Prochilodus magdalenae
ATAATGAGTGAAGAAGAAAATGAGGAGCAAAAAAAAAAGTGAGAGCTTCAGAGTGAAAAAGCTTACAGCACCTGGTATTCCCAGGCGGTCTCCCATCCAAGTACTAACCAGGCCCGACCCTGCTTAGCTTCCGAGATCAGACGAGATCGGGCGTTCTCAGGGTGGTATGGCCGTAAGCGAGAGACAGCGTGCAGATACGGCTAGTTATAATTCGGAACCAGGAGCGGTCACTCATTCAGAGCGAATTACAAAATTAAAACAGCTGTGCCGCCGCAACAGCGCCACAGGTTACTGACAGAGCGACATGTTTTGATCAAAAGTAAAGTTCTCGCTCCAAAGCCCTCACTGTGTGTAAAACCCTGCAGCTAAGCTTTACGACTGTGTGCATCAAATCACATCTAAACACGAACATCATTGGTCTTACTCAAACTTACGGTCCGCCTCAAACACTTGTTACAGCTTCACAGACTGTAGGCTTAAGTAGCAACTGAAAGAATGTCCAGAGATATCTTTGTCATTTACACGTTTTATTTCACAGCACGCTCAGAAAAAAACGTTCCACCAACTTTCATCTAAACTACTGGGATAAATAAATAAATCAGTCAATCAAACAATCAATAACTTAAAACCTCTGCCGTTAACATGTGTGGGGCATGCACCTCTTCTTTCGCGGTACCTCAATATATGCACGTGTGCTCACCATCGCCACCAAGCGTCTGAAATAAATCACTGCGAATCATTGACTGAGGAACAAATCATACACCAAAATACATCCTACAAGGGAAAGGAACAATCACTTCGAGCTGCAGGTTACATCCTTTCTTTCCATGTTAAAGTGTTCATCACAGTATAAAACTACTGATCTCACTGTTATGTTTCTATGCAGGAACTGCATCCTTCGTCAAAGAAACGCGCGGCTATCCCTGGCCATTATTTGCATCACATGTGATCAATGTTTATTTGCAATTCAGGAACAGCCCAGAATAATCACTGACGTTTCACAGAAATGACACTTTGTAAAAAAAAAAAAAAAGTTGAAGGGATAAGGCCGGCCAGTTTGTCGACTAATTAAACAAATACCAGAGCCCTTTGTCACCTTACACAATCGATACAGTAACATTTGTAATGAAAGACTCTGGAAATCCTGTACGAAACAAGAAAGTAAAAAGGAGTAAATAAAGAAAAAAGGCAAAAGTGGGTACTTCGGATCAAACAAAGCTTACAGCACCTGGTATTCCCAGGTGGATTTTCATCCAAGTTCTAACCAGGCCCAAGACTGCTTAGCTTCCGTGGTCTGACAAGATGCGGTGTTTTCAGGGTGGTAGAGCCATAAGCGACAAAAGCCCTTTGAATAAGACTTTTTTTTTTGTGTGTTTGTGTGTGTCAAAACATTCAAGTGTGTAGGCCCACCGTGTGAAAAGTTCCTAATAAGGAGTGAAGAAGAAAATGAGGAGTGGGAAAAAAAGTGAGAGCTTCAGAGTGAAAAAGCTTACAGCACCTGGTATTCCCAGGCGGTCTCCCATCCAAGTACTACCCAGGCCCGACCCTGCTTAGCTTCCGAGATCAGACGAGATCGGGCGTTCTCAGGGTGGTATGGCCGTAAGCGAGAGACAGCGTGCAGATACGGCTAGTTATAATTCGGAACCAGGAGCGGTCACTCATTCAGAGCGAATTACAAAATTAAAACAGCTGTGCCGCCGCAACAGCGCCACAGGTTACTGACAGAGCGACATGTTTTGATCAAAAGTAAAGTTCTCGCTCCAAAGCCCTCACTGTGTGTAAAACCCTGCAGCTAAGCTTTACGACTGTGTGCATCAAATCACATCTAAACACGAACATCATTGGTCTTACTCAAACTTACGGTCCGCCTCAAACACTTGTTACAGCTTCACAGACTGTAGGCTTAAGTAGCAACTGAAAGAATGTCCAGAGATATCTTTGTCATTTACACGTTTTATTTCACAGCACGCTCAGAAAAAAAACGTTCCACCAACTTTCATCTAAACTACTGGGATAAATAAATAAATCAGTCAATCAAACAATCAATAACTTAAAACCTCTGCCGTTAACATGTGTGGGGCATGCACCTCTTCTTTCGCGGTACCTCAATATATGCACGTGTGCTCACCATCGCCACCAAGCGTCTGAAATAAATCACTGCGAATCATTGACTGAGGAACAAATCATACACCAAAATACATCCTACAAGGGAAAGGAACAATCACTTCGAGCTGCAGGTTACATCCTTTCTTTCCATGTTAAAGTGTTCATCACAGTATAAAACTACTGATCTCACTGTTATGTTTCTATGCAGGAACTGCATCCTTCGTCAAAGAAACGCGCGGCTATCCCTGGCCATTATTTGCATCACATGTGATCAATGTTTATTTGCAATTCAGGAACAGCCCAGAATAATCACTGACGTTTCACAGAAATGACACTTTGAGAAAAAACACCTAGTTGAAGGGATAAGGCCGGCCAGTTTGTCGACTAATTAAACAAATACCAGAGCCCTTTGTCACCTTACACAATCGATACAGTAACATTTGTAATGAAAGACTCTGGAAATCCTGTACGAAACAAGAAAGTAAAAAGGAGTAAATAAAGAAAAAAGGCAAAAGTGGGTACTTCGGATCAAACAAAGCTTACAGCACCTGGTATTCCCAGGTGGATTTTCATCCAAGTTCTAACCAGGCCCAAGACTGCTTAGCTTCCGTGGTCTGACAACATGCTGTGTTTTCAGGGTGGTAGAGCCATAAGCGACAAAAGCCCTTTGAATAAGACTTTTTTTTTTGTGTTTGTGTGTGTCAAAACATTCAAGTGTGTAGGCCCACCGTGTGAAAAGTTCCTAATAATGAGTGAAGAAGAAAATGAGGAGCGAAAAAAAAAGTGAGAGCTTCAGAGTGAAAAAGCTTACAGCACCTGGTATTCCCAGGCGGTCTCCCATCCAAGTACTAACCAGGCCCGACCCTGCTTAGCTTCCGAGATCAGACGAGATCGGGCGTTCTCAGGGTGGTATGGCCGTAAGCGAGAGACAGCGTGCAGATACGGCTAGTTATAATTCGGAACCAGGAGCGGTCACTCATTCAGAGCGAATTACAAAATTAAAACAGCTGTGCCGCCGCAACAGCGCCACAGGTTACTGACAGAGCGACATGTTTTGATCAAAAGTAAAGTTCTCGCTCCAAAGCCCTCACTGTGTGTAAAACCCTGCAGCTAAGCTTTACGACTGTGTGCATCAAATCACATCTAAACACGAACATCATTGGTCTTACTCAAACTTACGGTCCGCCTCAAACACTTGTTACAGCTTCACAGACTGTAGGCTTAAGTAGCAACTGAAAGAATGTCCAGAGATATCTTTGTCATTTACACGTTTTATTTCACAGCACGCTCAGAAAAAAACGTTCCACCAACTTTCATCTAAACTACTGGGATAAATAAATAAATCAGTCAATCAAACAATCAATAACTTAAAACCTCTGCCGTTAACATGTGTGGGGCATGCACCTCTTCTTTCGCGGTACCTCAATATATGCACGTGTGCTCACCATCGCCACCAAGCGTCTGAAATAAATCACTGCGAATCATTGACTGAGGAACAAATCATACACCAAAATACATCCTACAAGAAAAAAGGAACAATCACTTCGAGCTGCAGGTTACATCCTTTCTTTCCATGTTAAAGTGTTCATCACAGTATAAAACTACTGATCTCACTGTTATGTTTCTATGCAGGAACTGCATCCTTCGTCAAAGAAACGCGCGGCTATCCCTGGCCATTATTTGCATCACATGTGATCAATGTTTATTTGCAATTCAGGAACAGCCCAGAATAATCACTGACGTTTCACAGAAATGACACTTTGAGAAAAAAACACCTAGTTGAAGGGATAAGGCCGGCCAGTTTGTCGACTAATTAAACAAATACCAGAGCCCTTTGTCACCTTACACAATCGATACAGTAACATTTGTAATGAAAGACTCTGGAAATCCTGTACGAAACAAGAAAGTAAAAAGGAGTAAATAAAGAAAAAAAGGCAAAAGTGGGTACTTCGGATCAAACAAAGCTTACAGCACCTGGTATTCCCAGGTGGATTTTCATCCAAGTTCTAACCAGGCCCAAGACTGCTTAGCTTCCGTGGTCTGACAAGATGCGGTGTTTTCAGGGTGGTAGAGCCATAAGCGACAAAAGCCCTTTGAATAAGATTTTTTTTTTTTGTGTGTTTGTGTGTGTCAAAACATTCAAGTGTGTAGGCCCACCGTGTGAAAAGTTCCTAATAATGAGTGAAGAAGAAAATGAGGAGCGAAAAAAAAAGTGAGAGCTTCAGAGTGAAAAAGCTTACAGCACCTGGTATTCCCAGGCGGTCTCCCATCCAAGTACTAACCAGGCCCGACCCTGCTTAGCTTCCAAGATCAGACGAGATCGGGCGTTCTCAGGGTGGTATGGCCGTAAGCGAGAGACAGCGTGCAGATACGGCTAGTTATAATTCGGAACCTTGGAACCAGGAGCGGTCACTCATTCAGAGCGAATTACAAAAAAAACAGCTGTGCCACAGTGCAACAGCGCCACAGGTTACTGACAGAGCGACATGTTTTTGATCAAAAGTAAAGTTCTAGCTCCAAAGGCCTCACTTTGTTTAAAACCCTGCAGCTAAGCTTTACGACTGTGTGCATCAAATTACATCTAAACACGAACATCATTGGTCTTACTCAACTTACGGTCCGCCTCAAACAACACTTGTTACAGCTTCACAGACTGTTTTCATTTTGTAAGCAACTGAAAGAATGTCCAGAGATATCCTGTCATTTACACGTTTTATTTTCACACTAGCACGCTCAGAAAAAAAAACGTCCCAAAATCGTATCTGGACGCTGTCACTCGCTTATGGCAATACCACCCTGAGAACGCCTGAACGCCTGATCTTGGAAGCTAAGTGGGCCCCGGTTAGTACTTGGAAAAGACAGCCTAGGAATACCAGGTTGTAAGCTTTTTCACTCTTCTCACTTTTTTTTGCTCCTCATTTTCTAAACCACCCGGAAAACGGTGGGCCGCATCTGAATGTTTTGAACACACACAAAACCAAAAAAAAAAGTCATTCTTGGGCCTCGGGTTAGAACCACCCTGAAAAAATCTTGTCACCTGGAAGCTAAAGCCCTTTGGTGCTGGTTAGAACTTGGATGAAAATCCACCTTTGAATACCAGGTGCTGTAAGCTTTGTTTGATCCGAAGTACCCAGTTTTGCCTATTTTCTTTATTTACTCCTTTTTACTTTCTTGTTTCGTACAGGATTTCCAGAGTCTTTCATTACAAATGTTACTGTATCGATTGTGTAAGGTGACAAAGGGGCTCTGGTATTTGTTTAATTAGTCGACAAACTGGCCGGCCTTATCCCTTCAACTAGGTGTTTTTTCTCAAAGTGTCATTTCTGTGAAACGTCAGTGATTATTCTGGGCTGTTCCTGAATTGCAAATAAACATTGATCACATGTGATGCAAATAATGGCCAGGGATAGCCGCGCGTTTCTTTGACGAAGGATGCAGTTCCTGCATAGAAACATAACAGTGAGATCAGTAGTTTTATACTGTGATGAACACTTTAACATGGAAAGAAAGGATGTAACCTGCAGCTCGAAGTGATTGTTCCTTTCCCTTGTAGGATGTATTTTGGTGTATGATTTGTTCCTCAGTCAATGATTCGCAGTGATTTATTTCAGACGCTTGGTGGCGATGGTGAGCACACGTGCATATATTGAGGTACCGCGAAAGAAGAGGTGCACGCCCCACACATGTTAACGGCAGAGGTTTTAAGTTATTGATTGTTTGATTGACTGATTTATTTATTTATCCCAGTAGTTTAGATGAAAGTTGGTGGAACGTTTTTTTCTGAGCGTGCTGTGAAATAAAACGTGTAAATGACAAAGATATCTCTGGACATTCTTTCAGTTGCTACTTAAGCCTACAGTCTGTGAAGCTGTAACAAGTGTTTGAGGCGGACCGTAAGTTTGAGTAAGACCAATGATGTTCGTGTTTAGATGTGATTTGATGCACACAGTCGTAAAGCTTAGCTGCAGGGTTTTACACACAGTGAGGGCTTTGGAGCGAGAACTTTACTTTTGATCAAAACATGTCGCTCTGTCAGTAACCTGTGGCGCTGTTGCGGCGGCACAGCTGTTTTAATTTTGTAATTCGCTCTGAATGAGTGACCGCTCCTGGTTCCGAATTATAACTAGCCGTATCTGCACGCTGTCTCTCGCTTACGGCCATACCACCCTGAGAACGCCCGATCTCGTCTGATCTCGGAAGCTAAGCAGGGTCGGGCCTGGTTAGTACTTGGATGGGAGACCGCCTGGGAATACCAGGTGCTGTAAGCTTTTTCACTCTGAAGCTCTCACTTTTTTTTTCGCTCCTCATTTTCTTCTTCACTCATTATTAGGAACTTTTCACACGGTGGGCCTACACACTTGAATGTTTTGACACACACAAACACAAAAAAAAAAAGTCTTATTCAAAGGGCTTTTGTCGCTTATGGCTCTACCACCCTGAAAACACCGCATCTTGTCAGACCACGGAAGCTAAGCAGTCTTGGGCCTGGTTAGAACTTGGATGAAAATTCCCCTGGGAATACCGGGTGCTGTAAGCTTTGTTTGATCCGAAGTACCCACTTTTGCCTTTTTTCTTTATTTACTCCTTTTTACTTTCTTGTTTCGTACAGGATTTCCAGAGTCTTTCATTACAAATGTTACTGTATCGATTGTGTAAGGTGACAAAGGGCTCTGGTATTTGTTTAATTAGTCGACAAACTGGCCGGCCTTATCCCTTCAACTAGGTGTTTTTTCTCAAAGTGTCATTTCTGTGAAACGTCAGTGATTATTCTGGGCTGTTCCTGAATTGCAAATAAACATTGATCACATGTGATGCAAATAATGGCCAGGGATAGCCGCGCGTTTCTTTGACGAAGGATGCAGTTCCTGCATAGAAACATAACAGTGAGATCAGTAGTTTTATACTGTGATGAACACTTTAACATGGAAAGAAAGGATGTAACCTGCAGCTCGAAGTGATTGTTCCTTTCCCTTGTAGGATGTATTTTGGTGTATGATTTGTTCCTCAGTCAATGATTCGCAGTGATTTATTTCAGACGCTTGGTGGCGATGGTGAGCACACGTGCATATATTGAGGTACCGCGAAAGAAGAGGTGCATGCCCCACACATGTTAACGGCAGAGGTTTTAAGTTATTGATTGTTTGATTGACTGATTTATTTATTTATCCCAGTAGTTTAGATGAAAGTTGGTGGAACGTTTTTTTCTGAGCGTGCTGTGAAATAAAACGTGTAAATGACAAAGATATCTCTGGACATTCTTTCAGTTGCTACTTAAGCCTACAGTCTGTGAAGCTGTAACAAGTGTTTGAGGCGGACCGTAAGTTTGAGTAAGACCAATGATGTTCGTGTTTAGATGTGATTTGATGCACACAGTCGTAAAGCTTAGCTGCAGGGTCACTTTTTTTGGGCCTCAGCATGGATGGATGGCCGGTATTAGGAACTGGTCTTGGTTGGGTACACACTAGGGTGTTCTCGAAACGTGTTACCTCTAACCTCTTAACCTGTTCTCCGTTCTCTCACAAACTCGTCCTCGTCTGGGCCTATGGCTGGAACACAGAAAGGAAGCGGATCTAGCTTGTTTGAATGCAGCTCATCACCTTCAGGATCCCGGCATATCGTGCTGCCTTCCCTCCCCTGTGGCAGGTGCTGGTGTGCGACGGGGCCGTTCATACAGGTCCCTTTTTTTTATTTTTTTATTTTCTTTAATTATTACTTTGTTGAGGAATCACGGAGGTCCACTTCCAGAGCTTTCCATTCTTGTTTAGATTGTAATAAGAGAAACTGGGTAAGTGACTAGACTTGACCAGTAAATGGTTCCTGTACATGTGATGTTTCTCCCACATAGACATGTTGAGAGTCACAAAAATGAGATTTAAAACTGTTGAAATGCACTGAAATTCATTGGCCATTAAAATAACAATAGGTAAATGCTGTGCTAGTGTTTCGTGGATCTTAGTCTACATAAGTTAAACTCTTCTCACAGATTCCAACTACAACTTGACCACAGGGATAATCAGCCCAGGTGGTTACGTTTTTGGTTGGAGCATATTTGGAGCCAGTTACAGCACAGTCCTCACTTCTATTCCAGTCATTGGGTTCCCCCGTCCACCAGAACCTGAAACACAGAATCAGTGTCCTCACTAGTACACCTCTTCTTAGAGAGGGTGTAACTGCATCATGAGTTTAGTTTAGTGGACTCTTACTCAGTGGTCAGTGTTGAGTTGTCCACCCATTTCCAGACGCTCTCTTTGTCCATGTCCGTCAGACCAATCCAAGCTTCAGTGGCGCCAAATACCTTACTGATGAACTCCTGACATGGATGATCCAGGTGAGGAAGAGTCAGTGTGACTTCACACACACATATCTATCTATCTATCTATCTATCTATCTATCTATCTATCTATCTATCTATCTATCTATCTATCTATCTATCTATCTATCTATCTAATATGCAGGGGAAAGTGATAAGCTCAGAATTCAAGGCACAGCTCCTCAGCAAAAGAACCCTCACCTGTTCTTCCCTGCTGTTGATGATCACCAGGTCTGCTCCTCTCTCCCTGCAGTATTGTCTGCTCTCACTCCAGTTCTTCTTCTCAATAGAGATGAAGTAGAAGCTGTTGTTGAAACTCCTCTGTCCTTGCTCTTTCATAGAGAACGTCATACATTAGTAGGAGAGTTCAGTTAAAGGGAGTTCCACAGATGCTCCTGATTGTCTGGATAATTCAGTTGTTAATTCTCTATTCCTATAAAACTTCCTGAGCCAGAACTGGTCACAGTGGTGGGGATAGAAAGACATTCAAAGTGTTTACTGCCTGTAAAAGCTATATCATAGACGGTCTTTATATGAAATACCTGACAATTTGGGTAGCAATAAAAAGGCCAGTGTCTGTGTTGTAGACAGTTGGACCTGGCTCCTATCTCCACCACTGTACAGAAAGCCAAGTCAGTGCGGTCAAGTTTCTCTACAGGGAACACATACCGCCATTAACCCACTCTGAATGGCTTTGTTTACGTCTCCGTGGCTAAATTATACAGACACTGGAAACTCCAGTTTAAGTAATGTGCCCTGTGTAGTAAAATGTTCAATGTCTGGGAGAGAATATGGGAGAGACGGTGCTAGCTAGCCATGCTAACACCAGACTGCTGCTGTGTGCTAATCAATTCTCAACCCCATCACCATCTTTGTGACCCCGGTGACGAACGTGACACCCTCTGCCACCTGCTGTGCTGTGCTTCCCTTCCGCCTGCCATCAAACAAGGGACCATTTCGAAACAATGCGTCTAAAAAGACGAAGCTTCAACTGCGTGGGGGTGCTAATGCTGGCTAATCCTCACTGCTCCTATATCACAAGCCATCTTTTTGGGGCTGCACAGTTTTGAGTTTGAGTTTTCGGTGCTTGATCAGTAGAGTAACTCTCTGATGCCTCCATTAGGAAGGTTGCAGGTGCATATGGATGCAGGGACCACAACCAGGTTAAGTCGTCTCAGATATCAATAGATGCGTTTGGAGGAAGGCCTGACGGCATGAACCTTTACACAGTACGTATGTAAACTAGACTCTCTGTTCCTAACGGAGCAGTTACAGAGTAGTTACCTGTAGCCGGTAACCTGAGCTTCATTACTCACCTAATGCTGCCCACACCTTCTGAAGCATGTCCTTCTCCTTCTGTAACTGGCCTCTCTCTGTGGTCATATTACTGCTCTGCACTATGATGGCAGTCAGCAGGAGGACACACAGCAGCCCCAGACACACTGCAGCCCGTCTGTAGCATCCGCTTCCTGCAGTGTTGATCCCAGAAACATATCCAGTAATATTGAACCAGTCCAGTGCATTCACTTAAACAAGCACTTCAGAGCTGTATTCTATGAAACTGGCTGGTGCTTTACAGGACCTACATCTACATGGAGCATTCATGGCATGTTGGTATGCAGTACAATGACACTACAAATAAAATAATTTATAACATTCCTTAATAATATGAATGTCTCGGTTCTTCCTGATTTGTTCCTGTTAAATCCGCAGTGTATTACTACACAGGGGAGTGATGTAATGGATGAATATGTATTAATCTGTGTTCTACTTATAATGAAGTTCATATTCCGGGTTATATTCCTTTGCCTTATGAATATCTTCCCAACCTTTTTCCAAGGTTACATCATATCTCAGGTAACACATAAGCATTTCCTAGCCAATCCTAAGGCTGGCATCTTTAGCCCCACCCACATAAAACAGTTTCAGAGTCCAAGAAACTTGGCGAGCTAAAGCTAAACCAGTATAACCAATAACTATCAAGCTGCACCACATGTCTGCACGTTTCTTTGTTCACCCATCTCTGTACTTTTTCTTTCCAGCCAGTTACCATCACATAATCACATACTAGTTTGAGAGGCTAGGAGTGTTTTAGAGTTCTCAGATAGGTCTGATAATTATGATCATATTCATATCTTAATGCATAAAACTCAAGTTTAGTATCAAACAAACAGTTCCTAATTTTTTAGTTCCTGGCTTAGAGGAGGTTCGCAGGGTGTCATTTGGGATAGGCGTGTACCTGTGGTCATGGATGCTTTAAGGCTTCTGATCATACCCGTCTCCGGAACATCTTCACTGATGTAGATATCGTCGTAAACGTTGCTGTCGTCTCTGGTAATCCCTGAATTGGTGTATATGCGCTCCTCCACCTTCAGTCCTTTCATCCTGTCTAACAGTGTTGATGCCATTGTGTGGATTTCAGCTTTGGATAAAATTCCTTCTGCTTTACCCGCAGATGTGGAGACTCTACTACAGTCTGTGACAGTGGCATTGTGTAAGTGATATTAATAAATACCTGCTTCCTCTCAGGACAGGAAGTTGATGCATGTCATTCCAGTGTTTAGCGTTCTGACTGGAGAGAGTAAAGTGGTCATCATACCGGTTACATAACCACATATTACCTTTGCCACATATTACTGCTTCTGAGTAAGCATGAAAAAAGCGCCACCCACAGCACTGTGGTATAGGGACATGCAGGATCTTGGGTGCGAATGGACCTCTCCACCACATCCCATAAACATTTGATTGGGCTTATGTCGGGTGAACAAGCAGGCCAAACCATTTATCAGAGCTCTCCAGAATGCTCCTTTAACCAATTCCGGACAACTTGAGCCTGAGGGCATGGTGCTTTATCCTGCTGGCAAATTCCATCATTGTGGGGGGGAAATGAAGTCCATCTACTTAGGTGAACCAGTGAACTCAAGCCATACCATGAGAACACAGCCCACAGCTTCTACAGTGCCAAACGAACCCTCCTGTCAACCTGAAACTATCAGTACCATGAGAAAAAAGGCAACCAGTGAGCAATCAAGCGGCAAGCGCTAACACCTGCAGCTAACGCTATTTAAGCGTGAGAGTGGCAGGGGTTGGTGGCTCAGTCTTGAGCTCACGTTGCCACCTGCATGTCTCTTGTGCATTTGTGCTGCTGAAGTACAGAGGAAAAAAAAAAAAAGTACATTTTCGAGTCGGATGTTAGAAGGCTTTCATATTGAGCTTACTTTGGACCAAATCTCAGGTAACACCTCCATAAGTTTGAGGAAATAGTTTTGTTTTGCACGCTCGTTTCGTTCAGCACGCCAGTTTTTCCTGCTGGCAGCCTTGGTTTGTTGCTTCCTCTTCACATTGACCCCACTCTGCTGGGGAACTGTTAGCTCACCTCATAGCGCTGGTCTGTGATCACAGCAACCACGGTTCGAGCCTCACTGAGATACGACAAATCTGTTTCATCCACAGGCACCCCACAAACATGCTATTGAAGGCATCGCAAATACACTACTGTGGGGATTGGCCTAATTAACCGAGACCTGATCCAGCCAGTTTTATTAATATCGGATTGGTGCATCCCTAATAACGTGTGGCACCAAGTGAAGTACACTTTTCTTCTTTCCAAGTATCATCACTGGCCCTTGTTCAGGTAGTGTCTGAGCTCAAGGGGAGTTGAGTTCATCACTGGCCCTTGTTCAGGCAGTGTCTGAGCTCAAGGGGAGTTGAGTTCATCACTGGTCTTTGTTCAGGCAGTGTCTGAGCTCAAGGGGAGTTGAGTTCATCACTGGTCTTTGTTCAGGCAGTGTCTGAGCTCAAGGGGAGTTGAGTTCATCACTGGTCTTTGTTCAGGCAGTGTCTGAGCTCAAGGGGAGTTGAGTTTATCACTGGTCTTTGTTCAGGCAGTGTCTGAGCTCAAGGGGAGTTTGGATTCTATCCTATTTGTACTAGCTAGTATACATACTCTGACTGAACACTAACCACTTTTGTAAGTCACTCTGCATAAGAGCGTTTGCTAAATGCCGTAAAGGCAAATCAGTGTCTTCAAAAAAAATAGGGGGGCAGTAAAATGAGCTATGACTATTTTTACTTCAGCATTGGTCTATAGTATATATTATCTTGTCTTATACTGGTCTTAATAAAACATCTCCAGGCAGGAATGAGTTCCCTTTTTGAGTTTTGGTTCCTCTTACTGTTCTTGCTTCATTTTTGTCTTGGCAATCAGCTTGTGTAATAGGTGATTCCTGGAAGGTGGCTTTGGAACATGTCAGCTGTATAAAGTGCACTACAAATAAGCCGAATTTGACTGAACACTCTGGATGCCCTCTTCGTACATGGTTTCTAAAGTATAGAAGAATAGAAAAGTGATAAACAGGTGATGATATGCATGTATGCTCTAGTGTGTGCATGTTGATGCAATATGGCTGCCACTCTACATGCATTGTTGGTGTGTATGTATTGAAGTTTCAACACTGGCTGAGGAGCTTCAGCTGTTTGACCTACACTTACCTGCAGCTACAAAACTGTCCAGGCCGAATCCGGCTGGATTCCACACTTCAGAATGAGGACTGAATGGATTAGGGTCCATTCTATGAATGGATTGAAATATACACATTAGGCCATCATATCAATATTAAGCCAACATTTTATTACAAAACTATCATAAACCATTATACCAGACATCAGAAGGCATATATCTAATCATGACATGTAATACCTTTCTGTGAGGGACCCCAGTTGTGACCCCGTGGACACCAGTTGTCAAGACACTGTGCAGACTTACATACTGATGGATCTACTGGTCTACCTAACGCATCATTGACTGGTACCCACTAGGTTTCACTTTCAACTACTTCATGTACCCCAGTGTCATCGGATATTCCATCAAGATGATGCTCCACGCTTTTGGGCCCAAGTTTTCCAGAAGTGGTTTGAGAAGCATTCTGGTGGGTTTAGACGAAAGGTGTGGTCACCAGCAGAAGCCCGATTGAGGCATTTCACTATTATGCCTCGTTCAAGCTTTGATAATTTAAATGGCCTTGCTGTGAACATGCTGGCCAGTGTTCAACCTCACCTGGCTCATAGTGAAAGGGATCTGCGGTAGAACACGTGCTCAGAACTCTTATTCCACTTTACACAAGCGGTGTAAAAGTGGTTTGAGTTCTAAAGAAGTGGTGGCCTGAACAAAAAAAGCGATGTGAGATCTTGTTAATGCTGCAAATAATGTTGCAAGGTAAGCAATCTGTAAAGAGGACTTGGTTCTGTTTTAGGTCCTTCTGGTCATGGCCACTTTCACACCCAACTGGCCTACAAGAAGTGGTCTGTGATCTCATTAAAGCTGAAGAGGAACAGAAAGTTCTCTGTAACAGTGTGCTTACACTGTAAACACAAGTAGCACCGAGGTCACTTGGGCTGTTACTGTGTTTCTTCAGGCTTCATGTGCAATATTCAGCCACAGTGGCTCCTTATGCGAATGGCTGTGGGTCATCTTCAGGGACCAGTCCCGCTTTTGTCTTGGTGCAGACGACCAGCAAATCCATGTGTGGATCATGTTCAGTGCCAAGAAGGTCTGGTGTGACTCCACCTCCAGCCCTACTCCAAAATCTGCAGGAACAGTGTGAGAACATTGAAGCTGCATGGGATGGATTATCACAGGACACCATTAGGAACCTCTACACCTCCATGCCGAGACGTCTGGTATGTTATGTTAGCAAACATGGTGACCCAACACCATACTGAGAGACAGATTCCTGTATGTGTAGTTTAATAAATATTATCCATATAATTTATTATTAATTTGTTGTTCCTGGTAACCTTTATCTTCCTTCACAGTAGCACCATACGTACCTCCTAATGTGTGCAAATACTCTTTTGACGATGGGTGTATGAGTTACCCAAGTGGCTTCTGAGTTCTAAAGCTGTGGTAGGTCTGAGATTCCATCAGTGCTAAAGAGTACCAGGAGACACTGCATCTAATAACTAAATGTGAACCCCTCCACCTTTCCTCCACCTTCCTTGGTTGAGCTTCCATTACTCATAACAGGGATGCTTACCACAGCAGAAACAAGGGGCAGTTTGTTTTCTTGGAATTGTGACTATACTGGTCAGGCGGTGGTCATGCTTTCTGGTATATCTATACTGGTGTGCACAGTGATGACATATGGATGAGCAGTGTGTATACTATCTCCCTGTTGTTCAAGGGTCCCAGGTGTTCAAGGGGCCATATTGGCTCACTACTCCAGTGGCTGGCTGATAACTCACCTTCCATAGTGGTGCCACCACTAGGATTGCCACCCATCCGGTATAATATGCAATTGTCCTTTACTGGGAATTAAATGTTGCGTCCTGTATTAAACCAATATGGGATGCAAATTTGTTCTGTATTTCCATAAATGTCCGATATACTTGTCTGTCACACACACATGAATGACCCCCCGCACCCCCCCTCCCAGAATCAGCCCAAATACGGGACGCGCTTTGTTCCATATTACCATTAATGTCCGATAAACACGTCACACATGCTCAATCACACTCTCCCCCAACAACCCACCCCACCGGAATCAGCTCAAATATGGACGGGCTTAATATGGCTTTTTGCACTGTTGGGTCTTCCAGCATCTTTCAGAATCCAAGGCCAGGCAAACTAGTGCTGCTCTAGACCAAAGGTGTTTCAACATTGGCACAATAGTTTGTGCTATATTGAATTCACACCTCAACCATGTGGACACACCACAGAATGCCTTCTGTATCTTTCACAATCTGGGGGCCTTGAAATCTCTCAACCAGCCTTTATAGCCCACCTTAAACGACCTACCACCTCAGGTACCCACATCCTACATGGCACCCTGTGAACCCTAACATTATCCAGGTCAGCTGATAACATACAGACCTATGGGGCCTATTGGAGGTTTAAAGCCTACATTGGAGATGGACTTGTACAGCGTCACACCGTACGGGTCATGCTAGTGTAGTAACTGGTAGCTGATGTTTTACGCTAATCTGTTTATCTACAGTAGCTCACTGTCACTCACAGCCAAACAGTCAAGTTTAGAGTTTAAAGTCCAGGCCAGTTAAGAGATCATGTACACAGCTTACTCAGCTGGTCTTCAGTCTAGATGACTTTGTATCATGTCAGGCTATTAGGGAGCGTGAATGCACTTTGCAGTCCTCTGAGATAGCAGACACTGAAGATGGTGCCAGTGTGTTTGCTGGCTTCCCATCTCCCTTTCGCTTTCCATCTCACTACCTGGTGTGTGTTTAGTCGTGTTGTATGTGAGTGTCATTGTGTTGTGGCAGTGCTTATAGCGCTACACTGTTATCTGTTTATGAGGAAGCTATTCTGTAGGGACAGAGTAGCTTTCTTTTCCGGTTCCTGTCTTTCTGACCCAGGGACTTCTGTGGCTATACTTGCTTCATCCACAGAGGCATACAACTCCACAGCAGTATTTCTGTATCTCTGGTACTCTTAAAGAGGACATTATAAAGGAAAGGTGGGGGGGGGGTGGAACAGAATTAAAATCATAACCTATATAACACACAAACTATATAACACACACTTACAAATGGACTAGCATTTAGAGGGCTCATCTGCGGTTAGCAGGTAGGCGAGTCACGACGTCACATAACCTTGTTAAACCAAAGAAATGCAAGGCATGTCGTTTGACACGGACGTGGGTCAATGGCACACATAATATTGTTGGCGAGTGAACATTTTAAATAGTTCATCCAAAATGGAGGACTAATAGGCATCCGTCCAGGCATTGTGGGTGACGGAGGACGGAGACTGGGGGTTAAAAAAAAGGACCGTCTGGCCTAAAACTGGATGTGTGGCCACCCTACTGGTACCCGTGCTTCTTGATCTGACAGCCTGGCTGACCGTCCAAGCTAGAGGTAGAGAAGTTAACTCTCATAAACACAGAGCACTGGAACACATACCATCCATTCATACGGCACTGGTGATTACCTAATCTGTCCACAATGAGATATTCATTTTAGAGGACTTCTTCACCTCTCATAGTCTGGACCTGCTGTTTTTAACTAATTTTACTCATGGGTGATTTTATTATAGACTCACCATTGACCGAAGAGTGGCACCCAGAAGGAACTGTGGGAGTGCAGTGCTGTTGGAAAATAAGATAAAGGTCACCAGGAACAATAACTGATGATAAATATAGACTGATATGTGTAATATTTATTGAGCTACACATACAGAAGTAGTGTCTCTCAGTGTGGAATTGAGCCACCAAGTTTGGTAATGCAACACACATTAGTTGTAGCCGGAGCGTGCATTTGGAGAAGATAGGGCCACTGGTTGCAGGACCTCATTGACGTAACAGTGGGCTATCAAAGTGCCGCACCACTCAGGGCAACCATTCATCAAAGCGCTGAACACGGTGCCTCCACACAGAGATTCATTTTCGCCTTCACCAAGAGGTGGGACTCGTCCCTGAAGATGACCTGCTGTCATTCTGAGCCGCTCCGTGACAGTCTGGCAAACAACATTGCAGTCTTTGGCAACACTGATGTTGTGCTAAGGGGTGTCATTGTAACCGTCCTTGTGCATGTCATCCTGTGTTGTGCAGCCGTCTTTACTATCAGGATACATCAGTCCACCCACGGCTAGTGCTTTTCCAGACAGTTGAGATGGAAAGCAGATCATTACCCGTTTTGTGTTTTGTGAAAAATGAAGACCTTTCTAATGTGTCTTTTTTTAAATACCCTGTGTGGATTCATGTATTTATTTCCTCATAAATCATTTTATACATCGGGATTAACCAATCACTATTGGTACAATTACAGTTAGTCCAGAATGCTGCAAGTAGATTACTGACTAGCACCAAGAATAGAGAGCATATTTTCATATTACCAGTCCTCGCCTGGCTTTTCTGGGTACCAGTCTAGAACAGGATACAGTTTAAAGTGCTTTAATTTGATTTTAGAGCCCTAAATAGTCTAGCCCTCTGTGTTGCCAATTTTACCAACACTGCAGGAAGCAGATGCTGCAGACTGGCTGCAGTGTGTCTGGGGCTGCTGTGTGTCTTCCTGCTGGTTGCCATCACGGTGCTGTGGGTCCAGTTCACTACAGAGATAGACCAGCTACAGACCCATAATGGTAAGATAAAAGATGAGATGGTCCAGTTGCAGGAGGAGAAGGAAGCTCTTCAGAAGAAGTATGAGAAATTAGGTGAGTAATGGAGTTCAGGTTACTGGCAACAGGAAACTACTCTGATATATATCCATCCTCCACTCGTTACTGTTATAAATGGCACCTGTTTGACCTCGTTACCTGTATAAAAGACACCTGTCCACAGCCTCAAACAGTCAGAATCCAAACTCAACCAAGGCCAACACCAAAGAGCTGTCAACAGACACCAGGAAGAACACTGTAGACCTGCACCAGGCTGGGAAGCGTGAATCTACAATAGGCTAGCAGGTTGGTGTGAATAAATCGACTGGTGGAGCAACTGTAAGGAAATGGAAGACCTACAAAAGACCATTGGTAAAAACCAAACTCGTCGTGTTTGGAGGAAGAAGAATGCTGAGCTGCATCCCAAGAACACCATACCTACTGTGAAGCATGGGGGTGGAGACATTGTGCTTTGGGGCTGTTTTTCTGCAAAAGGGACAGAATGACTGATCCGTGTTAAGGAAAGAATGAACAGGGCCATCTATTGTGAGATTTAAGGCCAAAACCTCCTTCCATCAGTGAGAGCACTGAAGATGTGGTGTGTCATGTATGGGTGATGTGTGTGTTATATATATATATACTATATGATATAATATATATATATATATATTATAACTATATATATATATATATTTATATTGAAATACAGTACTTTCTTTACGGTTGTGGTGATGTATCTGATTGTACATGAATCTCGCTTGTAGAGGCAGTAAACCATTCCATGGTGTGTGGTTCCTACCACTGCCACTCTGGACCAGTTTGCTGACTTAGAAGAAAAGGAAGAAGTAAGATCTAACAGTGACTGAGCTATACAGAAAATCTGCTGAAGAGTCCAGTGTAAGAAGTATTACAGGTGAGAGACTGAGACGTGAGCTATTAATGCATGCCTTTCTCTGTCAAAGAGGCAAAGGAGGAGTGTTCTACTACTTCTCTACTGAGAAGAATGAGCTGGATAAAGAGAGCAGACACAGTAATGCCACAGATAAAAGGAGCAGACCTGGGATCATCAACAGCAGGGCAGAAGAGAGGTGAGAGAGAGGAGAGAGAGATGAGAGAGAGGCGAGCAAGTAAGAGATTGCACACAACTCCTATTCACCTGATAATCCTGTGTTTTACATTGTTCCAGACTGTACCCCACGTCAGGAGTTCATCAGGTAAAGCATTGGTTTGGCACTAGCGAAGCTTGGATTGGGCCCTGACAGAAACAGTGACCACAGAGGATTGTCCCTGGAAATGGGTGGAGACGGTTCAGCACTGACCACTGTGGCTTAATAGTTGTTTCATGATGCACACTCTCGTCTAAGAGGTCTAGAGGCTGTACTAGTGGAAGATAACTGATGATGGTCGTGTGTTTCCAGGTCTGGTGGACGGGGGAACCCTATATGATTATAATGGAGAGGGAGGACTGTGGTATAAACTGGCTTCCAGAGGTAGCTGGACATGATAATATATCAACCTGGTCTTGATTATCCCTGTCATCCACCCTGTAGTTGGAATCTGTGAGAAAAAGTGTCACTTGGTCTAGGTGACGTTAATCTGTACCCCCCGCCTGTACGCCTCTATGGTGTTTTAAGTGACTTTAAATTTTGAAAGGATGTGAGTTTGGGTGTGCAGGTAAAAGTCTCTGAAATCCTTGTTTACTTGAAGGGAATTGACATGATTGCGCAGGTTACTGTGTCCAACACAGGCATTACGATTCTGGACCTGAAAATTATAAAAAATAACTTTATCGGCAAAATACAGAGTGGCACACTGCTAAAATAAACAAATCCGAAAGTCACAACACGAGAGTGAAAATACTTCGTTTTTACTGAGTATTACACTGGTTAGTACACTGGATCACGGTGAGAGCAGTATTTATGCACAGTGATTATGAAGTTGGGTTACCGTCAGAGGACGACTTGGAAAGGCCCGCACCTGCGTAAGTGTGTGAGGTGTTATCTTGTGGCACGGTGCAATACGCCTGCTGGGAATATTTCCAATCATTGTCAGGGGAACCATGATGTCACTGAAGAGCTTTAAGTGATACCAATGAAAGAACTCAATTCCCAAGCACACCTGTAGGGAATCGACCACCAACGACCACGAGGTCCCCTTGTTGATAACTAGGGTCCATGGTTGATAACTAGGGTTCATGCGGATCTCGCGCCACAAACAAACCCTACCATCCGCCCAAAACCTGATATATCGTGACTGATCAGACCAGGGCCCATGTTGTCCAGTCACAAAGCACCAAGTTAGAAAACTCAATAAGCCCCAAGGTGAGGACATTGTGGTTTGGTGCTGTGGTGTTTAACAAGGAGAGAGTAAGAGAGGACCAGGTTACAGAATAGTTGCATCACAGCCTGGCTATAGAGAGAGACCAATTAAAAGATCAGGTTATACCAGCCTGACTAAAGAGAGAGACTAGTTTCATAAGCCTGATTATAGAGAGAGACCAGTTACAGACAAGTAACACCAATCGGACTATGGAGAGAGACCAGTTACAGACCCCATAACTCCAACGTGACTATAGAGAGAGACCAATTAAAGACCAGTTATACCAGCTTGACTAAAGACAGAGACTAGTTACATCAGCCTGATTATAGAGAGAGACCAGTTACGGACCAGTAACACTAATCTGACTATGGAGAGAGACCAGTTACAGACCAGTTACACCAACCTGACTAGAGAGACAGACCAGTTACACCAACCTGACTATTGACAGGGAACAGCCTTACTGTCAGAGGCGATATAAACTGCCTATGGACTCTGGATCCACTTCATAAGAAGTTCAACACAACACAATAAACCAGTTCCATAATGATATAATATAATACTGAGTAGGTGACCATCTTTTCTAATGAGAAAGCCTGTGCTAACAGCCTCCCCTGCTGGAGAAACTCTAGACTGCCTAATGTGCTCCAAATCAGCGTTTTTCAAACCTGGTCCTGATAGAGGAGCAGACCTGGTGAACAGCAAAGAGTTCTCCTTCTGGGGAGCAATGCAGTTTTGCTTTCTGCTTCTAGTAACAAGTAAACAAAAACCAAAGCAGTGGAAAAATCAGATTTCATATTTGCTTTAGATTAGACTGTACTGTGTACACCAGTGAGCAGGTCATGAGTATCTGTGTACGCTCCTAAAAGCTAGAGCTGCTTGAAGATGCCACTAACTCCCAACCCCCTTATACAGTTCTGTCTGTTATTAATATCAGGACCGGAGGTGACTGTATCTTATTCTCAGGATTATAGAGTGTGGCTAACAGAGTTCCCGGAGAGCAGTGATATGACGCAGATGGGCCAACTTCCTTTCTTGAGAGCGAGCATACATATATATTAATATATCTGTCCTGTCACTTTAAGGAAATCTACACTTGAAGCAGGAGCTATTTTATTCTACTCGATGGCGTCGACACGTTTTCAGAGGATGAAGGAACTGATGGTGGATGAGGATTCATATACAAATACAGGGATTATGATAAATGACAGCAACGGTTATGGGGATCTCTGTGCCAATGAAGATGTTCCAGAGACGAGTGTGACCAGAAGGCTTAAAGGACTTACCACCTCAGGTACACACACACACTGGCATATCCCACATGGCACTCTGTGATCCTCCTCCAGGTCAGGAATTATCTGATAACATACAGACCTATGGGGCCTATTGGAGGTTTAAAGGCTACACTGGAGATGGACTTGTACAGCATCACACCGTATGGGCCATGCTAGTGTAGTAACGTTTCTTCTGTGTCCATAATTCCTGAGCAGTATCTCTTCGTACCCTCGAACTTGTTACAGCTGGATGGTACTTGTGCTTCTGTACCAACCCGCTACAGCCTCGGCTGACAGTTCAAGCTAGAAATAGAGAAGTTAGTCGTGACTACAGAGGCTCAGTTCATATAGCACCAGTTCTGTCCACAAAGACGTTCACTTGAAATGGCTTCTCCACCTCTCACGGTCTGGACCTGCTGTTTTAACGGAAATGTTTTACTTATGGCTGATTTTAATATCAGTCATCGTCACTACTTTGGGAGTGCAGTGCTGTTGGGAAGGAAGATAAAGGTCACCAGGCTCAATAGATGATGATACATTTAGACTGATCTGGAAAATATTTATTTAGCTACACATACAGTAGTAGTGTCTCTCAGGTTGGCATCAGGCCGTCATGCTAACACAACACACCAGACGTCTCGGCATGGAGTTGTGGAGGTACCCTGTGATAATGGTAATGGTAATGGTGTCCTGTAATAATCCATCCCATGCAGCTTGATTATTCTCAAAGTTCCTGCAGTGTGTGTGTGTGTGTGTGTGTGTGTGTGTGTGTGTGTGTATAACCTGACCACTCATATAGTCAGTCTGGTACAGCAATAAAGCCCATCCTTGCTCACGTCACATGCACGGCTGAACATGAAACGAATCTTTTGCATGTCCCACAACATCAAACCTTCTGTCTGTCCTGAACATCATTATTTTTGGTGCTCTCATTAAGTGTCTTCAAAACCTTGGTCATTTTTCATCCTGTTTTTGAGTTTTTTGCTAGAAATCTTTCGTCTGGTCTGTCGCGAAATCCGTGTCTTTGATTCCGACCTCAGATTCCATACACAAATCACTCAAAACTATTGTATTTCTATCATACAGTGGGCTTAACCGTTCCGTTAAATGGTCTAGCTGTCTCTTATGTTGCTAATTTTGCCAACACTGCAGGAAGCAGACGCTACAGACGGGCTGCAGTGGGTCTGGGGCTGCTGTGTGTTCTCCTGCTGGTTGCCATCCTGGTGCTGTGGGTCCAGTACAACAACATGACTAAAGAGAGAGACCAGTTACAGACCAGCTACACAAACCTCACTACAGAGAGAGACCAGCTACAGACCAGTTACACAAACCTCACCTCAGAGAGAGACCAGCTACAGACCAGTTACACAAACCTCACCTCAGAGAGAGACCAGTTACAAACCAGTTACACAAACCTCACCTCAGAGAGAGACCAGTTACAGACCAGTTACACCATCCTGACTAAAGAGAGAGACCAGTTACAGAAGGAGAAGGAAGCTCTTCAGAGGAAGGTGTCAGATTTAGGTGAGTAATGAAGTTCAGGTCACTGGCTACAGGAAGCTACTCTGTAACTGCTCTGTTATGAACTGAGAGTCTAGCTTATATACATACTGTACAGTGTAATGTGACATGCCGTCATGCCGTCCTCCAAAAGCACCCACTGCTACCCAGTTCTATAGCAGACAGGATGTACTCCAGATTAGGACCCGAAGTCCTAGTAATACAATACCATAAATCATCTTATCTGAGATAAAAAAAAAATATCATCACCTCTCTATTTTAAAAATCTGCAGACATCTTTATTTGTGACAGCTTTTTCTCTTTTTAATGCCACACAAAAAAGAGACTGGTGTGCTAACAGCACCCTCTGCTGGAGAAACTGTAGCCTGCTTAATGTGCTGTACATGACCAAGTGTCAAAGCCACATGCATGTACTTATTACATATGTTAAAAAAAAGGAAGTTTCCAATTAAGTCTTTCATTAGATTATTTTATTATTTCCCAAGACGGTGGTCTTACCTTTCCCAACACAGTGGTCTCACCTTTCCCAACACAGTGGTCTCACCTTTGTGAGTCGGTGGCTGGTGAGGAGAGGAATTTGACTAAATGCTCAAAATCTACCAGTAATACATTAAACTCTGCTTTAATTTATCATAACAGTGTTACAGGCTTTCGGTGATATACCTTGTAGAGGCACTCAGCATCTCGAATGTCTTGGTTTCTATCGCCACTACTGTGGCCAGTTCTGGCTCAGGAAGTTTTATAGGAATAGAGAATTAATGACTGACTTATGCAGACAATCAGGAGCATCTGTGGAACTCCCTTTAACTGAACCCTCCTACTAATGTATGACGTTCTCTATGAAAGAGCAAGGACAGAGGTGTTTCAACAACAGCTTCTACTACATCTCTACTGAGAAGACGAGCTGGAGTGAGAGCAGACGGTACTGCACAGATAAAGGAGCGGACCTGGTGATCATCAACAGCAGAGAAGAACAGGTGAGGGTTCTTTTGCTGAGGAGCTGTGCCTTGAATTCTGAGCTCATCACTTTCCCCTGCATATATGTGTGTGTGTGTGTGCGTGTGTTTGTGTGTGTGTGTGAAGTCACTGATTCTTCTTCACCTGGATCTGTTCACATTGCTCCGTACTGCACCATGTCAGGAGTTCATCAATAAGGTATTTGGTGCCACTGAAGCTTGGATTGGTCTGACGGACACTGACTCGGAGAATGTCTGGAAATGGGTGGACGGCTCTACACTGACCACTGAGTAAGAGTCCACTAAACTAAACTCTACTCATAATCCAGATATACACTCTGTAAGAGAGCCTAGAGGTGTACTAGTGAAGACACTCTGACTCTGTGTTTCAGGTTCTGGTGGACGGGGGAACCCAATGACTGGAATAGAAGTGAGGACTGTGCTGTAACTGGCTCCAAATTTGCTCCATCCAAAAATGTAACCACCTGGGCTGATTATCCCTGTTATCATCCTGTAGTTGGAATCTGTGAGAAGAGTTTAACTTAATCCACATGATCCACAAAACATCCTTTCATCTTTTTAAGGATGAGTGTGGGGTAAACTTTCTTTTTTTTCTTTTTTTTTTTTTTTTTACTTATTTTTGTCATTTTACAAATTTCCAAACACAACAAAGTGCAGGGAGTATAAACAACTATGGACAGGAAGGAAGGAGAAATAAGATAAGGGGGGAAGAAAGATGGAAGAAAGGGGAGAGGAAAAAAATATATACATTTACATTTAGGGCATTTAGCACACGCTCTTATCCAGAGCGACTTACAACCGTGCTTAGTGTTCTGTTGGATGATATTCCAGCTAGTACAGGAATATTAGAGTCTAAAACTCACCATGAGCTCAGACACTGCCCGAACAGGGGGCCAGTGCTGATACCTAGAGATTAATACACAGACATAGAGCAAATAGAGCATTACCTGGCAACCCCAGCCCAGTGCTCATTCCTATAGAGGAGAAAAGGTCATTATAAGTGCAACACAATACACACAACTTACACGTCTGCTAGAGCTCACTCACTTAAGTGCTTTATGAAGAGATGGGTCTTCAGTCTGCGTTTGAAGACTGCGAGAGACTCTGCTGTTCTGACGCCCAGTGGGAGTTCATTCCACCATCTGGGAGCCAGGACAGAGAAGAGTCTGGACGCTTGTCTTCCGTGTGTCCTCAGGGATGGTGGTTCGAGTCGAGCTGTACTTGAAGCACGAAGGGCTCGAGGTGCAGCTTGACTCTTCACCATTGCCATAAGGTACGGAGGCGCTGGTCCATTCTTGGCTTTGTAGGCATCAGAGTTTTAAATCTGATGCGAGCAACAACAGGAAGCCAATGAAGGGAGCGCAGCAGTGGAGTGACGTGGGTGAACTTTGGAAGATTGAAGATGAGACGGGCTGCAGCATTCTGGACAAGTTGCAAGGGCCTGAGGCAGCAGAGGAAGACCAGCCAGAAGCGAGTTGCAGTAGTCTAGCCTGGAGATAACCAGAGACTGGACCAGCAGCTGGGTGGCCTCCTGAGAGAGGAAGGATCAAATTCTCCGGATGTTGTAGAGGAGGAATCTGCATGACCGAGTCAGGTTCGCTATATGAGCTGAGAACGATAACTGGCCATCCAGAATCACTCCAAGACTTCTACATGACACATGAAATATATACAACTGGCTGTCAAACAAACACTAGTGTCCAATATCTCACATGGTCATTTACAGACTTCAGGGGTTACATAGCTTATATAATATATACCTCATACTTATCTCTCTACCTTACAGTTTTAAACTTTCTGATTCTATCCTAACCCTCCTATTGGAGGATCTGACCCCTTGCTCATCCCTGGTTTCCTTTGGTCAGTATGGAATTGTGTACACATGGCTGAATCCCAAATGGGACTCGTATTAGACTGTTGTTTTCAGGAGCCACTAGATGGTGCACTATGTAGGGTGCAGGGAGTTATTTGAGATTGAGCCAGTGTTTCAGGAATCAGACTTGTTATGGAGGGGGATCAGCCTTCGAAGAACTTCCAAGTAGGCATTTCCAGTTTTGCTAGTAGTAATATTGTTTGTCTGACTTTTCAGCATTTATAAATGTGATGGCACATCAAACGTCTCTCATTAGCTTCCTTTCACCACATACATATAACTGTCAATCAATCAATCAATATTTATTTGCATAGCGCTTTTTACAACCAACGCTGTCTCAAAGCAGCTTCACAGAAACAGCTTCACAGTTTGTTATAAAGGAGAAGAAAAACATGGAGTCAGGGGCCGAACCCAACCTCCCCAGGTCCAACCCAGATGAAGTATTGTGACACATGTAGATGATGATTCTCACTTCAGGAGTCTAACCACGATATATCAGCCAACCATTGTATCGCTCAGGCCCTAGTTCCCACAGTCCTGCTTATATTAGTCGTGTATCCCCAGCACCAAACCAAATGACCATAGTTTGGTCACCAAGGTGTCAAGGCTTAATGACCGCATTCGGGATTTACGGAAAGCTACTGAAACGTGTCCCTCCATATTCAAAGGAATGTGGACAGCCCTCCTAATTACTGAGTGCAGATGTTTAGGCCACACCCACTGCTAACAGGGGTACACAATCAGGCACACAGCCATTCAGTGGGTTACCCTGAAGAGCTCTGTGACTCTATCAGATTTTTATTTCCGTGGCCTTCTAGAACAGATTTCCCCAAACACAGTGGCTTTCTCATTCTTTCCATCTGTATCCCGGTGCCAGGCTCTGTATGGATGGATTCTGTAGGTCCACTTGGTTCGTTTCTTTATTGTATGTTGCATAATGCCATAACAGCCCTGTTATTTGAAGAACAGCCCATAAACCTCATACATGATCTGCAGCTACATGAAAGTCATGGATACTGATGAAAAGCACTGGAGGAAACAGAGATAACAGAAATGGAATAACTCAGAACGACTGCACTGCTAATCCGAAGTCTTGGACGATGTAAAGTCAGAGTGAAGGAACACTAATATTAATTTTGTGTTGATGGAGATCTCTGTGTAACCCTCATTGTGATCACTAATACAGAACAGGGAAATAAAGAGTGACATGTTTAGAAATCAGAAGTTGGACATCATGAATAAAAGTTGGAGCTGCTCAAAGACGCCACTAGAGGGCAGCTGGAGAGTTTGTACTCTATAAGAACGGTGGTGTTCCAGAAGCTGCCAGCAGGAGGCTTATAGTATCTGGCACTGTGTCTCTCCCAGAGATCCCAAAATGATCTTTCACAACAAGGCTGTATGTGTTTCTTAGTTGTTTTGTCTTTGGATTAAACTGAGAATGTGGCACTTTTAAAACATCTACATAATGAATTCAGTTTTGAGGATTTTGAGACGTCTTTGGTGGAAGCTGGTACTAGCATGCAACACGAGGAGGAACCTGACAGCAGTGCTGGTACTCACACTCATCATTGTACACTGTTGGGAGAATAAGACCCACAACTCCATAGAAAGCAATGGGAGACACATAGTGCGCAGAGGACGCCAACTTCCTGCAGAGTGAATCGCTACAGACAGTTCTCGGCTTGGGGAGCAGTGCAGTTTTGGTTTGTGCATGTAGTAGCAAGTAAATAAGAACCAAAGCGATGGAATAAACATCATTAGGATGTGCTGTGTACACACGGGTGAGCAGGTCATGAGTGTCTGTGTAAGCTCCTAAAGGTTAGAGCTGCTTGAAGATGCCACTAGAGGGCAGCTGGAGAGTTTGTGGGCTCTAGGAATGGTGATGTTCCAGAAGCAGCCAGCAGGAGTCTAGCAGTACACTACTTACTCTGACTGAAGGATTCCATAATTACACTGCACTGGTTTTGGCCTGTTTAAGGCTACACAGTTAAATCAGTAGGTCCTGAGGATTGAGGGGATTTTGGGACCACCTACTTCCATAGAGAACGACTGGTCACTTGTTGCTCTGTTGCCTATTTATATGAAGGTAGGTTTGGGGGGCCCATGGGGGCCATGGGGGGGAATAATCTTATGCTGGATTATAATGGATATTCCGGCATCTCGCAGAATCCAGGCATGTTTGTGCTGTGCTAAAGGTCAAAGGTGGCTCAACACTAGTGTGATAGTTTGGGCTCCACTGAATTCACACCTCAACCACATAATGTTCATCTGCACAGCCAACAACCATGTGATTTGTAGACACATGGGTGTAGTCCTCTGTATCTGACACGATCTCTCGTCTTTAGCGAGCTCCGTATTTAATTTCTAAAGCTGTATCTTTAATATCGATGGCAAGGCACCCACAGTAAACACGCTGTAAACAGAAGCAGCACAACTTCATATCAATATCCATTTTTCAACTGGCTAAGATGCTTCTTAAAAGCATCTGTGAAAGCTATATTTAATTATATCTAATGGAGGACGTGTTTTCATAAAGAAAAGTCGTTTGGTCTCTTTGGGGGCCACGGAATCTCCCAACCCCCTTATACAGATCTGTCTGTTATTAACATCAGGACTGGAGGTGACTGTATCTTATTCTCAGGATTATAGTGTGTGGCAAACAAAGAGTTACAGGACAGCCAGGACGACTATTTAAACCACAACTTCCTTTCTTGAGAGCGAGCATACATGTATATCAATATATCTGCACTGCCACTTTAAGGAACTCTAGCATAAGCGCTACATCTACAATTGAAGCAGAAGCTATTTTATTCTACTCAATGGCCTCAACACATTTTCAGAGGATGAAGGAACTGATGGTGGATGAGGATTTATATGCAAATACAGGGATTATGACAGACGACACATCAGGTCATTCAAATGACAGCATCCATTATAAGGACGTCTACAACAATGAAGGTGTTCCAAAGACGAGGGTGACCAGAAGCTTTAAAGGACCATCCATCTCAGGTACCCACCCCCCCACACACAGAGGCATATCCCACACGGCACCATATGGGGTCTATTGGAGGTTTAAAGCCTACACTGGAGATGGACTTGTACAGCGTCACACCGTACGGGTCGTGCTAGTGTAGTAACTGGTAGCTAATGATTTAAGCTAATCTGTTTATCTACAGTAGCTCACTGTCACTCACAGCCAAACAGTCTGAGTTTAAACTTGGTTATGATTATCAAATGTTGCTCAACATTCATTCCTCTAAAGGGGATTTCTGGAAGTGGGATCCTGAAACAGAGTAGCTTTCACTTCCGGTTTCTCCCTCTCTGGCCTAAGGAGGTCTATTGCTGTCCTGTGGTTTACCCACAGATGGAGCTGTCAGAAGAACAGGGGAGGTGGTGGGATTAAGGAGCTGCATGGGGGGCTAACTGGGTTTCCCAGCACGCTTCTTTTGTGTCCAGTGGTCATAATTACTGAGAGGTATCTCTTCGTACCCTCAAACTGGTTTACAACTGGCTGGTACCAACCCACTACAGCCCCGGGTGGCTGTCCATGCCAGTAATGGAGAAGTTAACTCTCGTGACCACAGAGCACTGGAACATACAGGGGTGCAGGGCTGTTGGGAAGGAAGATAAAGGTCACCAGGAACAATAAATGATGATACATTTAAACTGATATGATCAGTATTTATTCAGCTACACATACAGAAGTAGTGTCTCTCAGTATGGAGTCAGGCTGCCATGTTTGGAACATGCCAGACGACTTCTCATGGTGTCCTGTGATAATTCATCTCATATATACATATATATATATATATATATATATATATATATATATATATATATATATATATATATATATATATAAAAATGGCATCCCCTACATTTTTAACCAGGGATTGGTCTGGTAATGTGGCTGGCCATGGCATGGTATCCAAGCGCTTAAAGCAGCAGCATGCGGACAAGCATTGACCCGTTGGAATAGCACCGGACACTGGAGTGTGTGTTCGGAAAAAAAGGTAGAGCCACTGGTTGCAGGACCTCATTAACTTTAAGTTGGGCAGCCAAAGACCCTGTAATGAAGGCCAAGGTGGTGCTGCCACTAATAGAATGACTCATAAAGGTCACTGCTCGCTTAAAGTCCGCAATTGTAGCCGTTGGGTCCCTCTACACATGTTGGACAATCTGTTGGTTCTCTCTGTACCAGATTGTTCTATCCCCTGCCGCCAACAGTGTGCTATGCTAATATCAGCACAAACGGTCTGATAGATAGATAGATAGATAGATAGATAGATAGATAGATAGATAGATAGATACTTTATTGATCCCAGAGGGAAATTCAAGAAACTGGTGCTCAAGATACCAAACTTCCATAATGCAATCCTGCCAACTTTTTCAGTAAACACAGATCGATTTTTCTCCATCTCTGCCAAAGTGACAGTTGGTGTTCCACCAGGATCCATGCTAGGGCCCATCCTATTTTTATTATACATGCTACAGTCAGGCCAAATTATTAGAAAGCAGCATGTCAGCTTTCATGGCTATGCTGATGATGCACTCTCTTATGTTCCCAATTTTGCCAACACTGCAGGAAGCAGATGCTACAGACTGGCTGCAGTGGGTCTGGGGCTGCTGTGTGTCCTCCTGCTATTTGCCATCACAGTGCTGTGGGTCCAGTTTAACAACATGACTACAGAGAGAGACCAGTTACAGACCAGTTACACCAACCTGACTACAGAGAGAGACCAGTTACAGACCAGTTACACCAACCTGACTACAGAGAGAGACCAGTTACAGAAGGAGAAGGAAGCTCTTCAGAAGAAGGTGTCAGATTTAGGTGAGTAATGAAGCTCAGGTTAGTGGCTACAGGAAGCTACTCTGTAACTGCTCTGTTAAGAACAGATGTGTACTATTAATATTTGTGTCGGGAAGAACAAACTTAGTTCGATGCGTGCAGAGATAAGTCATATGAGATTTATTAAACAGACTCGTAGTGAAGCAGAACAGCATAAACCAGACAAACATTACCGAGGGGACAAGGCAGGGTCATAAACTGAGAGACAGGCAGGGGTCGAGAACCAGAGAGTCAGGCAGACAAATCCAAAGAGGTAAGACAAGAGTGTGGATCAAAAACCAGAAGGGCAAAACAAACCAGCAGAGAGAGAACCGAAAGAGAGAGTTGAAAACCAAAGGGAAGTCAAAACCAACCAATACAAATAGAGAAGACAGGCGAGACCGCTCAGTAAGCTGACTAGGTTTGGCAATACTCCGCAGTGTGTGTGTGTGGCTAATGGTAAAATGAGGAGCAGGTGTGGAATCAGTACCTGTGTGATTGGAGAGTTAGGGGCATGTGGCAGTGATGTCATCGGGTAGTGAATTCTGGGAAATGGAGTTCGGGAGTTTAGAGGTGTCGATGAAACCCGGAGCCATAACAATTTGTACATACGTACTTACACGTAAGTATTCACTCACCCATCCAAATAACTGAATTCAGGTGTCCCATAACTTCCATTATCCACCTGACAATCCGGTGGTTCAGTCTGGGTTTGGCGGTTGCCAGGAGAACGGTACTTGTCTGACTGCATTGTGCCCAGTGTAAAGTTTGGTGGTGGGGGATTATGGTGTGGGGTTGTGTTTCAGAAGGAACTCTTAATGCTCCAGCAGACCAACAGACTCGGGACCATTTCATGCTCCCAGCTTTGTGGGAACAGTTTGGGAATGGCCCCTTCCAGTTCCAACATGACTGTGCACCCGTGCACAAAGCAAGCTCCATAAACACATGGATGAGCGAGTTTGGTCTGGAAGAACCTGATAGAACATGTTCTGGTTCAACATCAGTGTCTGACCTCACAAAGGCTCTTCTGGAAAAATGGTTGAACATTCCCATGAACACATTCCTACACCGTGTGGAAAGCCTTCGCAGAGGAGTTGAAGCTGTTATAGCTGTAAAGGGTGAGCTGACATCATATTAAACGCTATGGATTAAGAATGGGATGTCAGTTAAGGTCATATGCGTGTGAAGTCAGACGAGGGAATACTTCTGGCAATAATGTGTTAAAATAATAATAACGTTTTAAACTGCTTTTAAATAGAAGTAGACTAGAAGTTATTACAGACGTTATGTAATAAACAATATTAACGTTATCTAGTAGGTAACTAATGTCTGCAGACATAGAGTCCTCTTTAACAGAAACATACTCATGCATTTTACTACATACATATTAAATCACTGTGAAATGAAACACCTGCTCTGCTTAGTTCCTGTCATGTCATCTCGTCAGTGTTCATGTTCATATTACACAATAGTAAAATCTCGTTTCACCATATTATTCCATAAAGGAACACTGAATGTTTACAGTAATTATGAAATCACTAATAACATTCTCAATTCATTAAAGCTTTTAAAGCACCTTAAACTCAGAACTCAACTTTTACTCACATTCAGAAGGTGGGTACTTTGTTCACTCCTGGTGAGAAGCTGTCACATCCTGCCCTGTCCTGCTCATGTCTGTCTGTCTTCTCTGGCTTTCTGTTTCGGTCCGGTCATGTCCATGTGCTCTGTGTTGATCTGTTCCATGTGCTTCTGTTTGTTTTGGTTTTTGGCTCCTCCTACTCTGTTCCCTTGTCAATCCCCACCTGTCCTTGGTTTGTAGCTCCGCCCCTTCCCAGGTGTTCCTTGTTAGTCTTTGTTCCCTTATACTCCCTGTAGTCCCCTGTGTTCTTGCTTGGTGTTTTGTCTCCCTGCTGGTTGTTTTGTCTCCCTGCTGGTTGTTTTGTCTCCCTGCTGGTTGTTTTGTCTCCCTGCTGGTTGTTTTGTCTCCTTGTCGGTCTGTTTTTGTATCCTGGTTCAGTGTTTCTAGTTTTGCTTAGTCTGAGTTCTTCAGTTTATTAAATACTTGCGCTTGTATCCTGCCTCCCTGTCCTGTCTCTGCATAACAGAAGCTTGCGTAGCTGTAGTTTTGGTGGGAGGATATGGAAACCAGAAGTAGAGGAGAAAATGATTTTAATAAAGTATTTATTTATTTATTTTTTCTACTCTTTATTTAAAGCATTTTTTGTTTTGATACATAGGAATCACAAAAGTAGAGAAAACAAAACAAAAGGAAAAGAAAAGAAAGAACTTCAAAGTACAATAAAGTATTTTTTTAAATCTGGGATCCTATGGGAAGGGGATTCACCATGTACACAGATGCATGCAAGTACGTCCTAGGAATGAAACATCTGAAAACATCACAAGACTGTTCTTTTCCAGAACTGGCCACTGTGTGTTCCAGTCAGTCAGTGGGAAATCAGGAGAGAAATAAAGATTTGACTTTTCTTACAGTAAAAGTATTTAATTGTGGGTGATTAAAAGAGGCTGAAACCAGCAATCCAGCTAAAAAGAAAGATCAATAAACATTGTTTCCATACCTGAGAGATAAGCTGATGGAGTAGGAAAGGTGTAGATGAGTGGAAGCAGGAAGGAAAGATGTTTGGTTAGCTTTTTAAGTAGTGAAAATCAGGAGAGAAGGTGAAAGAACCGGTTTCAGTCTGACTGAACTCTAGCTCTAGTGTGAAGACCAGATCTCTTGGGCTACAATTAATATCCCCGTAAAGTGGAGGCTGAAACTCCACTGTGGAATATTCCACCCCAATAATCTGCCAAAATCAGCCGGGTAATGTGAGAGACCCTGTCTATCATAATCCATCAACACTTCAAAAGTCGCGTAGTGTATCCCAGCCTTAAACTTCCCACACCTTTTCTACACTAACATCATAGTATACTATGTTGGGAGGTTCGTGTAGGAATGCATTTCAAATTTTATATTAGAACGTCATTTCAATAACACCTCCCTCACCTCAAACCAGGCGGAAGAGATCAATGTGCATGTGCACTTTAGAACCTGAAAAGGAAAACAACCGCTCATGCTCTGAGTAGAACCTCAGTGTACTACATATGACGTAGTCGGTGTAATCACACATCGACACTACTGAGACGAGCGTTATGGTAATGTAAGTATTCAAAACGTACTTTAACTGAGTTTTCAAAATGTCTGTACAATTCAGAGATGTAAACAAAGCCATTCACAGTGGTTTCATGTGAAGCAGTTGGATTGTAGAGAGACCTAGTGACTTGGATTTCCACACAGTGGTGGTAATGGGTATACACTGGAACAGTATACAGTGCTCTATTGTGCTCTATTGGACTCTGTGCCAGTGAAGTGTTGAGGTAGTGTTTAGTTCACTTCTACTGAGCACAGTGTTCTATAAGAGTCCTTGTCAGTGTGTGAGTGTTTGGAAGTGTTCAGCTCCCGTACGGCTCTGGGGTTAAAACTGTTTTTGAGTCTGTTTGTCCGGGACGTGATGGACCTAAACCATTTACCAAAGGGCAGCAGGTCAAACAGATGATGTCCTGGGTGAAATGGGTCTATCAGGTTGGTGGCTGCCCTACTGAGGCAACGGGAGCTGAACAGGTCCTCCAGGCAGGGCAGTGGGCAGCCGATGATCTTCTGGGCTGTGTTTATGTTTCTCTGCAGTGCTCTCCTTTCTGCCGCTGAGCAGCTGCTGTACCACGTTGAGATACAGTATGTCAGCACACTCTCGATGCCAGAGCGGTAGTAGGACACCAACAGCTTCTCCTGAAGGTTGTTTTTCCTAAGACCCTCAAGAGGTAGAGCCTCTGTTGTGCTTTCTTGACCACTGCCATGGTGTTGGTGGTATATCCCTCTCCACTATGAACACCACTACAAATATGTCATAGACGAAAACCTAAATGAGTCTTTGCATGTCTGGTTCCTACCATCACTGCTGTGACCAGCTCTGACGTCTGAAGAATAAACTGAAGATCTATTAAACGGAACTGACTTATTAATGTTTGACCTTCTCTTTGAAAGAGCAAAGGAGGAGTTTCTACTACCTCTCTACTGAGAAGAAGAGCTGGAGCGAGAGCAGACAGTACTGCACAGATAAAGGAGCAGACCTGGTGATCATCAACAGCAGAGAAGAACAGGTGAGGGTTCTGCTGAGGAGCTGTGCCTTGAATTCTGAGCTTCTCACTTTCCCCTACATATATATGTGTATGTGTGTGTGAGGTCAGACTGACTTGGTGAGTGAGTGAGTGAATGAGTGAGTGTGAGAATGTCTTCTTCACCTGGATCTGTTCACATTGTTCCATGCTGTGCCATGTCAGGAGTTCATCAGTAAAACGTTTGGTGACACTGAAGCTTGGATCGGCCTGAGAGACGCTGACACAGAAGGGGATTGGAAATGGGTGGACGGCTCAGCACTGACCACTGAGTAAGAATTGGACTCTGCTCGTGATGCAGTTATGCACTCTCTCTAAGAAGCTCTAGAGGTGTACTAGTGAAGACACTCGGATTCTCTGTGTTTCAGGTTCTGGTGGACGGGGGAACCCAATAATTATGGAGGAGAGGAGGACTGTGGTATAACTGGCTTGAGATTCGCTCCATCTAAAATAATACCAAGCTGGGCTGATTTTCCGTGTCATATCTCTTTAGTTGGGATCTGTGAGAAAAGTTTACCCTAGTTTCTGAGGCTGAACTGCAACACCTGCCTATATGTTTGGTAAACCTCTACAGAGTTTCGCTTCTCAGTAAATTAGAAAGGAAATGAATCGTCTTGATTGTATCTAGATCCCTGTCCTCAAAGAACTGTCCCAGGAACTGTCTAACAAACTCTTGATCCTGTCATGTTAAATACCAACCTCCAGACAAGTACAAGCCTCGACTGGGATGATGTTGGGCGACTGTACAGTCCTAACCATTCCTTGCAAAAGCAGTCAGGTATCCCAGGTAGTTGCTAGGGTCCCAGATAGCAAGACAACCACTGTTGGCCCACATTGGTGGCAGTCCCCTGGTGTTTGGCTCAGCGTATTTTGGGCACACCGCTGGTGGTGGAGCAGCATTTTCATTATTCTGTAATTGAGTTAAATCAGTTCTTTAGTGTCTGCAACAGTTTCAACTAAATCATTTCATATCCTGCCTGGTTCCTTTTACCTTTCAGTTATTTGTAATATTCGTCTATAGTCTGTTTTTCTAAAAGTAAGATGAACACATTTAAAGGAGATTAAACACTAGTTGGATTTTGTACCCAGTACAGTACTCTGGTGGGTCCGAGGGTGGACTGGCAGTGGCAAACAGTCAGTGGGGTGGCAACCTGATCAAGCCAGTGGACTGATAATTGCTTGCTCTACAGGGTGGTTGCTAAGGTGTTGCTATGCCCTCATAAATCAAGCAGTATTCGATGGGCACAACCTGACCCAACCCAAGCATAGTGAACGGACTTCTCTGTTACAGATTACTGATTACCTGATGAACAACGTAGCTGTAGCCTAATCCAGTGGATTACTATACTTACATAATCGAATTACTTTCCATTACTTTAGGATTTCATGTCCACTCAACTAAATAAAGAGAAAAGAAAATACACAAGTCTTTCATTGAGGAGATTATCATTCTCTCCACATAGTTTTATTATTTGTATTATTTTGCGCTCATTATGATTGTACTGATTGTACTTCTATGGAGATATCTGTTCTTCTAGAACTACAGGGAATTTGGGAACATTAGAAGCTTATCACAGCTGTCCGGCCACCAGAAGTTCAGTCTGGTAGATCTTCTTTTCAGACCCTCAAAAGATCAATAACTCATCAATAACTATCACTCTAAAATCTAACTGATCATCACTGGTGCTCTAATGCCTAAAGACTCCATATGAGCTCATTAAATTTCATATTGGTGTCCAAAGCACTACAGTGTGTCCTTTTTCCCTGTGGGACTGGACCCATGGCGTTTGACCCTGTATGTATGCTATATATATGAAAATCTGAAACTTAGGCCGTGAGCAAACGCCAATCTCTCAGACCTTATTTCTAGAGATGATTTTGTGTAAACTGATGTTTCTATGATTGATAATTAATTAGGAACATTATTTGCTAACCTTGCTCTGTATCAGCCTGTTTGACATTCCCACATCACCCCTTAAACTATAACTGGAACTGCGATGCAGATGACAGGAGTTACAGCTCATTACAGGATATATATGCTCTGCGCAGATCCTTACTGTACTGCATAGTGCGTAGTCAGTCATCGCAGATTAAGACTACGGAGACAAGCTGTAGTACACAGTGTACATGGGCATATTCATAACTCCTCTAGACTCATTTTTCTAAATGTCTGGATAGTTCAGCCATTGAGACGTAAACAAAGCCACTCAGATTGGTGTACTGTGTTCACTGTTCCATGTGCTTCTGTTTGTTTTGGTTTTTGGCTTCTCCTGTCTCCGTCCCCTTCATCAGTCCCCTTACCTGTTCTTGGTTTGTAGCTCCACCCCTTCCCAGGTGTTCCTTGTTAATCCTTGTTCACTTATACTCCCTGCAGTCCCCTGTGTTCTTGCTTGGTGTTTTGTGTCCTTGCTGGTCGTTTGTCTCCATGTTGGTCTGGATTTGTAACCTGGTTCAGTTTTTCTGGTTTCTATGGTTTTGTTTTTGTCTTATTTGTTCTCTTCATTAAATCCTTGTGCTTTCATTCATTAATATCCTGCCTCCTCGTCTTGAACCCCACGTGACATAGAGAAACATACTAACAGATTTCTCTACATTAGTGGTGATATGTACCAGGGCGAATTGCCTGCAACAGAAACATGGGCTAGGCTGTTATTTTACTCCTTCAAATGAATCATCTGTAGTTTATTCTCAATCACAACAAACTGTGATAGCATCGTGCAACCTGAGGGAGGTACTGAGCCTGCTCTGACCCAGCTCTGCCTCTGACTGCACACAAAGAAGTTCTGGTTCATGCAATCATTATCACATAGCTTAGCTGTGCACAGCAGTTTATGTCAGTTTCTCTCCTTATAAGGCCATATTAGCATAATCATGTTGTACTTATAACCAATCCGTGATAGGTAGCTTGTAGAGGCAGTTAACATTTTAAATCTCAGTTCCTACCAAACACCACCACTGTGGCCTTCTTGTCGTTCTTGGTAGCAGTGACATCCCAAGTTCTGTTCCTGTCTACTATCTGCACACTGACCCTTCCTCCTCTGCAGCCTCCAGTCCACTGTGGTTATACTGAGTTCTTCTTGACATTGATGTACGTACTGAACCCCTCCTCTCAGCCTCCAGTATGTGCGAGCTGTGAGGAAGGCTGGTGGTACGAAATTATGTCATCTTGTAACAAAGGATACAACCCTGGAACTCCAGTGAGGTGCTTCAGGCAGCTGAGCAGAGTGATCTGGGTGGGAGAGAAAGAGTGTCTCCATCTGGTAAGTACTTTGGGCTTTACCACTTTGCAGACTGTTTACAGGCACCAGGCTCCAGAACACACTAAAGGAGGGAGAAAAACAGAAAAGAACAAGAATAACAGTTCCCTTTTAAACATGGCACCGTCACAGGATAACACTTTTACCACTAGTCAGTGAAATGTAGCACTGCTGGATCTGCCCTGGTCAACTGTGAGTGCCATCATTGTCAAATGGTGCCCATGGGATGTCCACCAAGCTCATAGAGATGTAATGATCAGATGTCCCCATACTTTTGTCATATAGCATGTAAGCCACGGAACTGGACACAAAACAAGTTTAATATTTCTGCCATAATAACATTAATAACATTTTCTCAGATAAACACCACAAAGACTTGATATTTAATGTTTTACTTTCATAAAAGTCAATTTAAATCAACTGATGCATGTAGTACTTTCCAAAAAGTTTGCCACAGTGTCATTGGGACAGACTAGGAGCCCTGGGAAATGTTCATCAGGCTTGGGTATAAAAGGAACATCCAGGTAAGGCCTCGTCCCCTAGTAGCAAGGATGGGTCCAGTAGTAATCCAGTAGTGTAAAAATCCCATGTCACGCTAAGCAGTGCTTAGAATTTAGGAGGAATCTCGGGAAGGACAAGCCAAAAAAGCATAAATGAATGACCTTGACCTTTGACCCCTCAGACAGCCCAGCATTAAACACTGGGATACCTCTGTGATGCAGATCACCACCAGGGCTCAGGAACACTCTGACGACCCGCTGTCAATAAACACTGTTCAGTGCTCCACCCACAAACACAAGTTAAGACTACAAGCACTTTAGAAACCATCTATCAGCGAAATCCAGAACCGCAGCAAGCTTCTCTAATGCCTGGTCATGTTCCCTGAGCCATAGAAGAAAAAGACCATCCAGGTTGTTACCAGAGTAGGGTTCCAAAGGTCTGTTATGGTATGTTGGATATGGGGGTGTTAGTAACCTAGACATCTGTGAAGGCACCATGAACACTGAACACATTTAGGATCACCACAGGCTGCCATGCTGTTTTCAAAATGATGATGCTAAGGCCCCAAACAGTGTCTTCAGTCCCCAAATGACTTAGGAGGAGTTACCGAATAAGTGAGGTTTGGGGAAGGTCCATTCATGAAACTCACAACACACTTTTGCACCAGCTGAGCTTTGCGCTAGTCACCTGCTGTTGCTTTCTCGTCATGGTCACCTCCAATGATTAAATCTTTTCTGGAAGGCCTAGGTTGGTCAGTGTTCCTCCTCAGCTTTCCTGATGCTCCGGGCCTGTCTTTCAACCCTCAACCCAGAGCCCCAAACTCCCGCAACTCTTATGGCTCCCAAGGCTGTGTTGCACCAACATCCATCCTCCTCCAGGTCTAGGCCTCCTTTATTGTCTGACTGGGCTGTGGCAAAGCTGCAGAGAGAAAAGTGCATCCCTTTCTCCCATTCGGCCCCTAAAGCTGAGCTTTTCTTCTTCTACGTCCATCTCTTGGGAGTAAGCAACACTTGCCTCCTGCTGCATTGGTGCATGCCATCACCTCCACTGGGACCCATGCTGGTCACATGGTGCAGTCTATTGGACTACCTGGTCTTGTACCCGAGCAACACGACTCTGCAGAAGCATGCATTCTGTCTTTTTTTTTTCTCGTCCCTTTTCCTTTCCTTCTACTCCCCAGTTCGCCCTGCTAACATCCCAGCTCCTCACTTCTTCTTTGTGTCCCTTTCCCTTTTACATTCCAGCCACTCTTGCTTCTTGCTTCATGATTGGTTTGTTCACTTACCTTCCTTTTTCCACTCACCATATTAGTTCAGTTTCCATCACCACATCAGTACTCTAGTAAAAACATCTATTCCCTCTGATTGGCCTGCTCCCAGTGGCATCTCTGCACCGTTCATTTGCATTTAAGGCAGTTGGATAATGTAGCAGGAAGGTTAGCTCTTATCCAGAGCTCGACTTACAAGGGCCACTGCGCTAGGGAGTCAATTCAGTTGGATGCACTACCTGGCAAGGGCCAGTGCTCATACCTAGAGAGAGGGAAGGTTATGATGAGTGTAAGTTCACTCACTTAAGTGCGTTACGTAGAGATGGATCCTCAGTCTGCGCTTGAGGACCGCAAGAGACTCCGCTGTTTGGACAGCCAGTGGGAGTTCATTCCACCATCTGGGAGCCAGGACAGAGAAGAGTCTGGACGCTTGTCTTCCATGCGTCTTCAGGGATGGCGGGTCGAGTCGAGCTGTACTTGAAGCTTGAAGGGCTCGAGGTACAGATCGACTCTTCACCATTGCCATAAGGTAGGGAGGCGCTGGTCCATTCTTGGCTTGGTAAGTTGTAAATCTGATGCGGGCGGCAACAGGAAGCCAGTGAAGGGGGCGCAGCAGTGGCGTGACGTGGGTGAACTTAGGAAGACTGAAGATGTGTCAACCTGCTGCATTCTGCATTCCGGTTACTGATATCCTGAAGTCAAGCTCTGGATTCGGTGAATTTTGCCATTTGGTTAGTTTCTTTATTGTTTGTTGCAGACTGTCATGGCTCCCTAACATCAGTGCAGCTTTACCCTAATTCATATCAATATTCATATCAGTTCTTATTTTGTGTTGATGGAAATCTCTGTGTGACTCCTAATACAAACCTTGTAAGCAAAAAGTGCCATGTTTGGAAAACTGAAGCTGGACATCATGAATAAAAGCTGGAGCTGCTCAAAGTCACCACTAGATGGCAGCTTGAGAGTTTGTGTGCTAGAAGAATGGTGATGTTCCAGAAGCTGCCAGCAGGGGGGTTATAGTATCTGGGACTGTGTCTCTCCCAGAGATCCCAACACGATCTTTCACAACACGGCTGTATGTGTTACTTAGTTGTTAATCTTTGGATTAAGCTGAGAATGTGGCACTTTAAAGAAATCTACACTATTAAATCAGTTTTGAGGATTTTGAGAGCACTTTGGTGGAAGCTGGTAACAGCATGCAGCACAAGGAGGAAAATGACTGCAGTGCTGGTATGCCACTTATTACTGTACACTTCTGAGTCAATCACTACAGACCTCCAAACTTCATGTGTCCTTCAGATTAGCTCTAGAAGAGTGTGTAGAGCTTCATGGAATGGGTTTCCATGGCTGAGCAGCTGCATCCAAGCCTTACATCACAGAGCGTACTGCAGAGCTGGACTAGAGTAGAGTGATGAATCACACTTCTCCGTCTGGCAATCCGATGGACGAGTCTGAGTTTGGCCATTGCCAGGAGAATGGTGCTTGTCTGACAGCATTGTGGCAGGTGTAAAGTTTGGTGGAGGGGGGATTATGGTGGGGGGTTGTTGTTCAGGAGGTGAGCTCGGCCCCTTAGATCCAGTTAAAGGAACTCTTCAGCAGACCAAGAGACTCTGGACCATTTCACGCTCCCAACTTTGTGGGAACAGTTTGGGGACGGCCCCTTCCTGTTCCAACATGACTGCTCACCAGTGCACAAAGCAAGCTCCATAAACACATGGATGAGGGAGTTTGGTGTGGAAGAACTTCACTGGCCTGCAGAAAGTCCTGACCTCCACCCGATAGAACACCTTTGGGATGAATTAGAGTGGAGACTGAGAGCCTGGCCTTCTCGCCCAACATCAGTGTCTGACCTCACAAATGGGCATCTGGAAGAATGGTCAGAAATTCCCATAAACACATTCCTAAACCTACATCCTACACCTAAATCCTACACCACTGTATTCGATGCTTTGCATTGCGCTTGGTGATGTAAGGCTTGGATGCAGCTGCTCGGCCATGGAAACCCATTCCATGTAGCTCTACACTCTTGAGCTGATCTGAAGGCCACATGACGGTCTGTAGTGACTGACTCTGCAGAAAGATGGCGACCTCTGCGCACTATGTGCCTCAGCTTCCGCTGTCACTTTACGTGGCCCACCACTTCATGGCTAGTGGTTGGTGTAGCTCAGTCGATAACACCACTGCCTGCCAGAGAGCCACCACCACATGTGGGGTTCGAATCCCGGTCTTGGTGACTACTCCGTGCTACACCAATAAGAGTCCTTGGGCAAGACTCCTAACACTACATTGGCATTAAAATGATTAACCACGTAAGTCGCTCTGGATAAGAGCGTCAGCTAAATGCCGTAAATGGCTGAGCTGCTGTCGTTACTAATGCTACTATCCTATCACGGTACCACGCTGGAATTCACTGAGCTCCTGAGAACGACCCATTTGTCCACTAATGTCTGTAGAAGCAGTCTGCATGTCTAGGTGCTTGGTTTTATACACCTGTGGCCATAGAAGTGATCAAAACACCTGAATTCAATGATTTGGATGGGTGAGTGAATACTTTTGGGAATATAGTGTACCACCTACAGCTGATCATGGAATTCCCAGGAGGGAAGACATTTCACAAACTGGCTTGTTGCAGTGGTATATGATCATATTACAGCACCATGCTCATGCTTTGAGCTCTTTAGAGCGACCCATGCTTTACAGTTGTCTAGGGAGGGAGATTGCAAGGCTCGGTTCTGTACAATGGGACTTAATGCAGCACTTGATTTAGAGTGGTGTCCCAATACTTTTGTCTATATAAGGTATGCGTCATTAGTAGTTGTATGTAAAAGTGTTCTGCTGCTCTTTGTAGCAGGCCAGTAACAACAAACAAGAGGCCAACAAACTGACCAGGGCAAATTTGTGCTGCTCTGAGGTTCATTAGCATGAAGGTTTGTGGTGAACTAAAGTCACACTCTTGAATTCACACCTCCAGTGTGCGATGTTCCTCCGCCTATGCAACAACCATGTGACTTGTAGACAGGCCACAGTAGTCTTCCATATCTGGCACAATCTCTCTTTAGCGAGCTCAACATTTCTCAGGCACGGTCATTAATAGCAGCTGCAGGGCTGGCATGGTGACTATTTTAACAGTGTACACCAACACAAGCCGCACAGCAGCGACAGACACGGGTACAATACTAATGAAATGTCTCAACTTCCTGTCCTCAGACCAAGTACATATCCGTAGGGTCACTCTAACAGGCTGCAGAAGAGCCTCCACATCTACACACGAAGCAGAAATCCACTCAATGGCATCCACACGCTTACAGAAGAAGAGAGGACTGAAGGCGGATGAGCATATATATGCAAATACAGGGAAAGCGACAGACAACACATCGACTTACTCAAACGACAGCCACGATTATGAGGACGTCTATGCCCCTGAAGCTGTTCACGAGACGTGCCCGGACAGAAGACCTAAAGGACGTACCAAATCAGGTACCCATACACACATAGCCTTGGTACTCTGTGACCCTCCTCCAGGTCAGGAAGGTTTTAAAGCCTACACTGGAGATGGACTTGTACTGCGCCAAACCGTACGGGTCATGCTAGTGTAGTAACTGGTAGCTAATGGTTTAAGCTAATCTGTTTATCTACAGTAGCTCACTGTCACTCACAGATTAAACTCTGAGTCAGTTAAAGTCTAGGTTTAGACGGTTACCAGGCCTTTAGGGAGAGTGAGTACTGGATTGGTGAATATGATGGTGTATCTTTCTAGCTCCTGGAATCGACACTGCAGGAAGCAGATACTACAGACTGGTTTCACTGGGTCTGGGGCTGCTGTGTGTCCTCCTGCTGGCTATCATCGCAGTGCAATTCCTGTCTCGGGGAAATTGCAGATGCTGAGGCAGTTACAGGAGGAGAAGGAAGCTCTGCAGAAGTTGTCAGAATCAGGTGAGTAATGAAGCTCAGGCTACTGCTCTGTCCAAAAGCATCTACTGATCTCCATATCTCCAGCCGACTGATCACTAGAGGTCAGCTAAACTCACTGTAGGTCCTGGAACTAGTCAGAACCGGGGATTATAAGATCTAGTTAAAATCCACCTAATCTGGTCACCTTCCGTCCTGGAGGCAAGGTGAAGGTCAGAGCTGGATGCCTGACTGGTGTGGACACTTTGCATATGTAACCGGTAGCACCTTTTGCGCTAGGGTAGGCCTTGTGCGGGCACAGCCAGCCACCGTAGTTGGAGTGTTGGAGTTATTAACCATTAGCGTTAGCCTTTAGGCATAGCAGCACCCTCTGGTTTGGAGCTCTTACACGCCTGGCTTCTGCGCCGCTCGGTCAGTTGGCAGTAGGTGTGTGCTGGCGTGTGGGTCTGTGCAGCTACTGCTGTTTTGCCTGGGTTGGATTGAACTTACAGGCTGTCCTACTTTGTCAGCTGAGCCTTTAAACCCCAGGTTTAGTTTTATGTACATAATTAGTTTGTTTTATTGATTTATGATGGGGATCGTGTATATCGGCTGGTAATGTTTTTAGTTTATCAGCTTGTGGCTGCTCATGCTAGTGTGATGACCCTGGGTTATTCTTCTTTTGTAGGGCACCGATGTGCATGAAGTGTCCTCCTGGCGCTGGGTGCTCATGAGGCTCCTTTACCTGTTCTCCTTCACTGGCTTCCTGGCCCCCTGCTTTGCTGTGGTACTCTTGCAGTGTGTCGACCTGCACTCTGTATTTTAATGTGTGAGTGAGATCTTATCCGTTTCCTTTCTCATGAATTCTTTAACAAGCAGTATATCGAACCCTGGTGCTTTGGAGCTTCTTTTAAAATGTATGTGTAATAATTTGTGATTTTTATTGATATTAAAGAGCTTAACTGTTGACCTCAAACCCACGTCTCAGAAGTGTATGTAGTTTAAGCTTACCTGTGTGCTTTAGACATCTTTCCTCTTTTACTTGTGTAATATTTCCTGGGGAGCAATTCCCTAGCTGAGTGTCAAACCTATAGGTCAGCAGGGGTCACACATAGGCCATCACTGACAGAGGCAAATTTTTGAAAGCTGCAAACAAGTGCATTGGTGGCTTCTTCTGTTGTAAATGAGATCCAACAAAGTGGGCTAACAGCACCCCCTGCTGTTAGCACACAACAACTGTAGACCAGTGTACTGTATCTCAACCCTGGTCCTGGAGTCACCCTGCCCTGTACATTTTAGTGGATGCCCGGCTTTACCGTGCCCCCTGTAACTCCGAGAAGGCTTGGTAATGAGCTGATTGGTTGAAGCAGGTGTGTTGGGTGCCTTCAGGACCAGGGTTAAGTAACTGAAATTGACCAGGTTTTAAAGCCACATGCTTTACATATTTAAAAAATGTTGTTTCTATGAAACTAGTCACTTATACAGATCTTGTTCCCCAACACAGTGATTATCAGAGAAGCATCCTCCTCAGCTTACTTGTAAGTCATACTGTAGGGTCCTGCTACTGGCTTGTGCAACTGCAGCTCATGGGAGGCACCAGAGGAAGTTGTCCATTGTTAGCTGGAGGATGTTGTATGTGCTATGTGGGCTATGGGGTAGTTGGTGCAGTGCCATCATATAGAGCTGCATGGTTAGAAGTGACCTGCCCACTATCGTAGCCATTTCAGTAGGGTTGGATGGTGGTTTCTCCACTGCTGCTGTGATCAACTGAAGATCGTTCAGTTTAAGTTGGGGTCACACTTCATGACTTGTGCTCAGAATCTTAGACTGGTCGCGTCTATGCTGTTTGGCTTGTATTCTGTGAATTATGGAAGAATTGAACCATTGGGAAAGCAAAACGAGCTCTGTGCTCTAATCCCTCAACCTGCCCTACAGTGTCCTTACTTGGTTTACCTGAGGTTCATATGTGTGATACAATGATGCATTGATGAGTAAGGTACACACATTCAAATACTGTATATGATCAATGACAATCTGACTGCTAGCCTAAAGAGGACAGGAGTCAGGGTTAGCTTGCTAGTTAAGCTAACATGGTTAACTAGCATCAGCTGACACCATTCACATTAATTGGTACACCGATATACCAAAGGTCAAAGGGGAAGCATTATGTACATTAACACTGAACTGGCATTAGGTCAGAGGGTAGCTTGGCAATGCCCACACCTGTATATGTTTACATTTATGGCATTTGGCTGATGCTTTTTACCAGAGCAACTTACAAGGTCAGTCGTATTACAGGGAGGCCAGTGTAGTGTTAGGAGTCTTGCCCAAGGACTCTTATTAGTGTAGCACAGCATAGTCACCCAGACCAGGAACCGAACTCCAATCTCTCACACGGTGTGGTAGCTCAAATGATAAAGTGGTGTTATCTGTTGCACTATACCACTATAAGATGTGAGGTGTTATCTTGTGAGTGAGGCTGAGCACATTCTCATTGCAAGGTGATGCAAGTTATCAGAGTTCAAATGAGGCATGACAGTGGAAGGCCTCAGTTAGGTTCATGTTGCGGGTGGATGTGCAGTGGTGGCCCACAAAGTGGGCGGTCCACTGGTGTTTTGCTTAGTGTTTTCTTTGTACCCAACTGATGGTTGAGCTTCATTTTAGACAAAATAGCACTTTCACTCCTTTTTCAAGGAGGAGTCCAATTTACTGAGTCTTCCTTCGTTCTTTACTTTCGTTATTCTGTAAACGAGTTAAGTAAATTATTAGTAGTGTCTCCAGCAATAGTCAAAGCAGGACCATCCAGGTTGTTGGCAACATGAAGTTCAAAAGGGTCTGTTATGGTATGTCGGGTATGGGGGTTTTAGTGGGTGCCCTGGACATCTGGAAGGCTGGAAGGTGGTATTAACACTGAACACATTTAGGATAGACTTATGCTGCCTTGTAGACAACATGCTTCTTCGGTCATCTATACTTGTTTCAACAAGCCAATGCCAAGCCAACAGCACGGATATGTACTCAGTCCAGGTGCTAGCCTAGCCGAGACCTCTCTCCCATTGAAAAGGTGTACATAATAGAAAAAGGCTCCAACTGGTGTTCACTTCACTCCTCCTTCTCGTGGGGACTCTTATTGCACCAGCTGAGCTTCGTGCTACTCGCCCGATTGTCTCTTCATGGTCACCTCCAGTGATGAAACCTTAGCTGGAAGCTAACATACTTCCTCCCAGCACTCTGTGCCCCCCACGCCCAGGCTCCTTAGGGTCCTTGTTACCTCTGCTATATCCGCCTTGTCTGACTCCTTTTGCCACTGTGGCCCCTCACACAGAGAGGGGTCAGTGTTCCTCCCTAGCTTTCCCTGCTGCTCCAGGCCTTTCTTTCCACCCTTAGTGTGCCCATCATGAGCCCTGACCTCTACCTTCTCACATGGCTCCGGTGCACATCCATCCAAGTCCAGGCCTCCTGCTGTGTCTGACTGGACTGTGGCAAAGCTGCAGAAAGTGCTGAGAGAAATGTGTAACCCCTGCGTCTGGTTGGCCCCTGAAGCAGAGCATTTCTTCCTCTACGTTCATCACTGCACTGGTGCATGCCATCCCCTCCTCGGGGACCACAGCTGGTGACATGATGCCATCTGCTGGCTTAACTGGTATTGTACCAAGGCAACTTGATTCTGCAGCATGATTATAAGCGAGTGTGAAGAGATGTGTTTTAAGATTAGATTTAAATACAAAGTGGCTGCTTATACCACCCATAGCTAGACCCTCTCCTGGGTTTTACATCCAAACTGGGTGAGTGGTATAGGAATTAAAACCATTTTCATACATGGCCCCCATTTTTGGGATCCAAAAATAACTAGACTGTTCACTGCTCAGATGTTCCATGGCCAGATGTCTCGTTCCCATCTCATTTCACTCACCAGGAAGTAGATACAGGATCTAGAGTTGGCCAGATGTCTCGTTCCCATCTCATTTCACTCACCAGGAAGTAGATACAGGATCTAGAGTTGGCCAGATGTCTCGTTCCCATCTCATTTCACTCACCAGGAAGTAGATACAGGATCTAGAGTTGGCCAGATGTCTCGTTCCCATCTCATTTCACTCACCAGGAAGTAGATACAGGATCTAGAGTTGGCCAGATGTCTCGTTCCCATCTCATTTCACTTACCAGGAAGTAGATACAGGATCTAGAGTTGACCAGATGTCTCGTTCCCATCTCATTTCACTTACCAGGAAGTAGATACAGGATCTAGAGTTGACCAGATGTCTCGTTCCCATCTCATTTCACTCACCAGGAAATAGATACAGAATCTAAAGTTGGCCAGATGTCTCGTTCCCATCTCATTTCACTCACCAGGAAGTAGATACAGGATCTAGAGTTGGCCAGATGTCTCGTTACCACCTCATTTCACTCACCAGGAAGTAGATACAGGATCTAGAGTTGATTTCGAGTGTGGCTTTTTCATTTGGAACCTGTAGTTGTGCACTCTCAGTAGCGTTTACTACCAGTGTATGAAGCCATCATGGGGCTGTAAAATCAAAACAGACCCATCAGAGAGAAAGCACAACATTAGATCTAACCAACTATGTGGTACATATAGGAGCCCTAGCATTCACAGGTGTAGCCATGACACTGGGGGCTTGGCCCAGGGACTGGAGGGGTCAGTGTTGAGGTAGGTAGGACTTTCATTTGCCAGGACCGTGCACATGTTTAAGGGACTCTGGCTGCACTATGTAGGGTCACTGGTTCGGGTCTACTGAAAGTGACACACAGGCATGGAGGCCACCGAGAAAACGCTGTACCTGTAGTAAGAGTAATGGGGTTGCGGTTAAGCCAGTGGCTCTGTGCAAGCAACTCACGTCCTTCTGCTTCCAACTCATCCCACATTATGGATCTTGCTTAGTGCACTGGGGAACAGCCTTAGCCAACCCCTGAAAAACAACCCCATAGCATTATTCCTATACACCAAATACCACCAAATACACCACCTCCTATATCACCAAACCTTATAGCCAGTACTACGCAGGTAATGCTCTTCTGGTGTTCTCTAAAGCCAGGCTCGTCCATTCCACTGCCAGATAGAGAAGCAATCCACAGAACAAGTTTCCACTGCTCTGGATTGGCAGCACTCTGCTCTGGTTGTTGTGGCCTCTAAACACTTCCTCTTTCCAATAATACTATTCACAGTTGGTGAAATATTTAGGAGGGAGGACATTTCACAAACTAGCTTGTTGGAGTGGTGGGTTTCTATTCCAGTACCATGCTTATTCATTGAGCTCCTTAGAGCAACCCAACTGTAGAGGCAGACTACATGGCTAGATGCTTGATTTTGTACAATGGGACTTAATAATCAGGGCCGGTAACAGTAAACAAGGCCAATAAACTGAACTGGTGAATTTGTGCTGCTCTGAAAGGAGTTTCAACATTAGCATGAACGTTTGTGCTAGACTGAATTCACACCCTTGAATTCACCACTCAGTCACAAGACGTTGCTTGGCATATACAACAACCATGTGACTTGAAGACAGGACATAGAAGTCTTCTGTATCTGACTCAATCTCTCTTTTTAGCGAGTTCAAAAATTTTTCACACGAGACAATTACTAGTAGTTACAAGACAGACATGACTGTTTTAACCACACTACCCAGCACAAAACCCAGACAGCAGTGATAGACATGGGGTACAGTACTGGTGTAACGCCTCAACTTCCTCTCTTGAGAGCAAGTACATATCCACAGGGCCACTCTGATAGACTGCAGTAGAGACTCAACATCTACACAAAGCAAATTCCACTCCATGGCGTCAACACATTCACAGAGGATGGAAGAACTGAAGGTGGAGGAGGATGTATATGCAAATACAGGGATCACAACAGACGACACATCAACTCATTCAAGCAACGATTATGAGGACATCTATGTCAATGTAGCTGTTCCAGAGACGGGTGTGGCCAGAAGCTATAAAGGACCTACCACCTCAGGTACACACACACACAAACACACACATGTAGTTCCTGTACAGCAGTAGCCGACTGTATATCTCTCAGTAATGTCAGGCCTTTAGGGAGAGAGAGTACTGGATTGGTGAATATGATCGTGCATCTTTCTAGCTTCTGGAATCGACACTGCAGGAAGCAGATACTACAGACTGGCTGCAGTGGGTCTGGGGCTGCTGTGTGTCCTCCTGCTGATCGTTATCGCCGTGCTGTGGGTCCAGTTCAACAACACTGCTATAGAGAGAGACCAGTTACAGAGCAGTTACTCCAGCCTGACTACAGAGAGAGACCAGCTACAGACCAGTTACTCCAGCTTGACTACAGAGAGAGACCAGTTACGGAGTAGTTACTCCAGCCTGACTACAGAGAGAGACCAGCTACAGAAGGAGAAGAAAGCTCTTCAGAAGAAGTATGAGGAATTAGGTGAGTAATGAAGTTCAGGTCACTGGCTACAGGAAACTACTCTGTAACTGCTCTGTTAGGAACAGAGAGTCTAGTTTATATATATACACACTGTACAGATTAATGTTTCATGCCATGATGAGCATCCACTGATCTCAATTTCTCCAGCTGGCTGATCACTGTCTGAAGTCGTTTAAACTGATAGCTACTCACAACTGCGGACCCTTAGATCTATAGGATAGGTTGTACTGGGCTGTGGGGTAGTTGGTGGAGTGCCGGTGATTACCATCATATAGAGCTGTGTGGTTAGAAGACCTGCCCACTATCTCAGTAGGGTTGGATGGTGCTTGAAGGGCTGGATGCTAGGCTAGAAGCACAGACTCCCAATCATGGTTTAGAGCAGTCTGAGAATATGGCTTCAATATGTGGCAGGCTTTCCATTATATCAAATTATAGTGAATTCTAAAAATACACTAAAAATAAATAAATAAATATATAAATAGCAGAAAGCCAGAACCCAAATATCACGCTAGGATGAGGTGGAAATGCAGAAACGTGATGGAAAAGTGTTATGGCCACTACTTTATACTAGGGATGCACCAATCCAGTTTTCGAAGTTCCGATACCAACACCGATACATAAACTGATATCTGTTGAATATATGTGTACTTCACCTTCTTGGTGCGACCTGAGGCACCAGGAAGCTCATACAGCTCACTCTCTGGCTCGCTCCATGCTGTTGTTCCTGTTCGTAAGTCAAGTGTACTGTAAAGTCTCAGGTTCCTGCAGATCCACCTCTGGCCAACATACACATACAAACATGTACTGCCATTAGAAACAGTCCAGGATGACTTAAGTCACATTAAACACGGTAAAAATGATGAGGTAGACGACGTGTCCTGCTTTCAGTGATGCCTCGCTGATCTAAGTTCTAGACTACCATAGATAACCACTGCAAAGTCAACACTAGGCTGCTCGCCCTCTTAGAGCAGGTTTGCAGTAGAGGTGCATGGAGGAGCAGGTTAAATAGCAGAAATAGCTACATTCAAACGTCACCACACTTCCATCGGTGGCACTAGATAGCAGGTTTTCATTTTAATCAATATGGCTACTGAATAGTTTGTTCATTACCTACTACATACGCAGCCTCCAGGAGATTACCTTAAAGACCATTAGCATCGTAATAACTAATAATGCAATCAATGGGATCCATATGTAACTGAACGGTTCATGTATGACTTTCTCTATGAAAGAGCTAGGACAGAGGTGCTTCAGAAACAGCTTCTACTACACCTCTACTGAGAAGAGCTGGAACAAAAGCAGACAGTACTGCACAGATAAAGGAGCGGACCTGGTGATCATCAACAGCAGAGAGGAACAGGTGAGAGAGAGAGAGACATACCTTTGCACACTACTCTTCTTCACCTTTACCTGTTCACATGATTCCATACTGCACCATGTCAGGAGTTCCTCAGTAAAGTGTTTGGCCACACTGAAGTTTGGATTGGTCTGACGGACATTGACAGAGAGGGGTTCTGGAAATGGGTGGACGGTTCAGCACTGACCACTGAGTAAGAGACCACTGGATTAACCTCATGATGCAGTTACACACTTTCTAAGAAGAGATGTACTAGTGAAGACACTCTGATTCTCTGTGTTCCTGGTTCTGGTGGACGGGGGAACCCAATAATTATGAAGGAGATGAGGACTGTGCTATAACTCATTACAGTCGTGCTAGATCTGCAGGTGTATCCACCTGGAACGATTATCCCTGTCACCTGTCTGTAGCAGGAATCTGTGAGAAACGTTTAATTGTTTGATTTACATACGAGTATCTACATAAGAACGAACCCCCAGGAGAGACGTTCACTCTACCACAGTCTACCACAGTCTTAGTAATGCCCAGTAACTGTCCATTTGTCCAGGTACGTGTTACTTAAAGGAGCGCTCTCTAGTTCTCTATTCCACCACAGCAGATACTGTCTGTGAAGCATCCTCATCAGTCTTTCTTTCCGTTACTGCCCATGCCCAATCTCAGTACTGTTTAATCTCACTTGTCAGGTTTAGTTTTGGGTTTCTCATCCTCCAAAACCTCTTGTGTCTGAAGAGACAAGCATATCGGTCCTTGCTGTGACCGATCAGTATGAATCAATACCCGCTTACTTTACAAACTGCTTATGTAACACAAATGGAGTCGTCATGTGATTTTGAATTATAATTTTATAATGACTGATGTTATTTGTTTAGCTACAGCACATCCGTTTATGGAGTTTTATAGATATCAGAATGTCTTATCATACCAGAAACATTACGTGTGCAGCAGAGATGGCCACAAGTCACAAAATACAAGTCCAAGTCCAGTCACGAGTCTATAGGTTAGAGTCCAAGTCAAGTCTTAAGTCAGTTTGCACAAAGCATATATAGTAACTGTAGCATTAAAAAAAATTGTAGATTAATAAAACACAGATTTGTGCAAAACACAACTGTATTTTTGCTACATATTTCCTTACAATATTCACTTACAGAAAATGGCATGCTGTACAAGCCTCAAACAGAACAGACTAGAAGCAGTATCACTTTTTGTTTCGGCACCATACTCTGCCTCAAACACTTCCTTCCAGCTTAAGGGGTTCCTTCCAGCTTAAGGGGCTAATACTGTAGGTTATATAGCTGGGATGATGGCTAAACGGCTAAGCGGCTAGCACAGACCTATCCGGGTGTCTGTTCAGATGCCTTATGAAGCTGGATGTGGTCGATCCAGTGTCTGTAATTTGTTCCCCACACTCTGCACGTCCCCACTCTTCTATTATATGCTAGGATTTTGAATTCCCTGTAACCAAAGGCTACCACGTCCGGCGCTCGCGCCGAAGCCATGCTACAGTGCTGTGTTTACACTTGGCGCCGCTCACTTATATCACGCACGCGCTGAAGTCGGATGTTGTGATTGGTCCGTGTCCGTGGGGCGTGTCCCAAATCAACAAAATAAAGTACACACACACAAAGGAATTATTTTCCTGTAACTTCCGCACACCGTGCCTGGATGGTAATGGAAAGAAACGAGACAAGACAAACGAACAAGATGTTCATGTGTTATTTTGCACTGAGTCCGAGTCGAGTCAGGGGTCATTATAGACGAGTTACAAGTCAAGTCTGAAGTGTAACTATATGCAACTCAAATGCGACTCGAAATCGAGTTGCTAACTCGAGTGCCCATCTCTGGTGTGCAGTAACAACCCAAGAAGGTTAGAGACGACTGGGTGTGTGTCGGTATGTAGTTTGCACTGGATGAAAGTTATAAGATATTATATTACAGTATATATTAAATAATAATTGTCAAATATTGTCAGCTCACATTTTTGGAAATGAAACAACATAAAGTAGTCATGTAAATACTGTAGCAGGTGCTGTGACAATTCATTCGTTTTGATTTCTATTAATAAGTCCCCCAGGCTTATTGACTGCATTTGGGGTTTATGGAAAGCTAGAACATACTAGAACATTCGGCCTTGATGTTCAAAGGAATGTGGACACCTCTCCTATCTGAGGTCAGGTGTTTACCCTCATCCAGGAAAGGCCTCGTCCTCTATTAGCAAGGATGGGACGAGCTAATAGAGCGAAAATCCAGTAGTGTAAAATACCTTGCTGAGTGATTTCAAGGAACGTAGCTATGTCACCATGTGCAGTGCTTAGAGTTCAGGAGAGATCTCAGGAATACTCTGCGTATAAGGCTGAAAACCCCAAACGAATGACCCTGACTCTCAATCCCTCAGACAGACAAGGGTTCCCTGAGCCAAAGAAGAAACAGACCATCCAGGCTGTTACCAGTGTAAAGTTTAAAATCCGCAATCGGTTAAAATATGTCAGGTACGGGGGTATTAGTGGGACATCTGTGAAGGTGTCATTAACACTGAACACAATTTGGATTAACATATGTCGCCTTCTAGACAACATGTTTCTTGGGTCACCAATGCTTATTTCCACTAGATGATGCCAAGGCACCTTCTGTCCAGGTGCCAGCCTAGCCGACCTATAGCCCAGACCCATCTCCTACTGAAAAGGTATGCGTAATAGAAAGATGAAGACCCCAAACAGTTGCACACGATTTAGTTCAAGTGGTTTTTATTTGTCATTTCAACTATATACAGTGGTGTACAGTACACAGTGAAACGAAATAGCGTTCCTCCAGGACCAAGGTGCTACATCTAACAATAGACTACACAAAACAATACAACATAAAGTGCACGTGTGCAAGTGCGCAAGACAATATACTATAAATACACACAACCATTTACAAGACAAACAATAAATACAGGGGAGGGGAAACAGTGCAGTCGGCCCCTTAGTAGTGGGAGCAGTAAGGTGCATTTGGTGTAGATGTAAACATTAGACATTGTAAACACTGTATTTGAATTTAGCAGCAGTACTAAAGTTATCCAGTTGGTGGAACAATAGCAGTTTTTTTTTTTTTTTTTTTAATGAAAAAGGAAAAAGGTGGTGAGTGTGTGTGTGTGTGAGAGAGAGAGTGTGATTTCAGTTCAGACACTAATGTGTTTGTTTGTTCAGACCAGACTCTGGTTGTTAAGGAGTCTGATGGCTTGGGGAAAGAAGCTGTTGCACAGTCTGGATGTGAGGGCCCGGATGCTTCGGTACCTTTTTCCAGATGGTAGGAGGGTGAAGAGTGTGTGTGAGGGGTGTGTATGGTCATCCACGATGCTGGTTGCGATACTCTTCTTTGGTTATAAAACCAAAGAAGAGTATCAAATTCTGCTTTCAAAGCTGCATCAGTTCATGTCAACGGTTGTTTTTCTTACCTGCTGTCTCGTCATGGTCACCTACAATGATGAAACCTGTGGTAAAAGCAAACCTTGCACATTGGACTATGTGTGTCCTACATGCCCATGCTCAAGCCTGTCCTTGGTTCATGGTTCTTGCTATGCTTGCTAATCTGCCAAGTTGGACTCTATTTCCCATTGTGGCTGCTCTCACCTAGCACACAGTGGCCCCCAGTGTGGTCAGTGTTCCCCTGAATTTGGATCCTCCAGGCCAGTCTTTCCAACCTCACCATGGCCATTATGAGCTCCAACCTTCTGCTGGTATGTCCACTCTCCTCCAAGTCCTGACCTCCTTTTATGTCTGACTGGACTGGACTGCTGCTGGGGATATGCTGCCATCTACTGGCCTTCCTGGTCTGGGTGTTTTGTTTATGCCTTTTTCTCCTCCCAGTGCTTTTACTGCTTTATCTTCATCTGTACTTCAACACCTCAGCTTGTTCATTTAGGATCCCAGCCCCTCCCCTCACTCCTTTAGTCCCTGCCCCTTATCCATTTTAGCCACTCTTGCTTTCATTTCTTAGCCTATTCCAGGTCTCCCAGCACACTTGCAGCTGGCTCAGCCATGACTTCTCCTCACCAATACATTATTCTCTCTCTGCACGGCTTCTTCTGCAGTCTTACCCAGTTAGGCCCGTCCTCTAGTCCTTTTCGCTCTATGTTCAGGGATCCTCTAAAGTCCAGACCTTAACTACTTCTTACTTGAAGATTCGTTGACCTCTGCCAGTTCCTCGTGCGGCTGCCTGCTCCCAGCAGAGTTATGTTTTGAAACATACTGGGACTAAATGGATCAAGCCAAACTATCACGGTTTTGTCGATCAACCGCTGTCTCCTGTGAGTTCCTACAAAGATGGACCCCGGCATTTGGGTCATGGCCTTGGGAGAGGACCAGGGTTGGGCAGCATCCTGCTCCCAATAACTTTAGCTGTAGACACGTGTGAGACATGCGGCAAAAGTGGAGGCCCCTGGGAACATGCGGCAAACTAATCAAGTCATACTTACTACATGTAAATGGTTGGGACTGATTGATTAAAGCTGTACACACACACACACACATATATATATATATATATATATGAATGTATGTATGTATAAAACGTGCTTGTGAGGCTATACAGTGCTAGACTGTAGCACTTGCTGTGCTGGAATGGGTAGCACTCTGGGATGTGTGGTTGATGACCTGCCTGGTATGCTGGCTGCCCAGTAGTGTTGGATGGTAGTTGCCACTGCTGACTGCCAGTAAAAATATACAAGGGGCCAGTACAACTGATCTGCTGCCCTGGGGTCCAATGTTGTCAATAATGTTTCATTCGGCCCTACTGGATATTCCAGCATCTTGCTTAATCCTAGGCCGGGCAAACGGATCCCGTTCTGAAGACCAAAGCTGTCTTAACGTTAGCATACAGTTTGCATGCTACTATATATATATACACACACACACACACACACACACACACACACACATACCATATACACACACACACATACCATATACACACACAAACATAGGGTATACACACAGAGTATACACACACACACACGAACACAGAGTATACACACACACAGAGTGTATACACACACACACACACACGAACACAGAGTATATACACACACAGAGTATATACACACACACACAAACACAGAGTACACCCACACAGTATGTATATATACCCACACACACACACACACACACACACAGTATATACACACACACAGTATATATATATATATATATACACACACACACACACACACACACACACATACCATATACACACACAAACATAGGGTATACACACAAAGTATACACACACACACACACACAGTATATATACACACACACAGTATATATATATATATATATATATATATATATATATATATATATATATATATATATACACACACACACACACATACCATATACACACACACACATACCATATACACACACAAACATAGGGTATACACACAGAGTATACACACACACACACAAACACAGAGTATACACACACACAGAGTGTATACACACACACACACACACACACGAACACAGAGTATATACACACACAGAGTATATACACACACACACAAACACAGAGTACACCCACACAGTATGTATATATACCCACACACACACACACACACAGTATGTATATATACCCACACACACACACACAGTATGTATATATATATATACATACTGTGTGTGTGTGGGTGTACTCTGTGTTTGTGTGTGTGTGTATACACTCTGTGTGTTAACTCAGAGTGACTCTCATACATTAACATGAATAGCAACTTTGGCCACAGTGCACAGTGGTAACATATAGAGAAGTGAAAACTGGGATATTCATTATCAAGGCATCTCCATCTTTAAAGAAACTTTGGAAATAATAATCTTTAATAGCACAACAGGAACATTAAATAAACTTGCTTTCAATGCATATTATATTAATATCAACTTTAAAAGAACCACCAAACCAGACAGCGTTTCTGCTGGAGTCTCTACTGCATAAGCTGTAAACGTATATTACACTGGTTCTAGCGCCATCTACTGGGTGTAGTTTTGGGTGTAATATTGATAATAAGATAACATTAGGATATAATGCCCTGCATGTTCCTCTAAACCCTCAGTGTAGTTGTACCATTAATTAGTTAATGCTACATTACTGTACTGACCCAGATCCAAACGGGTATCAGTATTTTAATGACTGAATGCTGCTGCTACTGTACCTTCTTTATGAAAGAGCGAGGACGGGGTGTTTCAGAAACAGTTCCTACTACATCTCTACTGAGGAGAGGAGCTGGAGTGAGAGCAGACAGTACTGCAGAGAGAGAGGAGCAGACCTGGTGATCATCAACAGCAGAGAAGAACAGGTAAGAGAGTAAGAGACTGCACACCACTCTTCTTCACCTGTATCTGTTCACATTGCTCCATACTGTACCACGTCAGGAGTTCATCTAAAGTGTTTGATGGGACTGAAGCTTGGATTGGTCTGACGGACACTGAGACCGAGGGGGTCTGGAAGTGGGTGGACAGCTCTGCACTGACCACTGAGTAAGAGACCACTGAACTGAAGAGTCATGCCCTCTCTCTAAGAAGGTCTAGAGGTATACTAGTGAAGACACTCTCTCTGTGTTTCAGGTTCTGGTGGCCCGGAGAACCCAACAATTACAACAATGAGGACTGTGCTGTAACTAGCTTCAGGTATGCTCCAGCCAAAAGCATACCCACCTGGGCTGATATTCCCTGTGGTTTTCCTAAAGTTGGAATCTGTGAGAAAAGTTTCAAGGTGTAGTTCACTCCACAGATTTGACTGAGTTCAGTGATGAAGGTCTGTACCAGCTGAGTGTGCAGAAATCCCAACCCTGATTTTAAAGGCTGCAATGGCAGCAATGAAAGGAGCAGAGTAAGATGTGTTAAGGCAGACAGTAAAAGAGTGGCTTGCCCCCCCACCCCGATTCTATAGGACTGCAGACCTACGAATAGAAATGAGCGAGATCATCTTCAACTTCTGATTTGGGGTCATATCAATACGGCTTGTGCTTCTGCTGCTGCTGTAATACTGCATTTTCCTTATTGCTGTTTATGACTGTCAAAGCCCTGATGGACATGCACATAACGATACTAACTGAATTAAAGTTGGCCTTGGCTCTGAAACTGTGTGGCTGGTGCTTTGAGATTATACGGCCTGAGTCAGCTGTCAATCTAATTATGTCATATCAATAACACAAGCGAGTTGATGTCAGTGAAAAGATGGTGTAGTGTTCATCATAATGCAGTGCTGTGTCCCTCAGCTCCTCAGCGTTTACTGTAGATGCTAATTGTAAGTCATACTAGCTCTGTATTTTCTGCACACTGAGAAGAGACAGATCCACTGTTGAGTCGGGATACATTTCTTATCTACACAAACTGGTCATTCAGTGTATTCTACCCGGCGAGTGGTTCTACTTAGCATATCATAACATTTCTAAAAGTGCTTTAAACTTCTTACCTGCTCTAAGTCATCCCAAAGTGTAATGGTAGCTGCCAGTGGAATATGGTTCAGGGCCACTGAACACCGTTTGGGCTCTGCCGGGCAAGTTACCAGTGGGAAATTGGGGAGGACCCAAATGCTAAGCAGAGGTGAGCTTTGAACCCTGGCCACTGTGTTAAAAGGCAGACACCTGCCGCTCCCCCACCAGAGCACCATACCCAACCTTTTAACAGGTGAGGAATAGAGGGAGTGGGAACTAAATATAGGTGGGAAAAACATAAGTACTGCACAAACCCGCCCAAATTCAGGAAACGTTTAAGCAGGAAACGGGAAACAAAGGATGCCAGGGGAGACTGGCTACCCCTTAACCAACCGGGGGTTAACCTGGTGAACCCCCAACAAAAGCAACCAGAAGTCCGGGATGGAGAAAACTGGTTAAATAAATAAAAAAACTGAAGGAGGGAACAACAACTCCCTTTTTACTTGAAGTACCCTCCCCTATATACAGTGGTGTGAAAAAGTGTTTGCCCCCTTTATGATTTCTTATTTTTTGGCATGTTTGTCACGCTTAAATGTTTCAGATCATCAAACTAAATTATATTAGTCAAGAAAAACATGAGTAAACACAATATGCATTTTTTAAATGAAGGTTTTTATTATTAAGGGGGAAAAAAATCCAAACCTACCCTGTGTGAAAAAGCCCACACAGAGCCTTAAACCCGATTATCTCTTCAAGCTACAGCCTATAAAAAGGGCACCCAAACTAATTCACAGCCATACTGACCCGCATTCCTCTATGTGTTGTTTATTCTCCCCTCCTTCCTCCCATAGACTCTTAATCATTCTAGAAACATCTAGCAAACCATCACAACCACCTAGCAACACCCTTGCAACTACCTAAGACAACACAACCACCATTCAACCTCAAAGCAACCACATATGACACTATAACAACCACCTAGCAACATCATAGCAATCACCTAGGATACCATAATGACTGCGTAGCAACAGCTTAGCAACCTTTAGAAATTCAATAGCAACCGCCTAGCAGCAGCTTGGCATCCATCTGGAATAGCATAGCAACCACCTATGATGCCATGGCAAATGCCTGCCCATACCAACCCGTTGGGATATCATTGCAACCATTAGGAAACCCCTTAGCAACCATCTGGGATAAATATGATAGGAACCGCTTAGCAACCACCTAGAATGCCATGACAGCACCACAGCAGCCATGTAACGGCACCTTAGCAACCACATGGAATATAATAGCAACTGCCTAGTAACAACATAGCGACCTCCTCGGACATTATAGTAACCGCTTAGCCACACCATAGCGACCTCCTGGGACACTATAGCAATCACTTAGCAACACCTTAGCAACCACCTAGAATATCATAGCGACAGCTTAGCAACCTTCAGGAATACAATAGCAACCACCTAGCAACAGCTTGGCAACCATCTGGAATACCATAGCAACCATTTACCAATAATTTAGCTACCACCTACGATATCATAGCAAATGCCTGCCCATACCAACCCGGTGGGATATCATTGCAACCAGTAGGCAACACCTTAGCAACCATCTGGGATGAATATGATAGAAACCGCTTAGCAACCACCTAGAATGCCATGACAGCACCACAGCAGCCATGTAACAGCACCTTAGCAACCACATGGAATATCATAGCAACTGCCTAGTAACAACATAGCGACCTCCTCGGACATTATAGCAACCGCTTAGCCACACCATAGTGACCTCCCGGGACACTATAGCAATCACTTAGCAACACCTTAGCAACCACCTAGAATGTCATGGCAACCACCTAGCAACACCATTAATTACCATGTTATGTGATTTAAAATGAATTCTCATAACGTCTTACTACAGCTAGCTCACATCTGTAAAGGCATTAACAGTGCTAGATCCTGTACCCATACAATATTATTAAGACATCTATATATAATATATATAATATTATTAAAATATCAATATGCTATTACTTCGTCCATGTTGATCTTAACTATCATGAGTCTACAGGGTAATGGTCCATTTAGCTGTTTCAGGTTGGTTGTAGCTGAAAGGTACGAGATAGCAGTACACTGCAGCATTCCTGAATATCTCAGCATCTTCCAGAATCCATGGCCAGGCCTATTGTGCTGTTCTCACCATAAGAGTCTATGCTAAGCTGAACTCCCACCTTAACCACATGATGTTCCTCTGTACACACAGTCATGTGACTTTTAGAAAAGTCTTCCGTATCTGTCACGGTCCCGCTTCCTTAACGAGCTGTAAAGCAACACGACTTCATATCAGCACACTGTATTCAACTAGCTCAACTCTGTAAATGCTTCCCAAAAGCTTCTCGCTAAGGCATATGATTGGACGAGTTACAAATGGGTTTAAACAGGAGGTGCAGTGCTGCAGGCTATGTACAGAGAACTGATATGACATATGATATGATATGATATGATATGATATGATATGATATGATATGATATGATATGATATATGATATGATATGATATGATATGATATGATATATGATATATGATGACCCATTGTAGCACAAGTCCATCTCAAGGACAGACTTGAGACCGATGACTTACTACTCTACTGTATGTTGAATTGATTAGCTCTCCCCTATTAGAAAGCAAGATAGCTTGTGAACACAGAGAGCAGCTGCACAGATACTAGTGTGGCAAGTGTCAACTTCCTGTTCTGAGAGGAAGCATGTATTTATTAATATCATCTAGATAAAGTCGCTGCTAGAGACTGTAGTGGAGACTCCACATCTGCAGAAGCAATTTTTCAAAGCTGAAATCCGACCAATGACATCAACACGTTTACAGAGGATGAAGGAACCGAAGGTGGACGAGGATGTATATGCAAATACAGAGGATATGACCGACGACACAGCAACTCGTTTAAACGACAGCAACGATTATGAGGATGTCTATGCCAGTGTTCCAGAGACGGGTGTGACCAGAAGCCCTACCTCAGGTACCCACACACGCAGAATGGCCTATCCCATATGACTTCATAACAACATACAGACCTGTGGAGCCTAGTGGAGGTGTTACAGTCTACATTTGAGATGGACTTGTGCTACATCACAGTGTATGGGTCATGCTAGTGTAGTACCTGGTAGCTAAATACACTCATCATTGAAAGAACTGTTGAAAGTTGAACTTTCAACAAGAACATTTCAACAAGAACATTGAAAGAACTCCCACACTTCCAGAAGGATCTGCAGAACCTTGGCCGTCTAAGGTAAGGCCGTCCTGCTTCATCCTGATCCTGATCACCTGATCACCCCTCTCAAAATCTTCAACTGCTATTTCTCTGTAAGGGTCCGGGCTGTACCGCCTGCAGCCAGCAGAGGGCGGCAGCAGCGGCGCCGTTCTGGGGGAACCACAGCCCGGAACTCCAAACCCCAGAATGGCCCACGATGATTACACCAACAAGCAGCACCTGGGGCGTCGGTAATATAAGCCCTCACCACGCATACACCATCGCTGCACCTTTGTAGAGGGGTAGCCGGTACGGTATTAGAGCCAAGAGCAAAAAGAAACAATCGTGCAGAGTAGACTGTGGGTCACTCTGCACATAGTGAATTATAATTCCCCGTTTTGTTAATCCCTCTACTGTTCATTTCAGTTCCTATTTAAGCTATCCTTCTGTTTGAACACGCTACTCTAGCGTTTCCTTTGTTTGCCCTTCCCGCCATTTCTCCCTGTAACTGTTAAGACCGCTATCAAGGTCGGGGGTTCGATCCCCGCCTTAACACTGAGATCCAACTACTCAGTTCACTCCTCACACTCATAGTTTCACGTGCATCCGCATCCAGGAAGTCCGTTTGCGTGCTATATAAACCTTAATACACCGCAAACGGATTCCTGCACTGCGCTTGGGTCCAACACCCAACCGCACCGTGACATTCTCTCGCTAACACCACAACAGCACGAGCCAGAACGGAAAGCACCCACAACAGGACGACCTTACACAGTCAGTCAGTACAGAGATAAGGCCTGTCCCTGCTTATGTCACATGTGTGGACAAGTGAGAAACTTCACATGTCTCATGGCCCACCATGTTTCAATCCTGGCTTTCAGAAATTTGTGCAACTCATCCAAACTAGTCTAAAAACTGTTTTCAGCTCAGTGGCTTTGCACCAGTTGGCTACAAAAATTAACATTTCAGAAAGTGTCCCACTTCCGGGTTTTCCTGGCTCCTCCGGACTCAATTTCCCAGAGGGCATTGTACTATGATGTCACACACACATGTCCCCAGTCGACCAACCAGCTCTGTTCCAGGTGCCCAGAGTACTAACAGCTGTAGCCCATTAGCCGCAGTATATAAGGCCCTCTCAAACACCTCCTTGTTGTGGAGTGTTGCCGAACGCGTTGCGGTTCTAAATGGGTCGCCTTGTGTTCCTCTACTCTGGCTTTTGACATCTTTGTTTTCTGACCTCCTCTTTTGCTTGTCCCTTGTCGGCTGTTCTCTGTTTAATCTCTCCTCAACCTCTCTTTCATTCATTCTCTTGCTTGCCCTTCCAACTTATCTGCCTCGCTGCCGGTCTACTCTGGTTTTGATTGCTGCCTGTCTCTGACTTCGATCTTGCCTCCCCCCTCCATGTTGGGTCGTGTATTGTTGCTGTGCTCGATTACTCGATAGCTTAATGAAACCCATCGGATTTTAGATCTGCGCATGAGACTGGCTGCTGTTTGTTAGGGGCTGCTGTGTGTCCTCCTGCTGGCTGTTATCGCAGTGCTGTGGGTCCAGTTCAACAACCTCACTACAGAGAGAGACCAGTTACAGATCAGTAATGACAAGCTGGAAGAGGAGAAGGGCCAGTTACAGGAGGAGAAGGACATGCTGCAGAGGAAGTTACTCACATGGGTGAGTAAACTAAGCTGAGGTTAGGGACCACAGAAGTAGCTACTCTGTTAAGAACACAGAGTATAGGCTACATACGTGCTGTACAGTTTAATGCAACCATCTGGGATAAATATGAAAGCAACCCACTTAGCAACCATCTGGAATGCCATGGCGACTGCCAAGCAAAACTATAGGGGTTTATAAACATTCAAGAAAACAGAATAACAAAAGTAAAAACTAATGTACACGACGTGCAACACTTTTACCAGCTGTAGATTCTGACGGAAAGGGTGAGGCTAACACATAGGGAGTGCTAGTTGCCGACCCTCGTCAATCAAACTGTTTGAAGGTGGTAGAGTGGGTGGAGTTTGGCATGGTGAGGACTATAAAGCATGTTTAGTCCATTTTGTGGAACTCGTTTTATCCAGCTGTCCCACTTCAGTTTCTCCTGTGGAAGGTCTAATGGTATAATGGAAAACCATACATCCTGTACAACTTGTACAAAATGCAGCAGCCTGCCGGAGGTTGTGTAACTTGGTTACACAATTCAGAACCTCAGTAAACTAAACCTGCAGATGCAATCACGCCAACACACACTTACGCCAATCACGCCAATCACACTTCCACATCTAGAAGATAAAACCCTGAAATCATTCATGGAGGTCAACAAGCTTCAGAAGACAATGAGCCCATGCATGAAAGCCCCCATATCTGCCCAGCAAAAACATTTCCAGAGGAATATCCCAGTGCAGGACCCTAAACCATACGACTAGATCTGGGATGCCTTCGGGACAACACCACCTGCCGGAGAGGAACAGTCCACAAAGCAGGCCCACACCAGCCACTGACATATACAGGGATTAAAGGTTCATGCTGCTTCCACCGTGAAGGTGATTCGTCTCTTTAGTTGTTTTGTCCAATCAGACGTGGCAGTTTTTGTTCAATCATGTAGATGTCAGAGCAGGGGGCTTCTTATCTACCAAAGTGGGTGCTGCAGAAAGAGTTTGGGAACCCCTGGCCTAAACACTGCATCTGGAAAGAGAACTCAAAACAGCAGAACACCAACACCCCCCTGCTTTCAAACCTCAACCGACAGGAAAACAGCATTGCCAAGGCTTGACTTCCTTCACTGACCACAAATGTTAAGCAATTCTAGGCAACACGAAGGCGCCCACTTCCTCTTTCCAACAACACACTCAAAAAACATATATACCAGATTATATATAGATATAGACCGGATTACAAATCCCCAAATAAGCAGGTGAACTGGTAACAGGTGAGTTGATCTCGACTGGGTATAAAAGGGACATCCACCAAAGGCTCGATCCACCAAAGGCTCGATCCACCAAAGGCTCGATCCACCAAAGGCTCGATCCACCAAAGGCTCGATCCACCAAAGGCTCAATCCACCAAAGGCTCAATCCACCAAAGGCTCAATCCACCAGGCTCAATCCACCAAAGGCTCGATCCACCAAAGGCTCGATCCACCAAAGGCTCGATCCACCAAAGGCTCAATCCACCAAAGGCTCAATCCACTAAAGGTTCAATCCACTAAAGGTTCAATCTAGGCTAGCATCTTAGTACTTTGTACTAAATGTTGCAAGATAGCTGTCCAACAGTTCAGAAAGAACATTTCTTGAGGCAGGAATGTAAAGAATTCAGGTCTTGGGCTTGGGTATATGAGCTCGGAAAACCAGTCTATGGAAAGACAACAAACAGGGGAAACCACACAGACTGATGCATCAGTGCAGACAATGATGACTGAAGTCTTGTATCAAGCTAATGTTACAGGACAGACAGAGCGACTGTTATTCTAACCACAGCACTAAACCCGGACCGCCGTGCCAGACATGAGTAACATCACTGGTGTAATACCTCAACTTCCTCTCCTGACAGCAAGTACATATCCACAGGGCCACTCTGATAGACTGCAGTAGAGACTCCACATCTACACTTAAAGCAGAAATCCACCCGGTGACGGCGTCAACACGTTCACAGAGGATGAAACAGCTGAAGGTGGATGAGGGTATATATGCAAACGACAGGCACGACTATGAGAATGTTCCAGAGACGGGTGTGACCAGAAGCCTTGAAGGACCTACCACCTCAGGTACCCACACACACATAGCCTTGGCACTCGGTGATCCTCCTCCAGGTCAGGAGTTAGCTGGTAACATACAGACCTATGGGGCCTATTGGAGGTTTAAAGCCTACACTGGAGATGGACTTGTACAGCGTCACACCGTACGGGTCGTGCTAGTGTAGTAACTGGTAGCTAATGGTTTAAGCTAATCTGTTTATCTACAGTAGCTCACTGTGACTCACAGATTAAACTCCGAGTCAGTTAAAGTCTGTTTCCATGGTGTTATAAAGAGATCATGTACACAGCTTACTCAGCTGCTCTTCAGTCTCAGTACACTGATGTAGCTCCTACAGGCTCTTACAGGGACTAGCCAGGGGAGCCTGACCCACTCTACAGTGCTCTGTGTTCCTCATTAATGACTCTATTTAATGAAAGACTCTAAATGATGATGTATCTGATTCACACTGTTACTGAACTGCTTATGAACAGGTCATGAACGCTCTGTGTACATGTAGTTCCTGTACAGCAGTAGCCCACTTTCTATCTCTCAGAAATGCCAGGCCTTTAGGGAGAGTGAGTACTGGATTGGTGAATATGATGGTGTATCTTTCTAGCTTCTGGAATCGACACTGCAGGAAGTAGATGCTCCAGAGTGGCTGCAGTGTGTCTGGGGCTGCTGTGCGTCCTCCTGCTGATCGTTATTGCAGTGCTGGTGGCCGAGCTCTACAATATCACTACCAGTAAGACCAGTAAGGAAAAGTGTACTCACTGCCCCCTAGTGTGCGTGTGTGTTTGTATGTTTCACTTCATGGATGATTCTGCGAATGGAAAAACTTGAAATCTGACTTCATAAAAAAGAAGTGGCCCATTTGTATAACACAGTGGGTGAGGGTGGCTGGTGACTGTAAAAGGCTGTTCCTACAGATGGACCGATTGTAGCTCATTGAGGTTTCCGGGAGCTTACCCCCTCGCTCCTCACTGAGCAAACAGCTGCTGCCGGTGGTGCTGGTGGTGGCGGCGTGCGTGCCAGAGATGCAGTGGTTCTGGGACAAACCTTTCTGTCTAGGGGTTACTCTGAGCTGGGTATTACAGACATGGAGGAGCTTGGGCTCTCTAGCCTTCTGACTGTGGATCTGAGCAGCAGAATTGCCCTCTCTGTGACAAGCCTCTCTCTCATTGAGACAATGGAGCACTTCACAGCCTCTACGCAAACCAGAAACCTTTATAAGTCATCTGCATTAGTAGTTAGAGCACTTGATGCTACCTTGCTCTTAACCATGTACAAAGTGGGGCAGTCATTCGCACCTGTCATTCCCACTACGCACCGGCCAGACGAACCCCATGGTGGCAAAACGAGCTGAGTTTTTTAGGGGTCTTAGTTTTAATGTCTGAGTTGCAGGTTTTCTCTCAGCTGATTTTAAAATTTAATAACTTGTAACAATGAAATTCCAATGTCCTGCATGTTCCTCTCTGCCTTGTACTGGACACCTTAATGGACTTATGTCCTAATAATGTACTATTAACTCATGTACATAAAACCGATGTCCCAGATCAGAATTACCTCAATGAGCATTAACATCTCAATGACTGAGTTATATAAAAATCTGGAATTCACATCCACAGAAAAACATGTTTTGGCAATTTTCACTTTCATGCATCATTTGAACACAGCCACTGCTGTTTACACCAGGTGAACGTCAGAACGACAGAAATGGGCCAAACTTCTTGGAAAGATGTCTGGTTCCATTGACTTCCATTCAAATCAGATGAGGGTTTTTTTGGCCTCT
>JAMWET010001120.1:0-30000 GCA_024036415.1 Prochilodus magdalenae
AACAAAGTCTTAACAGAGTTCTAATGCTGTTCTAACAGAGTTCTAACAGTGTTCAAACACAGTTCTAACAGAGTTCTAGCAGAGTTCTAATGGTGTTTGAACAAAGAACACAGAAGAGCATCCAACATCAAGTTGGATACTTTAATTTTGGTATATGTTTAATGATGGATTATGGTGTAGTATTTAATCATGGTTGCATGTGTGCTGTACACGAGTCTGTGTAATAACTCGAGTCCAGAATTACAGCAAAGCCCGCATCATCAGGACCTCTCCTTTCCTCCTTTCTTAACAGGGCTGCATCTCAAATAGATCCCCACTGACTATGAAGTGCACTACATAGGTCACGAAACTATGGCTTCTCCACTCAGGTACTGCGGTAAATACAACTTTACCTGACTGTAAATGACTTTTGTATACATATACATTTCACTCTTTGGGCGAAGAAACCGTTATTTCATGAACTACCAAGTGCACTACATAGGGAGCAAGGGGGCATTTTGGTGCCGCCCGCCTTTTAACGACGTCGCGTCACACGGACCAATCAGCGAAGAGCTACAACGAGGTCGGAGTGTCATGGCGTCTTCCTTGAAGGGGGTTGGATTCGCTGCTCGCTGCTAAATAACAAGACAGCCAGCAGCCTCTGGTCGGCAACCTTGACCCGGCACATCTCACAAAGAGAAGATAAAGGAGGAGTACGTGAAGATGGGGACTGTGCACGCACGGGTGAGTGTACGTTACGGAAGGTCAGAGCGGTTTTTGTCCGTGACCTCTTCTCTGCTGAAGCTTCTTGTTGGAATTTTCCCGTTCCACCTTAAATGGTGCAGTATTTACATTCTGGCGCCTCAGACTGAAGTGCAGCAGTTACGACGTTTTTTAAGGTGGAACGGAGGAAAAAAGCGTCTGCCTCAGGCGCTAGAATGTAACTGTTGCACCATTTAAGGTGGAACGGGATAATTCCAAACCTCAGTCATGCCAGGAAAATATTCCCTGTCTGATATGTCATATATTTGTGACACTGAACTGTAGAGTATGGATCCTCTCCCGATGCACGGGCGCGAGCTGGGCGTCAACCCGGAGGACTTGGAAATGGTGGAGGCGGAGCAGGAAACTAAGAAGGAGATCCTGGAAAATAAAGATGTGAGTTAGAACTCACCCATACTGCCCCTTATCACAAAGCCATACTGACCCATACTGACCCTTACTGTCACTTATCACAAGCCCATGCTGACCTTTTCCACAAAGCCATACTGACTCATTCTGATCCATACTGACCCACACTGACCCATACTGATCCTTACCGACCCTTACTGTCATTTATCACAAACTCATACTGACTCATTCTGATCCATACTGACCCACACTGACCCATACTGACCTTTATTGTCACTTATCACAAGCCTATGCTGACCCTTACCACAAAGCCACACTGACTCATTCTGACCCATACTGACCCTTACCGACCCTTACTGTCATTTATCACAAACTCATACTGACTCATTCTGACCCATACTGACCCATACTGACCCTTACTGTCACTTATCACAAGCCCATGCTGACCCTTACCACAAAGCCATACTGACTCATTCTGACCCATACTGACCCATACTGACCCTTACCGACCCATACTGACCCTTACCGACCCTTACTGTCATTTATCACAAACTCATACTGACCCTTACCATAAAGCCATACTGACTCATATTGACCCATTCTGACCCATATTACAAATCCGTACTGGCCCTTACCACAAAGCCATACTGACTCTTACTGACTCATACTGGCCCATACCATAAAGCCATACTGACTCTTATTGACTCATACAGGCCCATACCATAAAGCCATACTGACTCGTACTGACCCATACTGTCCTTTTTCACAAACCCATGCTGACCCGTACCACAAAGCCATGCTCACTCATACTGACCCTTACCAACCCTAACTGTCACGTATCACAAACCCATACTCACTCTTACCACAAAGCCATACTGACTCATTCTGACCCATACAGAACCATACTGCCCCTTACCACAAAGCCATACTGACTCATACTGACCCATACTGACCCATACTGCCCCTTACCACAAAGCCATACTGACTCATTCTGACCCATACAGAACCATACTGCCCCTTACCACAAAGCCATACTGACTCATTCTGACCCATACAGAACCATACTGCCCCTTACCACAAAGCCATACTGACTCATTCTGACCCATACAGAACCATACTGCCCCTTACCACAAAGCCATACTGACTCATACTGACCCATACTGACCCATACTGCCCCTTACCACAAAGCCATACTGACTCATACTGACCCATACTGCCCCTTACCACAAAGCCATACTGACTCATTCTGACCCATACAGAACCATACTGCCCCTTACCACAAAGCCATACTGACTCATTCTGACCCATACTGACCCATACTGCCCCTTACCACAAAGCCATACTGACTCATTCTGACCCATACAGAACCATACTGCCCCTTACCACAAAGCCATACTGACTCATACTGACCCATACTGCCCCTTACCACAAAGCCATACTGACTCATTCTGACCCATACAGAACCATACTGCCCCTTACCACAAAGCCATACTGACTCATACTGACCCATACTGACCCATACTGCCCCTTACCACAAAGCCATACTGACTCATACTGACCCATACTGACCCATACTGCCCCTTACCACAAAGCCATACTGACTCATTCTGACCCATACTGACCCATACTGCCCTTTACCACAAAGCCATACTGACTCATTCTGACCCATACAGAACCATACTGCCCCTTACCACAAAGCCATACTGACTCATTCTGACCCATACAGAACCATACTGCCCCTTACCACAAAGCCATACTGACTCATTCTGACCCATACTGACCCATACTGCCCCTTACCACAAAGCCATACTGACTCATTCTGACCCATACTGACCCATACTGCCCCTTACCACAAAGCCATACAGACTCATTCTGACCCATACAGAACCATACTGCCCCTTACCACAAAGCCATACTGACTCATACTGACTCATACTGACCCATACTGCCCCTTACCACAAAGCCATACTGACTCATTCTGACCCATACAGAACCATACTGCCCCTTACCACAAAGCCATACTGACTCATTCTGACCCATACAGAACCATACTGCCCCTTACCACAAAGCCATACTGACTCATTCTGACCCATACAGAACCATACTATCCCTTACCACAAAGCCATACTGACTCATTCTGACCCATACTGACCCATACTGCCCCTTACCACAAAGCCATACTGACTAATTCTGACCCATACTGCCCCTTACCACAAAGCCATACTGACTCATTCTGACCCATACAGAACCATACTGCCCCTTACCACAAAGCCATACTGACTCATTCTGACCCATACAGAACCATACTGCCCTTTACCACAAAGCCATACTGACTCATTCTGACCCATACAGAACCATACTATCCCTTACCACAAAGCCATACTGACTCATTCTGACCCATACTGACCCATACTGCCCCTTACCACAAAGCCATACTGACTCATACTGACCCATACTGCCCCTTACCACAAAGCCATACTGACTCATTCTGACCCATACAGAACCATACTGCCCCTTACCACAAAGCCATACTGACTCATACTGACCCATACTGACCCATACTGCCCCTTACCACAAAGCCATACTGACTCATACTGACCCATACTGACCCATACTGCCCCTTACCACAAAGCCATACAGACTCATTCTGACCCATACAGAACCATACTGCCCCTTACCACAAAGCCATACTGACTCATACTGACTCATACTGACCCATACTGCCCCTTACCACAAAGCCATACTGACTCATTCTGACCCATACAGAACCATACTGCCCCTTACCACAAAGCCATACTGACTCATTCTGACCCATACAGAACCATACTATCCCTTACCACAAAGCCATACTGACTCATTCTGACCCATACAGAACCATACTATCCCTTACCACAAAGCCATACTGACTCATTCTGACCCATACAGAACCATACTGCCCCTTTACCACAAAGCCATACTGACTCATACTGACCCATACAGAACCATACTGCCCCTTACCACAAAGCCATACTGACTCATTCTGACCCATACAGAACCATACTGCCCCTTACCACAAAGCCATACTGACTCATTCTGACCCATACAGAACCATACTGCCCCTTACCACAAAGCCATACTGACTCATTCTGACCCATACTGACCCATACTGCCCCTTACCACAAAGCCATACTGACTCATTCTGACCCATACTGACCCATACTGCCCCTTACCACAAAGCCATACAGACTCATTCTGACCCATACAGAACCATACTGCCCCTTACCACAAAGCCATACTGACTCATTCTGACCCATACAGAACCATACTGCCCCTTTACCACAAAGCCATACTGACTCATTCTGACCCATACTGACCCATACTGCCCCTTATCACAAAGCCATACTGACCCATACTGACCCATACTGACCCATACTGCCCCTTATCACAAAGCCATACTGACTCATTCTGACCCATACAGAACCATACTATCCCTTATCGCAAAGCCATACAGACCCATACTGGCCCTTATCACAAAGCCATACTGACTCATACTGACCCATACTGGCCCATACTCTCTATCACAAGCCCATACTGGCCCATAGTGACCCTTCTGTCCCTCATTACAAACCCTTACTGTCATGTATCACAAACCCATACTGACCCTTACCACAAAGCCATACTAACTCATTCTGACCCATACAGAACCATACTGCCCCTTACCACAAAGCCATACTGACTCATACTGACCCATACTGACTCATACTGACCCATACTGCCCCTTACCACAAAGCCATACTAACTCATTCTGACCCATACAGAACCATACTGCCCCATACTGCCCCTTACCACAAAGCCATACTGACTCATTCTGACCCATACAGAACCATACTGCCCCTTACCACAAAGCCATACTGACTCATTCTGACCCATACAGAACCATATTGTCCCTTATCGTAAAGCCATACAGACCCATACTGCCCCTTGTCACAAAGCCATACTGACCCTTACCACAAAGCCATGCTGTCTCATTCTGTCCCATACTGCCCCTTATCACAAAGCCATACTGACCCATACTGACCCATACTGGCAGATACTCTATCACAAGCCCATACTGGCCCATACTCTCTATCACAAACCCTTACTCACCCATACTGACCTCAACTGACCCATACTCACCTCAGCTGACCCTTGCTACAAATCCATTCTGACCCATTCTGTCATTACACTGGAATAACATGAAATGCAATGCACACACGTCACTGCTTTCCATTGTGTTAGGCAGATTGTGTGCCAAAATGAAAACCAGAACCTCTGTTTGCATTGCTTTGACCTCACTTGACCTCTCCACTGAAGATCAATACAGGTCAATGAAGCAAGAAAAGCAATGCTCATATCAAAATCGATCTCACCTTGAAATGCAATAAAGGCCACTGTGTGGATTACAATAAGAACATACATAAGAGGCTCTGATTCAGTAATTAGTGCAGCGATTAATAAATTTCAGCTAGTAAAATTCTCTAAATCCAAACTGATGCAGTTAGTTCTTCTCATGTCTTGAACACCCATGTGGCAGGACGTATCTTGTGGTCATGGAAAAGATGTTATTGTGTTTCAGAATGGTCAAATGATCATCAAGCAAAGGGGATTGTGGGTAAGGAGAACCCATTATTAAAACCTGGAAGCCAGAAAAAGATCTGGAATGGACATGATCCGAGAGTAGAGTACAGCGGTGTGGCTTGTTAGTGAGGCTAAGGTTGGTGAAGGTTGGACTCTGGAGCAGTGCTAACTGGTCATGTAGTCTGATGAGTCCAGACTGACCCTACTCCAGAGCGACTGGCTTGTCAGGATAAGAAGAGAAGCACATGGAGCGAACCTGCAGAATCCCCGTAGGCGGCCTTATGATATGGGGCCACTTCAGTTGGTCAGTTTGAGGCTCAGCAACGTTAAGTGGCTGTAACATGAAGTCAGCTGACCATAGTAATGTACTAAAGGACCACGCTCAATGGGCTCGGCTCGTAATAGAGTGGTTCAGGTCGAGGAATTATTTTCACACGTCAGGTGGCCACCAAAGAGTCGTGACCAGCCTTTGGGATTGGCTGATACAAAACCATGGTGAATGTGCGCCACAGTCAAAGCTGAGGTCTGGTGAAATATTACAGAACGTGTTTTAAGTCCAAAGAGAAGACGGGCAGTGTGGAAGCTTGTAGTAGAGGTCACTTTCCAATGGGCACTTGCTTCACATGTCAGCTAAGGTAATTGCATGTCACCGTATTCACCCTCATGATTGCATCCATCTAAATAATGGAAAGCCATTTAATGTACTGCATGAGGAGAGCAATGCAGCCGTCATTACGTTTCATACTTCTTTGTGCCCCTTCTGCTCTCCTCTAGGTTGTGGTACAGCATGTCAACATCGAAGGCTTAGGAAGAACAAAAGAAGATTATTTGGGCTACGAGATCTCTGATGTCTTCAACGCTAAAAACCTCATCGATGTAAGTGCTTTGTTTCATTCAGGCGATGATGTCGCTTGTCAGAACTGAAAGCTTGGGTTGTGTTTGCTCTGCAGGTAATGAAGAAATCCCATGAGGCTAGACAGAAGCTGCTCCGACTGGGCATATTCAAGGAAGTGGAGGTCCTTATTGACATCTCAGAAGGTATGCTGTTCGTACACTGCTTTATGGTTTCAGGAATTCAGTACACAGTCAAATTATCATCCCCGAAGGTGCGTAGTTTCTGTCTTTGGTTTGAAGGACGGATGCTTGCTTCATCACAAGCCGCTATTGATCAGGGGTTAATGGGAGCTGTGGTCATGCTGTTGGGTTCTGGTCTGCAGGAGAGGATGCCCTGCCTAATGGCCTGGATGTGACGTTTGAAGTGGCGGAGCTGAAGAGGGTGACGGGCAGTTATAACACCATGGTTGGAAACAATGAGGGCAGCATGGTGAGAAGCAGTGCAACCAACACGACTTAGCCAAACAAACACAATCAGTCACATGATATCATGCGTTATTATTCTGCTGCTGCTGTAACTGCTCATCCAGTATTCCACAGCTAACAAGCGGTTGTGGTTTTTGTTAAAGTGGAATCGAATTTTACAAATGTCTAATTAATAGTTAGCCAGTCAGATTAAGAAGTCAGTCAGAGCGGTTCTAGATTGAAAATTAAACATTTTAAAAATGCTAGATCTAAATGAGTCTGTTCATTATTGTTTACGTCTGAACACAATGCTTTAAAATGGGTATTAGCCCTGAGCATTGGCACTAGCCCTGAAGCTACCGGCTCTGTTCTGTTCTTTACTCTGTCTGGAGCTCCGTTTGCCTCGAATGCTTGAATTTGAATAAAAGCCGGGAAGGTCAGCATGCTCCGGTGTGACTCCCAGTGGAGAAACAATGCATCAAAATGGGTATTAGCCTAGAGCGTCAGCGCTAGCCTTGGAGCTAGGCAGTAAAAGTCCCACCCTGGTTCCAGTCTACATCTCTGAACTAGAGAAGTGATCGTTCGGTATGAATTATTCGGACTTCTCACTTATTTAACCAAAATGGCATTTGCCGAACTCTCGGTGCATCCCTAATTGAATGTCATGTTTGATTGTCAGTTGAATGTTAAGCTAACCTCAGTCCCTGTCCCTTCTGTAAAATGTTCTAGATCTAAATTAGCCAGTTCATAATTGTTTACGTCTGACAAGTTTAATGCCTGTAAAAGCTGCTTCACAGAAAGTTCCTATATGAAACGGTTAGATTTATGCTACCTGAGGTCTTTTACTTTGTCTTATGCTAGTTTTGGCTTTTAATCTGTTTATTATAATTCGTTATTGCTGAAGGGGAACGTACAGGGCACTGTAAGGCAAAATAGTCCCCAAATTAAACGTATGGTTCTATGATTTTTCAGTATTTTACCATCATCATTATTACATATCTCATGGCTCATGTATGGGCATGTGTAGGCTCACTAGTGAGTTTGTATAGCAGGTAAAATAGTTCAGTGTGTGCTGTAGACATGGTGACCTTTGGTTCCCATCACCACCACTGTAAAGAGATCAGCCTCAGTAAGCTTCTCTACAAAGGGCCGCTTCACATCAAACCACTATGAATGACTTTGTTGCAGTGGTTTTGATTTTGGGGGGAGTGGTTTCAAACTCCCTGATTAATTAAATTGTCTAAATGTAAACAGGCACGGTTTGTTGGGAAAAGAATATTGTGGAGAAACATATCACTGAGTTTCTTTACAGTGGTGGTGATGGGAATCATGGGATAGGGTCAGATTGTGTGCAACACAGCCATTTTATTTACTGGGAAGAATTGTGGTGAAGTTGCCCACGCACTCCTCTGTGCGATGGTAGGAAAGGCGTGGAAGCCGAAACCTTATATCAGAACTATTGTTCAGTGGTGTTTCAGCCATCAGGCAACACATGCGGTACAATTTCTAATAACGGCTTTCTGAGAGGGAGCTTCTGGAGGCAACAAGCTGTGTAGACGCCTGGTTCCTATCACCGCCACCACTGTGAACAATTCAGACGACTGACAGCCAGTCAGTGGATTTCCCCTTTAATATACCGATTTGTTCCTACATGTAGGTGCTGGGTATTAAGCTCCCCAACTTGTTCGGCCGTGGCGAGAAGCTCACTTTCCAGTTCTCCTACGGGACAAAGGAGACGTCCTATGGCTTGTCCTTCTTTAAACCTCAGCCGGGCTTCTACGAACGCAAGTAGGGCGTCCGAAATCATTTTGATCTAAAGAATGAAGAAGGGGACCAAAACTAAGAAATGGTCTTTTTTCATTCATGCAGCTTCACACTAAATCTTTACAAAGTGACCGGCCAGTTTCCATGGAGCTCACTGAAGGAGACAGACCGAGGAGTTTCCACGGAGCTCAACGTAAGCATGTTTCAGCCTCTGTTTATTATTCAGACGTAATTTCATAGCGTTAGAGACAGTCTCTCTCTGTCTGTCCTCTTCTCCCTCAGTTCCCGCTGTGGATGACCGATCACACTCTGAAGTGGGAGGGTGTGTGGCGAGAGCTGGGCTGCCTCGCTCGCAGTGCCTCCTTCGCTGTACGGGAAGAAAGCGGCCACACTCTCAAATCCGCCCTCTCGGTAAGTTATCCCTCGTTAATTATCCGAGGGGAAGTGCTTCCTGGCAGGGTACTTTCCGTAGTCTGTCTCTGCATTAATCAGAGGGGACTGGCTTAATCCTAAAACAGACTGCTGATGTATCTAATGATCTGTGTCTCCTGCTGATTTCATTCCAGCACACCATGGTGCTAGACACCAGGAACTCTGCCATCCTTCCAAGAAAAGGTGCCTTACTACGGATCAACCAGGTGTGTAAGGACAGCTTTGATCGGGTTACTTGTCAGTGAGTTTTATGATCGGGAATTATGAGCCAGTATCCAATATGGTGCACGTATGTCGCTGATACTGATGCATAAAAAAACATTTGTAGGATTTAAAAATTGGGACTTAGAGTAGTGGTCTGTATGCTACTGGTTATCAATGCCCACACCCGCCTGGTTCAGCCACTTCAAGCACCTGCACTTCTACAGGACTCCACCCATAATACCCCTCTCCACAAGCCTGCAGGCTCTTTTAGTCACAGAGCAGCTTTACAAAGAATCTGGTGTTCGAGCCCCCAGTGAGCAAGCCGAGGGCGACAGTGGCAATGAGAAGCTCCCTTAGTTAGGAAGGAAGAAACCTCGAGAGGAACCAAGACTCAAAGCGGGAACCCATCCTCCTCGAGTCAACACCAGATACAAGACAGCACAAGAAAGGAGAGTATAGTGTCTGATTAGTCTAGAATTATGTTGGTGGGTCATAAGATGGGTCAGCAGGATGCAGGCCAGGCTTCCACAGTGCAGGACAGCCAGGAGCCCCGTGGGGGTTAAAGGCATCAGTGGCTCCCAGTCAGAGCAGATGTAGCAACAGCATCAGACCGCACAGGATGGGCAGCAGTTGAGCTCAGACAGAGAGAACAGACAGACTGTTAGCTCTAACAGAATACTTGTACAGAGCTGTAATGACAATAAAAGCCACTTGACTTGACTTGACTTGACTTGACACCACCACTGTATGCAGTTCTGACTCGGTAAGCTTCTCTAGAATGGTTCACATCTTGGACTGTTTTTGTTTTCCATTGGAATGTGTTCATTTTGTGTTGCAGGTTCCTGTGAAGCGCTTATCAGCTGAAACCAATATGGTTGCAGTGTCACTGCACATCTCCGTTGATGATGCTTTTTTCTTTATGCCCGCCTCTTTAAACACACATGTCTGTCAGTGAGCATCTCCCCTGTGTGACTGAGCTGTGGATCTGTTTGCTGTGTTGGTGCAGGAGCTAGCGGGTTACACAGGAGGCGATGCCAGCTTCCTAAAGGAGGACTTTGAGCTGCAGCTGAACCGGCCATTCCTCTGGGGCTCTGTGAGTCTGTCTTGTGAAGAACACTGCTGAGCCACAGTTCTACATATCTACATGTTCTAGGTCTGATCATTTTCAGTGCTGTTTGGAAGCGAGTCTTCAGCATGATCGTGCTTGTGTGTCTTTCAGGTCCTGTCTGCATCTCTATGGGGAGGAATGATTTTTCCCGTTGGAGGTCGACCGATCTCGATTGCTGACAGGTGAGTGTGTAATGTTGCGTTGCCTGTGCTATGAGTTGGAGGGTGTCGGGATATAGTAAACTCCTGGGACAAAAAATGAGTCCCCTGTGACTGAAATGTCCCTAATAACGTAATCCCTCTACCAGCACCAATGACAACTGTGATTGGATTTGTCATGTACTGGACAAGTTTCTGGATGTAGACCACATCAGTGTACCAGCAAAGAATTGGGCAGTTGTTCCAGATTTGGTGGATGCCTTCCCTGGCACAATTCCGAGGAGAATTCCCTGTAGACTGGGATTTTAGTCACTGCTGGTAGACCCGTATGACCATACGCTTCCATACACCTGCATAATCAGCTACTTTCTTCACACTATGGTCTTTGGCCACGCCCACATGCTCAGTCACTCCTTTTAGCCAATCATTAACATCTGCTCTGGAGCGTTTTCCACACATGGAACGAGACATTCCCTGCACTATGGCACCTCTTCTCCATCTATGGATCCCGTCACTCACACCCCGCAGGGATTAATAGCTTAATCATAGCTTCATTATCATCGTGCAGCGTTATCTGCAGGAATCTGAAGTTACTACCACCTTAAAAACGCATGGTGACAATTTGTTTTTGTCCAGTGAACACACTAGTCTTTTATTGATGCAGCGATGGTGATGGGAACCAGGGGTCTCTAACCAGAATGACAAGTAAACCTAAATGTGCTCTTCTTAATTTTTTATAAGGATGCAGGATGTAGACTACCTGACTTAGGCCTGTTTGGAGCTGGTGCAGAACAAAAACGTGCAATGGCTCAGTGTAGGTGTAACGGGTGACTCCCTCCAGGCGGGATTGAACCCAGGCCTGCCACGTGCAAACCCAACGTAAACTGGGTGAGCCACCGGGAAGTTTGAAAGGAACCCAAGTGCAGAGCAGAAAGGGAGCAGACAACTGAACTATATAACTGAAAAGCAACTTGCCGTGGGATTCGAACCCACGAACTACCGTGTGGTAACTGCGGGGCGTTACCGCTACGCCACCGCAGAGGAGGCGGAAAAACAAAAACAGGTGGTAACTAAAAAGGCACGGGAAACAAATATGGCGACCAGGAGAACAAAGGAATATGGGGAGCTGGCGAGCACGTGGGGTAACAAACAAATAAATCAGAACGTGTCTCCCCCAACTAAAAGACTAAGGGATCAGGGCAACGAAACAGGGAAGTGCTTTTTTAACAATGGAATCTTTATTTTCAGTTTACACTTTTCACTTTTCTCTTTTGTCTTTTCAGTTTACACTTTTCACTTTTCTCTTTTGTCTTTTCAGTTTACACTTTTCACTTTTCTCTTTTCTCTTTTCAGTTTACACTTTCCACTTTTCTCTTTTGTCTTTTCAGTTTACACTTTTCACTTTTCACTTTTCTCCTTTCAGTTTTCTCTTTTCAATGAGAGACCAGGTTACCGGCTGAGTCTAAACAAAGACTGAGCAACGCTGGTCTGGAGCGCAGCTCTTAAGTAGAGTGTCCCACAGGTGTGTTTAATCTGCCTTGATGGGGCCTGCTCCTGCGTTGCCCCCTAGTGGCTGGTGCAGGACAAGTCCCAGAACCTGCCCTTACAGTACCTCCCCCCCGAGGAACGGCTCCTGAAGTTCCCAACCCCGCTGCACGGTCACGTCTGAAGGCCCGGATGAGCCCCGGGTCCAGGATATGGCGGGCAGGCACCCATGAGCGCTCCTCTGGGCCATACCCCTCCCAGTCGACCAGGTACTGAACACGGCCACGGACCTTTCGAACATCCAGGAGCTGCCGCACCGTGTAGGCCGGATGCCCATCTAAGAGGCGGGGAGCGGGAGGGGTTGGAGCAGGAGTAAGGGTGCTGCAGATCACAGGCTTCAGGCGTGACACGTGAAAAGTGGGATTACAGCGCATCGAGCGCGGGAGGAGCAGTCGGTAAGTAACCGGATTAATTCGCCTGAGTATTTTAAAAGGTCCCACATAGCGGGGGGCGAGCTTCCTGGACTTCACCCTCAATGGCAGGTCTCTGGCAGAGAGCCAGACCATCTGTCCGGGTCTAAACATGGGTCCCGGTTGCCGTTTGCGGTCAGCATTACGCTTTTGAACTTTCGTGGCTGCCTTGATGGCAGTTCGGGCTTTCTGCCATGCCCTGCGGCAGCGTTGCACAAGCTGTACCGCTGAAGGGACCCCCACATTGGCCTCCTGGTCAGGGAACATCGGAGGGGCATACCCAAACTGGCACTCGAATGGGGACATACCCAAGGAAGAGTGCCATAGGGTATTGTGGGCATACTCTGCCCAGATAAGGTGCTCTGACCAGGAGGCAGGGTTGGACGAAGCCAAGCAACGGAGGGTCCGTTCAAGGTCCTGATTGACCCTTTCTGTCTGGCCGTTTGACTGGGGGTGGAAGCCAGAGGACAGGCTCACTGAAGCCCCGAGGAGTTTACAGAAGGCCCCCCAAAACTGGCTAGTGAACTGGGGGCCTCTGTCCGACACAATATCCGATGGTAGCCCATGGACCCGAACAACATGGTAGAGAAGTTGTTTAGCGGTCTCCCTGGCTGAGGGCAGCGCCGGCAAAGCAATAAACTTGCAGGCTTTGGAGAACCGATCAACAACCACCATGATCACGGAGTTGCCCTGAGAAGCCGGCAACCCAGTGATGAAGTCCATGGAGAGGTGGGACCATGGGCGTGAAGGGATGGGTAGTGGATGAAGCAAGCCTGACGGTTTAGTCCTGGGTTCTTTGTTACGGGCACAGACTTGGCAGGCTGCTATGAAGGCCCGCACATCTTGTTCCATGCGGGGCCACCAAAACCGCCGCCGCAGGAACTCTAAGGTGCGAGTGACCCCTGGATGTCCTGTGGATGGCGAGGCATGTCCCCACTGAAGGACCTGGGGTCTGACAGAGGTGGGGACATAGAGTCTGTCAGGCGGTCCACCTCCAGGGTCTGGCTCCTCCTGAAGGGCATCTCGAATGGCACCTTCTAACCCCCACTGTATGGGTGCCACGACCCGTGAGCTGGGTATAATCACCTCAGGGGAGTGATCGAGGGGTGGAGGCTCCCACTGACGGGAGAGTGCATCGGGCTTGGCATTCTTTGAACCGGGTCGATATGACAAAATGAAATCGAACCGGGCAAAGAAGAGAGCCCATCTGGCCTGGCGGGAGTTCAGGCGTTTGGCCTGTTGGAGGTAAGCCAGGTTTTTATGGTCAGTCCAGACCAGAAACTGATGGTTGGCACCCTCCAGCCAGTGCCTCCATTCCTCCAGTGCTAGCTTAACAGCTAAGAGCTCCCGATCCCCCACAGCATAGTTACGTTCAGTGGGGGTAAGACGATGTGAAAAGAAAGCACAGGGGTGCAATTGTCCTTTAAGGCCAGACCGCTGGGAAAGGACAGCCCCTATCCCAATATCTGAGGCATCAATCTCAACTACAAAGGGGAGTTCAGGGTTCGGGAGATGTAGCACAGGAGCAGTCGAAAGTCGACACTTGAGCTCCAAAAATGCTTTCTGGGCTTCTTGGGTCCATTGGAATCCCTCACCCTTTTTTGTGAGGGCTGTTAAAGGGGCGGCTATTATGCTAAAATTTCGGACAAACCTCCGAAAAAAATTAGCAAAGCCCAGAAAGCGTTGCACAAGGCGCACAGATGTGGGACGTGGCCAGTCCATAACCGCCTTAGTTTTTTCTGGGTCCATGCTCAGTCGACCCTGAGAAACAACAAAACCCAAGAAAGCCACCGACCGTGCATGGAAAAGGGATTTCTCCAACTTAACATACAGATGGTTCTCCAAAAGAAGCTGGAGAACTCTCCTCACATGCTCTATGTGTTCATCTACTGAACGGCTGAAAATAAGGATGTCGTCCAAGTAGACAAACGCATAGCGGTCAAGGGCTTCCCTGAGAACCTCATTGATGTATCGCTGGAAGACAGCTGGGGCATTCATCAGCCCGAAGGGCATTACGAGGTACTCATAATGGCCTGAAGGAGTGATGAAAGCTGTCTTCCATTCATCTCCCTCTCTAATCCTTATAAGGTTGTAAGCACTGCGCAGGTCCAGTTTGGTGAATATGGACGCCTGCTGCAGTGCTTCAAAAGCAGTGTTCATGAGGGGTAGGGGGTATCGGTCCTTGATGGTGATTTTGTTGAGACCTCGATAGTCTATACAGGGACGGAGACCCCCATCCTTTTTCCCTACAAAAAAGAAACCAGCCCCAGCCGGGGAGGTAGAGGGCCGTATAAACCCTAAGGCCAACGCCTCCTGTATATACTCCTCCATGGCTTTCTTTTCAGGAGCTGACAAGGAGAACAGATGGCCTCGTGGTGGGCTAGTGCCAGGGAGCAGATTGATGGCACAATCATATGGCCGGTGGGCTGGCAGGAGTTTGGCCTTTTGCTTGCTAAAAACCTCCTGAAGATCCCAATACTGCATGGGGACGGAGGACAAGTCAGGACCCTCCTCTGACACGGAGGGCTTGATTCGTGTATTGACAGGCTTTAGGCACAGTTCCTGACATTGAGGCCCCCAGGCCACCACAGATCGTGACAGCCAGTCAATCCGGGGATTGTGCCTTTGCAGCCAGGGGAACCCCAGAACTAGCTGGAGCTCAGGTGCACTAATGAGCAGCAGGGACACCTGTTCCGAGTGCTGCCCAATCTGCAGGTTGATGGGCTGTGTCTGCTGGGAGACCATCCCTGGTTCCAAGGATTGCCCATCAATAGCAGACACAGGCATGGGCCGATCCAAGGGGACAAGGGGTAGGCCAAGTTTGTGGGCAAGGGCTGCATCAATAAAGTTGCCTGAGGCCCCAGAATCAACAAACGCTCTGAGGTGAACCTCCTTTCTCTGACTTTGGCCAGAGATGGAAACATTAAGGAACATCCCAGAGCTTGGGGGAGAGGGAACTGGGTCCGTCACTGGTCTCCCCCTCCGTGACGGACCCTGGATTTTCCCGGGAGCTCAGGGCATGAGGCACGTAGGTGACCAGGCTGACCACAATATAAGCATCTGCCTTCTTTTCTACGTGCCTGCAGCTCCCCGACACTCAGTCGGGTATGCCCTAGCTGCATAGGCTCTTCCTCCGCCCTGTCTGGCCGGTGGGTTGAGGTGGGTAGAGTCAGAGAACCTCCTTTACTGCGCTGGGAGCGGCGGCGCTCCCGCAAGCGATTGTCCAGCCGCAAGGAGAGTTCAATGAGATCTTCTAAAGAAGAAGGGGGATCTCTCGGGGCGAGCTCATCCTTGAGTTCCTCACTCAGGCCTTGGTGGTAGGCTTCCATGAGAGAGGCTGAATTCCAGTTACTCTCAGCCGCTAGAGTGCGGAACTCAATAGCATAATCTGCCACCGACCTCCTCCCTTGACGTATTCGAAAGAAGCGTGAGCCGATCTCCCCACCGCAGACCGGGTGATCAAAAACAGATCGCAATGCTGCCATGAAAGCCCTGGATGTTGCACAGACAGTGGGCTGTTTCTCCCAGACAGGAGTTGCCCAAGAGAGGGCACGTCCCGTAAGCAGGGAGATTATGTAAGCGACTTTGGCCCGCTCAGTGGGGAAGCGGGAGGGTTGCTGTTCAAATGCTAAAGTGCATTGAAGCAGAAAACCCCGGCAACTCCCAGGGTCCCCATCATATTTTTCAGGGGATGGCAAATGGGACTCAGCCTGGGAGCTCTGTCTTATGGACCCCTGAGGGGCAGGTTCAGGGGCTGCAGGAGGCCTAGGCTGCAGCACAGGTTGGGGTGCTAGGGAGAGTGTCTGCAGCTGAGTTAAGATCTGCTGCAGAAGCTCTTCATGCCTTCCAATCATAGCACCCTGGCTGGCCAACGCTACCCGGACCTGTTGCTGTTCAGCTTGCTCCATGGTAATCTCCATGGGCTGTCCAGCTGCCTGTTTCAAAGACTGTTCTGCTGGGTTCATGATTCTGGCTCAGTCTTTCTGTAACAGGTGACTCCCTCCAGGCGGGATTGAACCCAGGCCTGCCACGTGCAAACCCAACGTAAACTGGGTGAGCCACCGGGAAGTTTGAAAGGAACCCAAGTGCAGAGCAGAAAGGGAGCAGACAACTGAACTATATAACTGAAAAGCAACTTGCCGTGGGATTCGAACCCACGAACTACCGTGTGGTAACTGCGGGGCGTTACCGCTACGCCACCGCAGAGGAGGCGGAAAAACAAAAACAGGTGGTAACTAAAAAGGCACGGGAAACAAATATGGCGACCAGGAGAACAAAGGAATATGGGGAGCTGGCGAGCACGTGGGGTAACAAACAAATAAATCAGAACGTGTCTCCCCCAACTAAAAGACTAAGGGATCAGGGCAACGAAACAGGGAAGTGCTTTTTTAACAATGGAATCTTTATTTTCAGTTTACACTTTTCACTTTTCTCTTTTGTCTTTTCAGTTTACACTTTTCACTTTTCTCTTTTGTCTTTTCAGTTTACACTTTTCACTTTTCTCTTTTCTCTTTTCAGTTTACACTTTTCACTTTTCTCTTTTCAGTTTTCTCTTTTCAATGAGAGACCAGGTTACCGGCTGAGTCTAAACAAAGACTGAGCAACGCTGGTCTGGAGCGCAGCTCTTAAGTAGAGTGTCCCACAGGTGTGTTTAATCTGCCTTGATGGGGCCTGCTCCTGCGTTGCCCCCTAGTGGCTGGTGCAGGACAAGTCCCAGAACCTGCCCTTACAGTAGGTGTCTCCAACCCTCCTGTAACTCCAACGTGTATCCAGAAACCTGCCCCGCCCTTTAATTAACTCTTAGATATATGGTCCAGCCTATCAGGGAAGAGATTGATTAGCAGGAGGAGGCATGACATTGTGGTTGGAATGAGGCTATGGTGGAAGGTAGCTCTCCAGGTGGAGGGCTGGAGACCACTGACTCAGTGTGTCCATAAATGATTAGTGGGCATGTCATGCTCAGTGCTGTGTTTGCCTTACCTCTGTCAGGTTTTACTTGGGTGGTCCAACCAGTGTGAGAGGATTCGGGATGTACAGCATTGGGCCTCAGAATGAAGGTCAGTTTCTGGCCTTATTGTATTTCAATCTAGAGTCTAGACTGACGTTCTAGGTCTGGGCTTCACATCTGGAACCAGTAAAAACAGCTGTTCTGTTTATAATGGCAACACTCCACACTTTGTATTTGCAGTGTTAATGTACATTTGGTTGTATCAGGATTCCTTTGATGGGATTGGTCCTCTTTTTTTAAATTGTACTTGATCAGGTGACTATCTGGGTGGAGAGGCGTACTGGGCCAGCGGGCTTCATCTGTACACACCCCTTCCTTTCCGGTCCAATCGGGGCGGCCTTGCTGATCTCTTCAGGACACACTTCTTCCTCAACGCGGGCAACCTCTGCAACCTTGACTACGGTCAGTCCCAGTTCCTCACTCCTGTGCTTGAGACTGTACCAGTTTAAACAGTTTGGTTGCCCCTGATTTGAACCCATCCTCGACAGAGGACATGCTTCTGCACGTCTGAATGCACAGTGACAGTTTATTTGCTGAACTGAACACATAAGGGAGGGATGTATTTTAAATATGGCCCGTGAAAAGGTTAGGACACCTCTATGGCACTATACAGCTCTGGAAATAAATAAGAGGCCACTCCAGTTTCATCTTAAATCAGCATCTCCACATGTACAGCAGGTTCTTAGTGAGGAACAGAGGGTTGGGTTCTAGCTTTACTGGCAGATACAGTGAGCGTCTGGTTCATAAGAACAAGGTCAAGCAGCAAACACACAGGACAACACAGCTAGAGACTGGCAGAGGGCCAAACCCACTCTCTACTGACCGTGATGAGCGCCACCTCATTCCAATGTCCCTTAACCACTGTAAGATGACCTCAAGTGACCTATAGAAAGACTGGTGAGCGGTGGCTGGGGTGAAATGCATAGTGAGCATGGTTCTAAAACCATTAGTGATTGAGCTGTACATTAATTTTTTTGTTTTTTGTGCATGAATTAATCTAAACAGAACTTTGAAGAAATCGTATAACCCTATTCTCTGTAAAGGATCCCCCCCCCCCCAATTAGCACATTTACAAAACATGTCATATCAAAACATGTAACTTCAAACATTTGCATGCACATAGGAGTGATAGCGCTCTATCTCTGAAACTGTTAGGGTAGGTTTAGACCTGTCAAATTCTATAGAAATCTAGAAGCATTGCACTTACAAGTTGTGTCACAGCCTGTTTTGTTCAACACAGACAAAGTAACCATTTCTGCCTTGTGTGTTCAGGGGAGGGTCCACATGCACACTTGCAGAAGCTGGCAGAGTGCATCCGTTGGTCCTATGGAGCGGGCATCATACTTCGGCTGGGGAACATCGCAAGATTAGAGCTGAACTACTGCATTCCCATGGGTGTCCAGAGTGGAGACAGGTAACCGCATGTATGAGGAGCACAGTCTGTGACCATTCAGCTGTGCACAGTTTTTGATGTCTTTTGGTCTTTGCACTCCAGAACATCGGATGTGAGTTGATACTGGATTTGAGAGTATTTGTATCTAATCCACAGAAACAGGTTGGGAGTTATCATTCTCTTTATGTAGTAGTACTACAGGGGTCATTGTAAGGGGTCATGTATAAGACGTCTTTATTGTCAGTGCACAGTGTACAATGTCAGCAGCAACCCAACGGCACTTTACACACTATATAATTAAAGATAGGGCTAAAATATTTGAAGTGCAGAATTAGAAAAAAAAACACCATAATATACATATATATACGAACTTTAAATATAAGAAAAAAATTTATATTTTAAACAGACAATAGACGGGTGAGGTAATAGTTAGTTATTGTCTTTTTTTTTTTTTTGCACAGATGAATATATATTTCACACTTGAGAACAAATATTGCAGTTAGTGATAAATAGAACAGGGTTGAAATGGAACACTGGAACAGTATACAGTGCTCTATTGGGAGTCGGTTCCAGTGAAGTGTGGAGGTAGTGTTCCTTTTATTCTTCTCATAAGTGTTTTTCTTGTTTTCTGCCATCAGCTAAATAATAATTACTATTCTCCTTTGTCCCAATTTTCGTTCTCAAATGGTTAGTCAGTGCTGGGTGACTGATGTGTTTTCCAAACTGTGCCATAGTCCCACCAAATTTAAGCTGCCGCTTCATTAAAAAGCCAAGGTCACTCTGTACAGCCTTTCTGGGCTCTTGTAGAAACATTGCCAGCAAACATGGCGACCCGATGCCATCCTGAGAGACAGACTTCTGTACGTGTAGCTCAATAAATATTGATCATAAATATAAATATTGATCAAATATTGAAGACAAGTTGCCCTTATGTAGATATGAAGAGCTTTTTCTAAGATACCAAAATACAAGGTGATTACAGGTGATTATATACATTCCATTTCTATCTAATAGATCTCCTTAAGCCTTATACACAACTCCTTTAATTGCAATGGTTAATTAGCCAACCTGTTTGAAATAGTGAGTAATGAAAGCAAACTTTAGCTGGAACAAGTGATCACATCACATCCATCTCCTGTTTGGTTTCCCAGTTGGGTACATTAATATTGGGTGGTGACAGCATGTTATCATTATGAGCCACAATAACATTTTGACAAAACACATATGCAATATATTTAAACACTGTTGCACCCAGAACGAACCAGCCGACAGAAATGAAACTTGGTGGGTTGGGTTGACATTATTAAGTTTCACGCTCAGCTGCACATGGGACGTAAGCAGGGACTGGCCTTATCACTGTACCTAACTGACTATATAAGGTCGTCCAGTTGCCTATGCTTTCCATTCCTACTCATGCTTTTGGGTTGGTAGCACCCTTTGCCAGCAAGTATCCTTCAGAGAAGAGTTCAAAAGCAGTTGGAGCAGAAGAGTCGAAGAAGGGTCACATCATAGGGCCATTGTAGGATGGTTGTCACGCGTCACATGTCCAGAAGGCCTGGTGACACTTTACCTCCATCCCTACCGCACCATCTGCAGAAACTGTGTGAGGATATTCAAGCTGCATGGGATGGCTATCACAGGGCACCATTAGGAACATCTACAGCTCCATACCGAGACGTCTGACATGTTGGGTTAGCAAACACGGCAGCCCATCGCCATACTGAGAGACAGGCTTCTGTATGTGTAGCTCAATAAATATTGATCATATCAGTCTAAATGTATCATCAGTTATTGATCCTGGTCACCTTTATCTTCCTTCTCAATAGCACTGCAATCCCACACCTCCTTCTGGGTGCAGCTGTTCTTTTGATAATAAGTGTACATACATTTTGGTAAAAAAAACTAATTAATAAATGTGAAAGTTATATAGTTATATTAGCATTATTTACTAATTCTGTATTCTGTCTTAAAATGCCCTACCTAAGATGGCCATGTGTAATAATAAATACTGTCAGACGCTGTTATTTTCAGTCTTGAGTCTAATAGCAGTCATAACTCAGTCATCATTTCAACAGGAGAGCAGAGTGCTTTGTTTAATGTACCTTGAAGCACCTGATATAATATCTTTGATATTTTTAAATGACTGTGTCTATTATTTTGTCATTTAATTGAACACTGTTGCATACTCTGTATTCTGTGTACTGGTACTGGTGTGTTTAGGTATTGGAACTGTCCTGTTAGAATGTGTTAGCACCCTGGTTTGTGCTTAATGTTATTCCGTTTCCTGTGTAGGATATGTGACGGCGTGCAGTTTGGAGCTGGGATCCGTTTCCTGTGATGTCACCAGCCGCTGCTCTGATCCTGAAGCCAAGTATTGTGGGATAGAAGGCGAGCTGCGTGTAGTAGGTTAGAATGTGAGACACTAAAGAAAGGATGCCTCCTGCATGCACGATTTTAGGTGCTCTACCTTCTACGTCTTAAGGACAAAAGGTGACCTTTGAACTTTGGACTTTAAGACGATAAAAGAGATGAATACGTAATAGCTGGCTTTATGTCCAGTCTGTCAGACCTGTTATGTGATTGAGGGATGTGCTTGTACTTTTTTGTTATGAGATTTGTATGGAGAAAAAACACGTATCTCTTTTTCTTTTTGTTATTCACCAGTATTAAGAGATATCAGCCAGCCGTAGTGGCTCTGTCCCTTGCGTACTACACTCCGTTAGTTGTGTTGAAACCCACCCTATCAGGTACTGACCGTTGAATGCACTCTCACACTTTATGAACCTAAAGCAGTTCTCATGTAGTCATATGTTCCTGCTAGTTACATGAATGGAGGCACCTTTTCTGTGTTGTTGGTGAAAGTGGTCTATAGTTTCAGTCAGTCACTCCTCTAATGCCAAACTACACGCATGAATGGACTCAGGCTGACTTTGGTGAATCAGTCAGGGGTTGGTTCCTTTTACTTCTGTAGCCTTCGTGGGATGGAGTTCAAAGCCCTATTGAGACCCACCAGCAGTGCTCTTATTGTAAGTCCTCTTTTTAATGTCGGAACTGTTACGTTATTATATTGTGATGTGCACAGGAATAAAACACTTTGTTCCCTTCTCGTGTTTGAAATGACTCTATGCCTTCCTAACAGACTAGCCTGCACTTTACTGAAGTACAGATGGGTCACAGGATGCACCGATCCAGCTTTTCTTGTTCCAATACTAGCACCGAAAGCGTTGTATATCTGTCGATACCCAACATCAGTCCGATGCCATTTTTGAATTATGCAAACCGTATACTTCACCGTGTTGGAGTGGCATGAGGCACCAGGATTGACAAACAATACTTTACTAAGCTTACTCATACAGCTCACTCTCTGGCTCGCTCTATGCTCTCTTCCTGTTCGTAAGTCAAGTCTACTGTAAGGTCTCGGGTCTCAGGTTCCTGCAGATCCACCTCCAGCCACTTGGGGGAGACAAAGAGCAACCAATGAGCAATCAAACGGCAAACGGTAACACCTGCAGCTCACTCTACTTAAGCGTCAAAGTGGCGGCCCTTGGTTGCTCAGTCATGTTTCTTATGACTAGCTGGTAAGAGGTTCTGAGCCTCTCCAGGCAGGTTGCTTCTCCCACTGTTTGGAATGCACTCGTGCCTCTGAAGTACAGCTCATGGTTTAATTCAACGGCTGTTGTCTGTTCCCCGTGTGAAAGTTGTTCCTCTGCACATTAACACGTTGGGGGACTGTCTGCTTATCTCGTAGTGTCGCTGGTCTGTGATCACAGCATCCATAATCATGCTATTGCACAAACATGCTATTGACGGCATAGCACACATCGCAAACAAATGAAAGTGGGGATCGGCCTAATTATCTGATACCCAGTTCAACTGTTAAAGCTCATATCGGAGCTGATACCCGATCCTGATATCAAGTCGGGGTATTCCTAGTTGGAAGTGATATCCTCAGATATTAGTCATCCACGACTGCATTCTTTACAAGTGGGCAAATGCCTGGGTGGAGATGCACTAGGAGGATGGTACCGTTACATGGTTATATGGTGACCCCTGGGTTTTATCAACACCACTGTAAAGAATTCAATTCAGAGTCTTAGTCCTTTGAGAGCCTGACTGTCAGTTTGGTGTGTGTAAGGGTACAAGGCTGTTTGATCTGAACTCAAGGGATTGGAAATAAACAGCTGTGTAGTCTTAAGAAAATCACTTGTCAGTGAGGCTAACCGGCAAAAACTGCTTCAATTAGCTAGAGAGCAAAAAGACTGGACTCACTGGAAGACAGTCATGTGGTCTGATCTGTTCCAGAGTGATGGGCTCATCAGGATGAGAAGAGAGATGGCTGAAGTGATGCACCCATCACTGCATGTTTCAGGAGAGTTGCACAGCGATGTGAAAAGGTGAAAATCACAACAACTTGACTGAATTAAGAGCCTGAAATTAAACACATGATAATATGACCATATTAGCTTTTAGATGGTCACAGAGGATTATTTAATTTTTAGTTTATTAATCCACTGGATGATTTATCTTTATGGTGATTATACCGCCCTACAGACTTAAGTCGGATAGATAGCTAGAGAGTAAATAAGCAAGAGTATTTCAGAAAATTAAACAATAACCTGAACGTTAAATTAAGAGTAATAATATTAATAAGTAATAATAAGTAATATTAATTAATTATATTATATTAATTAATAAGTAATTAGTAATAATTGGTGATAACAGTGACATTATTCACCCTAAAATTGCGTCAAAAGTGTAGAAATTTCATTTACATTGTTTACTAGTTCATAAACTTACATTAGTTTCTCTTTGACAACCAGATCAATTATTTGCTTTGAGCAACTTCAGTGACCTTCGACCCTAAGCAGCTTCACTACTAGCTAGTTAGCGTGTTAGCTAACGTTACTTCGCTAAATTTGTTAGACAGTGCGTTTGAAACAAGTCATTAGATGTTATCTAAAGAAGATATAGGTAACTGTGCTAACGGACTTTAGCCCTGAAGGTAAAATACAACTAAATCCCCTTTGGCTAGCTTATTATTATTTCGGTATCCATAGCAACGGTAGCCCAGTGAGAAACCACTTCCACTATGCGCGAGCGTATCGTAATTCAGTCGGTGAGTTAGAGAGAAAAGCCTTCGCTAAACACACAATAAACCGCCCAAACCGGCAGAGTTGAAGCAGGTCGACAAGATAAATAACCGATTCGCTCAGTAAACACTTCCTAAATAGAATGATAAAGGCGAGAGCAGCGGAATAAAGCCGCTACTTTCTGACTTTCCAGCTAAACAGTGTTAGCTGAACGGCTAAAGTCGGCTATTCTGACCCGGGTACACCCTGTAGCTGTTATCTTCCACATCCGGGCCTGTCAGGTACGCTCAGATGAAGAAGCTGACCACTGGATACCCTTAAGATGTTCTTTATAACTGCTCCATATTTTATATTCCCCCTAACTGGACTGTATTCTGTCCTCGTTAGAGAAGACTGGCCAGTTCAATGGAGACATAACTACCATCATTGACCAGAAGCAGAACTGTCCGGCTTTCAGTCTGTGCTCCTCTACGCACTTACATGAAGTCACTCCTCATCAAGTCACTGAATGGGTAATGTGTAGTGTTAATGTAATGTGATATATTATTAATAATATCTGACAGTGAGAATTTTACTGTCATTGTAAAAAAGTTCTCAGGAAATAAATCAAAATGGTTTTGTCCAAAAAAACAAAACAAACTACAGGGGTTGGACAATGAAACTGAAACACCTGTCATTTTAGTGTGGGAGGTCTCATGGCTAAATTGGTTTTCTCTCTTTACATGCAAGAGGCATGCCTGCAGGAGTCAAGCAATGAAGCCAGTACTGAAGCAGGTAAAGATAATGACTGGGTTAAATTATATTTGAAATTGGTGATTCATGATGTGAACTCCATTTCTTAAAAAGATGATATTTTGTAAACTGCAGTAAAAAGGAGAATCTGATTTGTTCCTTCTATTGAACCTTTATTAAACTCACAAACGTACATGGCAATATATATATCGTCGCTGTCCAAAGAAAAACAAGTATCTCCAAAATGGCAACTTTACAGGAGAGGCCAAAAAGCTCATTCAATTTTAATCTAAGTCAATAGAACCAGACGTCTTTCCAAGCACTTTTGGAACATTTTTGTGGGCTGCTGTTTTCAAATTATGCATAAAAGTCAAAATGGACAAAAATGGAGATACATGTTTTTTATTGGACAGCGATGATATACAACAAAGTACAAATAAATGTCTGTATAATCCACCACTGATTTCATCTTGTAGGCACAGATGGATTGTGGCTCAGCACTTTGTGCCTAATAATGTGTCAGAATTGTCAGACAGTTCAATAAGAACGTTTCTCAATATCAGACTGTAATGTCTACCGTACATACATATGGAACAGATTAAGGGAATCCAGAGAAGTGTCTCAGTGTGAAAGCCGGAAACCACTGTTGAATATGTGGTTTCTTCTGAGTTCTGAGGTGGCAACGGATGAGGACTCGTCATGCTACTGCCTGCAGAGTCACATGCACTCGAGAGCACCTTAGTAACCTGCCATCACTGAACATAGCCCACTGCTGCATCGAGAAATACAACTTGAAACTCTGTTACACAAGGAGAAAGCCGAAGATCAGTTCTACGCAGAAACGTTCTCAGAGCCAGAGCTCACCTCAGATGCTCATACAGACAGTGTAAATGTGAGCTAACCTTTCAGTTTGGTTCTGGGGAAAACAGACGTTGGGTTCTCCGTGCCAAAGACTGGAGGAGCCTTCAGACTATCAGTGACAGAGCAGAATCAGACAATGACGAACACAGATTGCTGAGGTCAAGCTGAACTTCCCAAGCAAGAAGAAGAAGCCAGGTAGTGCCGTTCCTTTTTAGCCAGGAGGACCAATGATCTCAGATTCTGATTGGTCAGACCGGACACTTCTCCACTTTACCTCAGTCCATCTTTAATAAGCTCAGGCCCAGAGAAGGAGGCGACGGTTTTGGGAAGTGTTCCTGTTAACATGCAGTGATTCCGTGAACAGAATCGTGTCTGCTTTTAACGCAGTGCCGTCTGAGGGTCGCAGGATCACGACCATCCCGCTTTGGCTTTGGGTCTTGTTGTTTTTTTGCGTACAGAGATTCTCGGAATCTGTTAATGATATTATGTCCTGTGGGTGATGAAATACCCACAGTACAAATACCTACAAGTTGGTTGCTAGCTTACACTGAGTAACGTTCTTCTGGAATTGTTGCACCACTTGCCTGTGTAGTCTTTTCACAGAGTGGAGACCCCTCCCCATCTTCTGCAAGGCTCCGCCTCTCTGGGATGGCGTTAATACCGGACATTGTAAGCAAGTGTAAGATGCTCAGCCAGGTGCTTTTTTGCATTACTCAACTTTGCTGTGCCCCAACTTTTTAGAAATGTGCTGCTGGCATCGAAACATGTGGGCATACACACAGTCGAGTCACATTATTATGACCAATAATATATGACCAATTTCCGATGGCAGTTGGCTGTAGTTCATGAAGAAAGTCAAGTTTTTGTAGGGTACTCTGGTCCCGCTCATCCATCTGGAAGGTGCTCTCAACTGATTGGGATATGAATCCATCCTTGCCGATCACATCCACCCATACATGCTGATTATCTTCTCTGGGGCGCATGGGATCTTACGGCAAGACAATGCCACATGTCACACAGCTAGAAATGTCCAACCAAGACTTCAAAGTACTACCCTGCCCGCCTAATTCCCCAGACTTGGACCCAGTCTGTGGGAACACCTTGATTGTTACCATGTAGCAGCTGTCCGTGCTGCACATAGTGGTTACTCTGGGTCATAGTAATGTGACATTATACAGAGTATATTTAGAACCATTGAATTAGTGCAGTCGTATAACAGTAGATGAGCTTATCAGGCCATTCCTGGTTAACTGCATCAAGCTCTTACTAAGCAGGCGCCAGAGCTGGGTCGGCTCTGGTTTGGTCATTGAGACTCCCACTGCCTGCAGTGTTTAGGTTGTCCTGTAGAGGGCGCTATAATCTCTCTAATAGGTGACACATCCTAACACCGTGCATTTGCTGGTGATGCACAGTCTGTAAGCACTATGATACTGATCCAGAACCTGAACTGTTATAGGACTTTACTGTTTATCATTTACCTGCGTCTCTTTTCTGTCGTTTCTCCATTTCTGGAGACACAGTGAGCGGAGGCAAGCTGAATGAGTACGGAGTAAGGAGTCTTTAGAACCCTAACATGGGAGCACTACTGTGCTCAGACTAGTGAGCACCTTTATCAACACGTGCTTCAGCTTGTAGTCCTGGACAGCAGACTGGGGGCCCTGTATCACTTCATCCAAGTGAAAGACTCTCTCCCTCTCTCTTTCTCACCCTCTCTCGATCTGTATGTCTCTCTCTCCCTCTCACCCTATTATACCATCTCTCTCTCTCTTACCCTCGCTCCCTCTCTCTCACTCTTTCTTAAGCCCTCTCTCTCAGTCTCACTCTTTTTTCACCACCTGTCTCACCCTTTCTTACCCTCGCTCCTGTTCTCTACCTATTTTATAAGCCCTCTCTGTCTCCTTTTCTCTCACTCTCTCACCCTCTCTCTGTCTCTCACTCTTTCTTACATTCTCTCTCCCCCTTTCTTTTTTGTTCTTTTTCTCTTACCTCCTTTCTCTCTCTCTCACCATATCTGCCCTTCTTTCTCCCTCTCTTTCACTTTCTCTCTGCCTCTCTCGGTCCCTCTCTGACACCCTCTCTCTCTCTCTCTCTCACACACTCTCTCTCTCTCTCTGCCTCTCTCACCCACTCTCTCTGTGCCTCTCTTACCCTCTCTCTCAAACACACTCCTCTCTCTGACACCCTCTCTCTCTCTCTGTCTGTGCCTCTCTCTCACACTCTCTCTCTCACCCTCTCTCTCACACACTCAGTCCTTCTCTCTCTCTCTCTCTCTCTCTCAACTTGTGCAAGCCAATGAGCGGTCGTCGTGCGTCTTGGAGCTCTCGCCGTGCTCCCTCCGCCAGCCACCACAGTGGTGCCTCTTATCAAAGAAATACACAAGTCCAACTCCGCTCCCTCACACCTCTCGCCATGGGCAGGGCGCGCTTTTCCCGCCACCTCTGTTTGCTTTTCGTCCTCATAAACGCTGCCGGTGTCTTGGGGAACGTGGGAGTAGCAGGTAAGCCCACTTTATCTCTTTATCCTCCCTCAGTCTTTCCACTGGGATTATACTGGGGAAACTTTTTTTCTGCCGTGGCCGAGTTCGAGCGCGTCGCTGTGTTTCTGCACTGATGATGAACGGATCCCCCTGTTCGGCAAATGAAGTCGTAAGGGCTATTTGTTCGGACCCTGCCCCCGGAGACGCTTGGGTTAAGACCTAATTAGAAGCCCGGTTCACCTCTATCAGAGTCAGAGGGGAACTCTGCGTGTGAGGGGGTCCTGTTGTGATGAACATGCTGGTGGGCTTTTTTGTTTTTATCTATTTTGTTTATTTAGAAAGAGAACAGAAATGACCGGGGTGAGGGTGAGGGGGATACTCAAGGGGGTCCATATGGACAAGAGCCTGCGTGGGGTGAAATCTGCGCGATTTTTTCCCTACCCGTATTCCGGCAAGTCCCGCCCCACCGGGCTCGGATTGGCTGTCTCCAAAACTCGCACGTCTCCATGGTCGTGAGTGCGAAGCGCCAGCCAATCCTAGCACAGGACGCCGGATACTTCCAGCCAATCCTAGTGCCTGGGGGGCGGGGTTGTATGAATACGGGTGGAGATAAAAATCACGCTGTCGATCCGGCGCCTTGTTATCGACCACCGGGGTCATCGATTGCCTTAACTGCACTGTGGGTGCCTTAGTAACGAAAAGCCTGCGCGAGGAGGCAGAAGTCGATACTTTGACAGATCGATAAAAACGACAGGCTTGTCTTTAAACCCCAAGCGATTAGTGATCAGAGGAGTTCAGCCCGCAGGACAGGCAAGCTGCTCCACCTCTGCCTCTTTAACGGGACAATGGCATTGCAGTTTTAGAGACCCCAGGTTCCCACCTAGAAACACCAGCACGGCTAGTCACCAGCAAAACCAGCATACATTGCGCATGTGTTGTGTTTAAGATGCTGGCATGCTGGTCACCAGTAATACCAGCATGTGTTGGGTTTTGGATGATGGTCAGCAGCAATGGAACTTGATAAGCTGGTCACCAGTAAAACCAGCCTGTGTTGGGTTTTGGATGATGGTCAGCAGCAATGGAACTTGATAAGCTGGTCACCAGTAAAACCAGCCTGTGTTGGGTTTTGGATGATGGTAAAAACCAGCCTGTGTTGGGTGTTGGATGATGGTCAGCAGCAATGGAACTTGATAAGCTGGTCACCAGTAAAACCAGCCTGTGTTGGGTTTTGGATGATGGTCAGCAGCAATGGAACCTGATAAGCTGGTCACCAGTAAAACCACCATTCGCCATGTGTTAGATGCTGGTATGCTGGTCTGCAGCAACGGATGCTGATCAACTTGTCACCAGCAAAACCAGCATATCGCCGCTGCCCAAAGAAAAAAATCTTCATTTTGTTGATTTTCATTTTCATGCACCATTTGAACACATCAGCTGCTGTTTACACTGTCTGAATGTTTCGTAATGAATGGACCAACAGAAATGAGCCAAAACATCTTGGAAAGATGTCTGGTTCCATTGACTTCCATTCAAACGAAATGAGGTTTTTGCCTTCTCCTGTAAAGTTGGCATTTTGGAGATACTTGTTTTCCTTTGGGCAGTGACAATATGCTGGGTTTTGACACTGCTATGCTGGTCAACCAACATGGCAACATGGTGACCACCCTAACCAGCCCAAGAGCATCACAGGCCAGCATGTACTGTTAATTTATTTTTATAAGGGTATTTAAAGCAATTGAGGAAATACCATAAAATGGTACTAGCGTATATTTTACAGTATATGTATAAAGTTCCTAATGTTTAACTTTCCTGAT
>JAMWET010001120.1:32500-35252 GCA_024036415.1 Prochilodus magdalenae
ATAAACACGTTCATATTACCCAGGTCTAATAAAGGGCAATCATAACAGATCTTAGTTACATGTGTGTCACGCCTCCGAGTCTCCCCGGCTTCTCCGCTTTTCAGGACTCCACTTCCCAGAGGGCCACGCTCGTTGACGTCATGCCTATGCGCCCCCGGTCGGACTCTGTGATTCGCTCTAGATCATCCGAGTTTTAACCTCAGCTGTATCCAATTACTTCCTGTATTTAAGCCACTCTCAAACACTCACACTTTGCCAAACCTAGGTTAGCAATCCTGAGCGGTCTTTCCTCGTATGGTCTTACTCTGGTTTCCGACTCCCTTCGTTCCTTTACTACTCTTTCGCCTTATCCCTTTTTGCTCGTGTCCTGACTCTACGGTTTGTACCTCTGCTTTCTCTCTTTGGTTTTCCCCTTCGGTCTTCCCTTTTAAACTTGTTCGCCCTCGCTGCTTGTCCTACCTGGTTCTAACCTCCGCCTGTCCCTGACTCTGATTTAGCTTCTCCCGGTGTTTTCGCTGTGTACTGGTGCTTGCTGTGATCGCCTGTTTTTTAATAAAACCATTCCTGGTTTTTAGTTCTGCACACGTCGGTCTCGAAGTCTTTTGTCTAACAATGTGCAGTACCAGTAAAAAGTTTCGCTTCTCACAGAAGTCTGTCTGTATGTTTACCTTATTGCTTTTCTTCAGAATAACGGTGAAGACACCGAACTATAAAATAGAACTTATGGAATTATACAGTCCGCCTTAAAACCCAAAGTGACTTTGATTGAAACAGTCATTTGTTCAGATCCCGTTTTGTTTTAGGTTGCATACACCTAATTGATTTGCTTGTAACTAAGTGGAGTAATTTCTTTAAGGTTGGAACAACGAAACCCTTTTGGACTTTGATATTCCAAGATTTTTGTCGAAGCAGTTTTGGAACAGTTCTATTGGTCTGCCTATGACACATAAACTGACTGGGGAACTAGAGCTTCTAAACTGGACAGCAAAAGAGATTTTTATACAACTACATGTGTATTAGAGGTGGAGATATGGAGAAATATACTGTGGTATGTCAAGAGTGTATGTGGTAGATCAGGATGTGCACTGTTTCAGACTCTCATCAGTTGGAGCTGTTGAGTCTGAGCCTGTAGAGTCTTTAAGACCACCAACAACATCCATTTAGAAGGGTGTGTCTAAACTTTTGACTGGCGGTGTACATCGGTACGCGTTATTCATTCTTCAGCGCCTATAAAAATGCAGAATACATATACCTAACAGGAAGCTCGACAGCCTATATGCAGTGTGATATCACTCGGTATGTGATGTGTCCCCCTCTTAGCTTTTGCTACAGGAGCCTCACCTTACAAGCTGCTTGCACTTTGTGCTTCTCACGATCCGTGATGTTGAGGTCTGGACTCTACTGTCACCAGTCCATGATCCTCAGAACATCTTTTTAAACCCGTTAAGCATTAAGCTGTATACTCACAATATCATATTGCCATGTTCTTGCCAATACACAGTGCTGTTTGCCTTACTGCACACCTACATTGGGCAAGTAGGTACTAGACAGTATGGCTGCCTGATGTGCATTCAACATATAGTCTCCACCCCAGCTCACTTTTATTTAGGAGACAGAGGCATCAGCGTGTAAGCAGGTTGAAAGCCTCTTTTCACAGCCCCCTTTGTATCGTTTCTTGCCCCTGTGCAAAGCTTTCCTCATCTATGGACTCTATATTATGCGTTTTCTCCTCAGATGCATAGAGCTAATGTTTCCGGAGATGGAGAAATGTGCTCTCCACCTATTACGGAACCTGAAACCCATTTCGGACTCCATTAATGAATTAGGTGGATTTTGAAATGGAATCGAACCAGGCCGTGTCTTGGAGCGGAATCTCGATGCTGAAGGCTGAGGCTAGCCAGAGCTGACTAGAACAACACATCTTTTATTTCCTCCAAGGAAACAGAGAGAATGTTCTGGAGCTCACAGGAGCCAGTTCCTCCCACCTTAAAACCACAGTCTACACAGCACAGAAGCAGAGGTGGGGATATATATTCCACAGCGGCGCAGCGGGGACCTACTTGGGTTCGAGCTTGTGACTCTTGTGTGTCTCCTGTATACTGCTCCGTGGCTTCTGTCTGGTCTATGCAAGCGCCTGCTTCCGTCGCCTCCTTCTCCTTGCGCGAGTGGGCACAGTGGAGGCTGGGGTGTAGTTGTGGAGGGGTGGGGGGCAACTCCTTCTGAAGCTGAGAGACCATTACCAAGACCCTAGTCTCTAATTAAAGGCCTCCGTGTTTGGCTTTGCAGGAAATTAAGAGAACTACACAGAGGGCTTGGCTTACTGCGTCTCTGTCATGTCGTCTGTTTACATAGTAATGTCCTCTGCCTGTAGCCAGCTGGCAACCTCTAAAGTTTATGAACGTAAAGAACTAGCTCGCAGACGCTTTGGTGTTGATTAGCAGTAGGAAGTCATGCTACGGCTTGGCTTTCGTGGCCAAGAATGTGGTGGCTGGGACTCGGGTGGAGGGGGGGGAGAAGCCTGTGATGGTCCACAGGCGTCTGATGAGGATCCAGCGCCGGGCATCGCCTTTGACAAGCGGACGCGAAGGCATTGCGCGCCATGCAATTTATGGTTTGTTTTGGCACCTACTTTAGATGACATGTCTCCACACTCCATTACCCCTGTCCCGGCCTTATGGGTCCCTGTTTTTTTTTTTTTTTGTGTGTGTGTGTTTTTTTTCCCCCATGTCATTTGAATGGAAAAGATTAGTGG
>JAMWET010001121.1:0-59768 GCA_024036415.1 Prochilodus magdalenae
TTCCTACAGCAGAAGAGCTATCGTCTCTGACTGTCCATCTACAAGGTGGACCACAAGTAGGAGTGTGTCTAATAGAGTGGACATTGAGGTGCACATGTCTCAACACTCCAGCAGCACTGCTGTGTCTGATCCACTCACGCCAGCACCACACACTAACACACCACCACCACGTCAGTGTCACTGCATAGCTGAGAATGATCCACCACCTACATCATACCTGCTCTGTTGTGGTCCTGTGGGGGTCCTGACCATTGAAGAACAGGGTAATACAGTATACAGAGAAACAGATGGACCACAGTCTGGACCTGTAGAACTACAGAGTGGTCAGTGGAGCTGATAAGATGGACAGTGAGTTTAATGTTACGGCTGATGGGTGTAGTGTAGTGTAGGGCGTACGTTCTCCTTACCTCGTCAGGATCTGGAACAGTACCGTAATTGACTCCAAGCCCTCAACCGACAGAGCACAGCCGATTGTACTGATCACGCTCAAAGCCAGGGAATATTCATACTTTGGGCTGAAACTCTGCAAAGAAACACAAAATTCATTAATAAACAAGAAACAAAATTCATAATTTCAACGCTGGTGTAAGTTTATGGCCTAATTAGCATTTGGGCCAATTTACATCCTGGTCTGATCAAAGGCAGCGTTGACATGACAACAAGAAACAAGGACGAACAAACTGAAAATAACTGATGTGTTTTTTTTTGTTTTTTTTTTATCATCACGAATGTTACACGTTTGCCGGTTGGGCTTGTGGCCCCTAATTCAGTGTTGCGGGTGAGTGAACAACCCCATGCTACCCCATCCTTGACGATATCCCACTGCTTCTTTATCACGAGAATGAAAACCCTGCCTTCTGAAATCCCGAGACACGAGAACAACTCCGCCTCACCATCAGCACGGCGAAGGTTAGTAGCATGTCGACAGCTGCAGGTCAGGATAGTGGTAGGCGTTTGAGCTACTGGGGTGGCTTTCAGGACCTTGTCGCAGCCGTCTGTACTCCAGTCTCCTTTTTCGTATTCCAGAACCACACACGCAAAGAAAAGTCCTGGAATCTCATTGAGGACGTGTTCCTGAAAACAGACTAACCGACAGCAGCCGGATTAGCACTACCATATTAGCATAAAACCGTGTTTGGTAACAACCGACCTCCCACCACAGATCCTGTTTTTTAGAGGGACACGAGGATCTCATAAACTCCGTCACGGCGCTGGTGGGTGGATCTCCGAACCTGACTGACCCACAACCATGACTGTGAGTGTTCAGCGAGCAGTGGTGTCCTCCATTGAGTCACGTTCCTGTGTAGTGCAGCACCATTGGCAGACGGCTGCACCACGCAGGACTACATGCACACAGACCGTTACCACGACTGTCCTTAACACCACGTCAACCGTCACCAAAGGCTGCAGTGGTGTCGTACCAGACTGTCATGGAGTGACTCAGAATGGCAGCGGGTCATCTTCAGTGACGAGTCCCCCGCTTTAGTCTTGGTGGAGACGCCCAACGAACCCGTGGGTGGAGGCACCGTGGTCAGCACCAAGATGGACGGTTTGTCGTCACACGTCCAGAAGGCCTGGTGTCCCTCCACCTGCACCCCTACCGCACCATCTGCAGGAACCGTGTGAGGATGTTCAAGCTGCATGGGATGGATTATCACAGGACTCCATTAGGAACCTCTACAGCTCCATACCGAGACGTCTGGCGTGTTGGGTTAGCGAACACAGCGGACCGGCGCCATACTGAGAGACAGACTTCTGTATGTGTAGCTCAATAAATATTGATCATATCAGTCTAAATTTATCATCAGTTATTGATCCTGGTCACCTTTATCCTCCTTCCCAACACCACCGCACTCCCACACCTCCTTCTGGGTGCAGCTGGTCTTTTAAAGACGAGTGTAGATCTGGTATATGAAGTGGTCAGTCTGTGTACTTCTCATATGAAATCAGTTGCTGGTGGTCAAACGTTTACAGTGTGGTGACATGGCAGCTTTCCAACCAGTCCAAACTAGTAGTGAATCACTTACCCGGTCACTCGTGTTGAAACTGATCGAGATCGAGTCGAGGACGATGTTTCGCAAATTTCCCAAATTTCCTGAGATCACTCTTCTCTTGGTGTCCAGAGGATCTTCAAACACTTTAGACTTGAAGAACTGGTCGTTATTGTAGAGCACAAACCCGACTTCAGAGTCAGCATCTGAAGGAGCTGCGTCCGGTTCATCTTTTTTCGGGGAGGCTAGAAGCAACAGGAGCTCCCTTTAACAAGACACGTAACTACAGAGACCACATGTAACCAACTAGACACAGTACAAGACTTTCAAGGCGTCCACTGAAAGCCTTTTCCATCGTTTCCAAGTTTTTAAGTTACAGTATACAGTGACAGTGTGGTTGGTGTAGCTCAGCAGATAACACCGCTACCCGCCAAGTAGCCACCACCACACGTGGGACTCAGTGACTATGCTGTGCTACACCAATAAGAGTCTGTGGGCAAGACTCCTAACACTACATTGGCCTACTTGTAAAAATGGTTAACCTTGTATGTCGCTCTGGATAAGAGCGTCAGCTAAATACCGTAAATGTAATACCGTAAATGACTGACAGTGTGGGAGGAGTTTACTATGATTGACTGTGTAGGAGGAGTTTTCTGTAACTGACAGCGCAGGAGTTTAATGTGATTGACTGACAGTGACGGGGAGTTAAGTGTGACAGTGTAGGAGGAGTTTACTATGTTCAACAGTGTACGGGGAGATAACTGTGACTGACAGTGTAAGTGGAGTTAACTGATTGACTGACTGGGAGAGATTGCTGTGATGGACAGTGAAGGGTGAGTTTACTGTAATTGACTGACAGTGTAGAGGGGGATTACTGTGATGGACAGTGTAGGTGGAGATTACTGTGATTGACGGTGTAGGGAAAGTTTACTGTAACTGTGTAACAGTGTATGGGAAGTTTACAGTGACTGAGTGACAGTGTAGGTGGAGATTACTGTGATTGACGGTGTAGGGAGAGTTTACTGTGACTGACTGACAGTGTAGGAGGAGTTTATTGTGACTGAGTAACAGTATAGGGGGAGTTTAAGGTGACTGAGTAACAGTGTAGGGAGAGTTTAGTGTGATTGAGTAACAGTGTAGCGGGAGTTTATGGTGACTGATTAACAGTGTAGGGAGAGTTTAGTGTGATTGAGTAACAGTGTAGCGGGAGTTTATGGTGACTGATTAACAGTGTAGGGGGAGTTTACGGTGACTGATTAACAGTGTAGGGGGAGTTTACGGTGACTGAGTAACAGTGTGGGGTGTGTTTAATGTGACTGAGTAACAGTGTAGGGGGAGTTTACGGTGACTGATTAACAGTGTAGGGGGAGTTTACGGTGACTGATTAACAGTGTAGGGGGAGTTTACGGTGACTGAGTAACAGTGTGGGGTGTGTTTAATGTGACTGAGTAACAGTGTAGGGGGAGTTTACGGTGACCGAGTAACAGTGTAGGGGCAGTTTACTGGGACTGAGTAACAGTGTAGGAGGAGTTTACGGTGACTGAGTAACAGTGTAGGGGGAGTTTACGGTGACCGAGTAACAGTGTAGGGGGAGTTTACTGGGACTGAGTAACAGTGTAGGAGGAGTTTACGGTGACTGAGTAACAGTGTAGGGGGAGTTTACTGTGACTGACTGTTGGAGGAGTTTACTGTGACTGAGTAACAGTGTAGGAGGAGTTTACGGTAACTGAGTAACAGTGTAGGGGAGGTTTACGGTGACTGAATAACAGTGTAGGGGGAGTTTACGGTGACTGAATGACAGTGTAGGGGGAGTTTACTGTGACTGAGTAACAGTGTAAGGGGAGTTTACAATGACTGAGTAACAGTGTAAGGGGAGTTTACGATGACTGAGTAACAGTGTAAGGGGTGACTGAGTAACTGAGTTGACTGAGTAACAGTGTAAGGGGATACCATGTAAGGGGATACCGTAAATGACTGACAGTGTGGGAGGAGTTTACTATGATTGACTGTGTAGGAGGAGTTTTCTGTAACTGACAGCGCAGGAGTTTAATGTGATTGACTGACAGTGACGGGGAGTTAAGTGTGACAGTGTAGGAGGAGTTTACTATGTTCAACAGTGTACGGGGAGATAACTGTGACTGACAGTGTAAGTGGAGTTAACTGATTGACTGACTGGGAGAGATTGCTGTGATGGACAGTGAAGGGTGAGTTTACTGTAATTGACTGACAGTGTAGAGGGGGATTACTGTGATGGACAGTGTAGGTGGAGATTACTGTGATTGACGGTGTAGGGAAAGTTTACTGTAACTGTGTAACAGTGTATGGGAAGTTTACAGTGACTGAGTGACAGTGTAGGTGGAGATTACTGTGATTGACGGTGTAGGGAGAGTTTACTGTGACTGACTGACAGTGTAGGAGGAGTTTATTGTGACTGAGTAACAGTATAGGGGGAGTTTAAGGTGACTGAGTAACAGTGTAGGGAGAGTTTAGTGTGATTGAGTAACAGTGTAGCGGGAGTTTATGGTGACTGAGTAACAGTGTAGGGGGAGTTTACTGTGACTGAGTAACAGTGTAGCGGGAGTTTATGGTGACTGAGTAACAGTATAGGGGGAGTTTAAGGTGACTAAGTAACAGTGTAGGGAGAGTTAAGTGTGATTGAGTAACAGTGTAGCGGGAGTTTATGGTGACTGATTAACAGTGTAGGGGGAGTTTACGGTGACTGATTAACAGTGTAGGGGGAGTTTACGGTGACTGATTAACAGTGTAGGGGGAGTTTACGGTGACTGATTAACAGTGTAGGGAGAGTTTACTGTGACTGACTGACAGTGTAGGAGGAGTTTATTGTGACTGAGTAACAGTATAGGGGGAGTTTAAGGTGACTGAGTAACAGTGTAGGGAGAGTTTAGTGTGATTGAGTAACAGTGTAGCGGGAGTTTATGGTGACTGATTAACAGTGTAGGGGGAGTTTATGGTGACTGAGTAACAGTGTAGGGGGAGTTTACTGTGACTGAGTAACAGTGTAGCGGGAGTTTATGGTGACTGAGTAACAGTATAGGGGGAGTTTAAGGTGACTAAGTAACAGTGTAGGGAGAGTTTAGTGTGATTGAGTAACAGTGTAGCGGGAGTTTATGGTGACTGATTAACAGTGTAGGGGGAGTTTACGGTGACTGATTAACAGTGTAGGGGGAGTTTACGGTGACTGAGTAACAGTGTGGGGTGTGTTTGATGTGACTCAGTAACAGTGTAGGGGGAGTTTACGGTGACCGAGTAACAGTGTAGGGGGAGTTTACTGGGACTGAGTAACAGTGTAGGGGGAGTTTACGGTGACCGAGTAACAGTGTAGGGGGAGTTTACTGGGACTGAGTAACAGTGTAGGAGGAGTTTACGGTGACTGAGTAACAGTGTAGGGGGAGTTTACTGTGACTGACTGTTGGAGGAGTTTACTGTGACTGAGTAACAGTGTAGGAGGAGTTTACGGTAACTGAGTAACAGTGTAGGGGAGGTTTACGGTGACTGAATAACAGTGTAGGGGGAGTTTACGGTGACTGAATGACAGTGTAGGGGGAGTTTACTGTGACTGAGTAACAGTGTAAGGGGAGTTTACGGTAACTGAGTAACAGTGTAGGGGAGGTTTACGGTGACTGAGTAACAGTGTAGGAGGAGTTTATGGTGACTGAATGACAGTGTAGGGGGAGTTTACTGTGACTGAGTAACAGTGTAGGGGGAGTTTACGGTGACTGAGTAACAGTGTAGGGGGAGTTTATGGTGACTGAATGACAGTGTAGGGGGAGTTTACTGTGACTGAGTAACAGTGTAAGGGGAGTTTACGATGACTGAGTAACAGTGTAAGGGGAGTTTACGATGACTGAGTAACAGTGTAGGGGGAGTTTATGGTGACTGAATGACAGTGTAAGGGGAGTTTACGGTGACCGAGTAACAGTGTAGGAGGAGTTTACGGTGACTGAGTAACAGTGTAGGAGGAGTTTATGGTGACTGAATGACAGTGTAGGGGGAGTTTACTGTGACTGAGTAACAGTGTAGGGGGAGTTTACGGTGACTGAGTAACAGTGTAGGGGGAGTTTACTGTGACTGAGTAACAGTGTAAGGGGAGTTTACGGTGACTGAGTAACAGTGTAAGGGGAGTTTACGGTGACTGAGTAACAGGGTAAGGGGAGTTTACGGTGACTGAGTAACAGTGTAAGGGGAGTTTACGATGACTGAGTAACAGTGTAAGGGGAGTTTACGGTGACTGAGTAACAGTGTAGGAGGAGTTTATGGTGACTGAATGACAGTGTAGGGGGAGTTTACTGTGACTGAGTAACAGTGTAAGGGGAGTTTACGATGACTGAGTAACAGTGTAAGGGGAGTTCACGGTGACTGAGCAACAGGGTAGGGGGAGTTTACGGTGACTGAGTAACAGGGTAAGGGGAGTTTATGGTGACTGAATGACAGTGTAGGGGGAGTTTATGGTGACTGAGTAACAGTGTAGGGGGAGTTTATGGTGACTGAATGACAGTGTAGGGGGAGTTTATGGTGACTGAGTAACAGTGTAAGGGGAGTTTACGGTGACTGAGTAACAGTGTAGGGGGAGTTTACGGTGACTGAGTAACAGTGTAAGGGGAGTTCACGGTGACTGAGTAACAGGGTAGGGGGAGTTTATGGTGACTGAGTAACAGGGTAAGGGGAGTTTACGATGACTGAGTAACAGTGTAGGGGGAGTTTACGGTGACTGAGTAACAGGGTAGGGGAGTTTACTGTGACTGAGTAACAGTGTAGGGGGAGTTTACGGTGACTGAGTAACAGGGTAAGGGGAGTTTACGATGACTGAGTAACAGTGTAAGGGGAGTTTACGATGACTGAGTAACAGGGTAGGGGAGTTTACTGTGACTGAGTAACAGTGTAGGGGGAGTTTATGGTGACTGAGTAACAGTGCAAGGGGAGTTTACGGTGACTGAGTAACAGGGTAGGGGAGTTTACTGTGACTGAGTAACAGTGTAGGGGGAGTTTACGGTGACTGAGTAACAGTGTAAGGGGAGTTCACGGTGACTGAGTAACAGGGTAGGGGGAGTTTACGGTGACTGAGTAACAGGGTAAGGGGAGTTTACGATGACTGAGTAACAGTGTAAGGGGAGTTTACGATGACTGAGTAACAGTGTAAGGGGAGTTCACGGTGACTGAGCACAAGTGTAAGGGGGTAGTTTACGGTGACTAGTAAACAGTGTAGGGGGTTTTTACGGTGACTTGAGTAACAGTGTAAGGGGAGTTCACGGTGACTGAGTAACAGGGTAGTGGGGAGTTTACGGTGACTGAGTAACAAGGGTAGGGGGAAGTTTACGATGACTGAGTAAACAGTGTAGGGGGGAGTTTACGGTGACGTGAGTAACAGGTTTAGGTGGGAGTTTACTGTGACCTGAGTAACAGTGTAGGGGGAGGTTTACGGTGACGGTGTGAGTAACAGTAAGTAAGGGGAGTTCACGGTGACTGAGTAACAGGGTAGGGGGAGTTTACGGGTGACTGAGTAACAGGGTAAGGGGAGTTTACGATGACTGAGTAACAGTTGTAAGGGAGTTTACGATGACTGAAGTAACAGGGTAGGGGAGCTTGTACACTGTGACTAGAGTAACACAGTGTGTAGGGGGGAAGTTTATGTGTGCCTGAGTAACAGTGTAAGGGGGAGTTTACGGTGACTGAGTAACATGGGTTAGGGAGGTTTACTGTGACTGAGTAACAGGTGTAGGGGGAGTTTACGGTGACTGAGTACCAGTGTAAGGGGAGTTAACGGTGACTGAGTAACAGGGTAGGGGGGGTTTATGGTGAATGAGTAACAGGGTAGGGGGAGTTTACGATGTGACTGAGTAAACATGTAAGGGGAGTTTATGGTGACTGAATGACAGTGTAAGGGGAGTTAACTGTGTCTGAGAAACAGTGTAAGGGGAGTTTACTGTGTCTGAGTAACGTGTAACAGGGAGTTTACTGGTGACCGAGTAACAGTGTAGAGGAGTTTACGGTGACTGAGTAACAGTGTAGGAGGAGGTTTATGGTGACTGAAATGACAGTGTAGGGAGAGTTTAGTGTGACTGAATAACAGTGTAGGGGGAGTTTACGGTGACTGAATGACAGTGTAGGGGGAGTTTACTGTGACTGAGTAACAGTGTAAGGGGAGTTTACGGTAACTGAGTAACAGTGTAAGGGGAGTTTTACGGTGTGACTGAGTAAACAGAGGGTAAGGGGAGTTTTACGGTGACTGAGTAACAGTGTAAGGGAGTTTTACGATGACTGAGTCCGTAACAGTGTAAGGGGAGTTTACGGTGACTGAGTAACAGTGTAGGAGGAGTTTATGGTGACGTTAATGACAGGTGTAGGGGGAGTTTACTGTGACTGAGTAATACAGTGGTAAGGGGAGTTTACGATGGACTGAGTAAAAAAAAAAAAAAACAAAACCAGTGTAGGGGGGAGTTCACGTGGACTGAGCACAGGGTAGGGGGAGTTTACGGTGACTGAGTAACAGGTAAAGGGGAGTTTATGGTGACTGAATGGACAGTGTAGTAGGGGAGTTTTATGGTGAACTGAGTAACAGTGTAGGGGGAGTTTATGGTGACTGAATGACAGTGTAGGGGGAGTTTATGGTGACTGAGTAACAGTGTAAGGGGAGTTTACGGTGACTGAGTAACAGTGTAGGGGGAGTTTACGGTGACTGAGTAACAGTTGTATAGTGGGGAGTTTCACGGTGGGGGGGGGTGACGGAGTAACAGGGTAGGGGACAGTTTATGGTGACTGCGTAAGTAGAACAGTGTAAGGGGAGTTTACGGTGACTGAGTAACAGTGTAGGGGGAGTTTAAGGTGACTGAGTTACAGTGTAGGGGGAGTTTACTGTGACTGAGTAACAGTGTAGGGGGAGTTTACGGTGACTGAGTAACAGTGTAAGGGGAGTTCACGGTGACTGAGTAACAGGGTAGGGGGAGTTTACGGTGACTGAGTAACAGGGTAAGGGGAGTTTACGATGACTGAGTAACAGTGTAAGGGGAGTTTACGATGACTGAGTAACAGGGTAGGGGAGTTTACTGTGACTGAGTAACAGTGTAGGGGGAGTTTAAGGTGACTGAGTAACAGGGGAGGGGAGTTTACAGTGACGGAGTAAAAGGGTAGGGGAGTTTACTGTGACTGAGTAACAGTGTTAGGGGATTTTTACGGTGACTGAGTAACAGTGTAGGGGGGAGTTTCACGGTGACTGAGTAACAGGGTAGGGGGAGTTTACGGTGACTGAGTAAAACAGGGTAAGGGGAGTTTTACGATGACTGAGTAACAGTGTAGGGGAGTTTACGATGACTGAGTAAAAACAGTGTAAGGGGAGTTCACGGTGACTGAGCAACAGTGTAAGGGGAGTTTACGGTGACTGAGTAACAGTGTAGGGGGAGTTTACGGTGACTGAGTAACAGTGTAAGGGGAGTTCACGGTGACTGAGTAACAGGGTAGGGGGAGTTTACGGTGACTGAGTAACAGGGTAAGGGGAGTTTACGATGACTGAGTAACAGTGTAGGGGGAGTTTACGGTGACTGAGTAACAGGGTAGGGGAGTTTACTGTGACTGAGTAACAGTGTAGGGGGAGTTTACGGTGACTGAGTAACAGTGTAAGGGGAGTTCACGGTGACTGAGTAACAGGGTAGGGGGAGTTTACGGTGACTGCAGAGTAACTGGGTATGGGGATTTTACGATGACTGAGTAACAGTGTAAGGGGAGTTTACGATGACTGAGTAACAGGGTAGGGGAGTTTACTGTGACTGAGTAACAGTGTAGGGGGAGTTTATGGTGACTGAGTAACAGTGTAAGGGGAGTTTACGGTGACTGAGTAACAGGGTAGGGGGAGTTTACGGTGACTGAGTAACAGGGTAAGGGGAGTTTACGATGATTGAGTAACAGTGTAAGGGGAGTTTACGATGACTGAGTAACAGGGTAGGGGAGTTTACTGTGACTGAGTAACAGTGTAGGGGGAGTTTATGGTGACTGAGTAACAGTGTAAGGGGAGTTTACGGTGACTGAGTAACAGGGTAGGGGAGTTTACTGTGACTGAGTAACAGTGTAGGGGGAGTTTACGGTGACTGAGTAACAGTGTAAGGGGAGTTCACGGTGACTGAGTAACAGGGTAGGGGGAGTTTACGGTGACTGAGTAACAGGGTAAGGGGAGTTTACGATGACTGAGTAACAGTGTAAGGGGAGTTTATGGTGACTGAATGACAGTGTAAGGGGAGTTTACTGTGTCTGAGTAACAGTGTAAGGGGAGTTTACTGTGTCTGAGTAACAGTGTAAGGGGAGTTTACGGTGACCGAGTAACAGTGTAGGAGGAGTTTACGGTGACTGAGTAACAGTGTAGGAGGAGTTTATGGTGACTGAATGACAGTGTAGGGGGAGTTTACTGTGACTGAGTAACAGTGTAGGGGGAGTTTACGGTGACTGAGTAACAGTGTAGGGGGAGTTTACTGTGACTGAGTAACAGTGTAAGGGGAGTTTACGGTGACTGAGTAACAGTGTAAGGGGAGTTTACGGTGACTGAGTAACAGGGTAAGGGGAGTTTACGGTGACTGAGTAACAGTGTAAGGGGAGTTTACGATGACTGAGTAACAGTGTAAGGGGAGTTTACGGTGACTGAGTAACAGTGTAGGAGGAGTTTATGGTGACTGAATGACAGTGTAGGGGGAGTTTACTGTGACTGAGTAACAGTGTAAGGGGAGTTTACGATGACTGAGTAACAGTGTAAGGGGAGTTCACGGTGACTGAGCAACAGGGTAGGGGGAGTTTACGGTGACTGAGTAACAGGGTAAGGGGAGTTTATGGTGACTGAATGACAGTGTAGGGGGAGTTTATGGTGACTGAGTAACAGTGTAGGGGGAGTTTATGGTGACTGAATGACAGTGTAGGGGGAGTTTATGGTGACTGAGTAACAGTGTAAGGGGAGTTTACGGTGACTGAGTAACAGTGTAGGGGGAGTTTACGGTGACTGAGTAACAGTGGAAGGGGAGATAACGGTGAGTGCGTAACAGGGTAAAAGGGGGGAGTTTATGGTGACTGAGTAACAGGGTAAGGGGAGTTTACGATGACTGAGTAACAGTGTAGGGGGAGTTTACGGTGACTGAGTAACAGGGTAGGGGAGTTTACTGTGACTGAGTAACAGTGTAGGGGGAGTTTACGGTGACTGAGTAACAGTGTAAGGGGAGTTCACGGTGACTGAGTAACAGGGTAGGGGGAGTTTACGGTGACTGAGTAACAGGGTAAGGGGAGTTTACGATGATTGAGTAACAGTGTAAGGGGAGTTTACGATGACTGAGTAACAGGGTAGGGGAGTTTACTGTGACTGAGTAACAGTGTAGGGGGAGTTTATGGTGACTGAGTAACAGTGTAAGGGGAGTTTACGGTGACTGAGTAACAGGGTAGGGGAGTTTACTGTGACTGAGTAACAGTGTAGGGGGAGTTTACGGTGACTGAGTAACAGTGTAAGGGGAGTTCACGGTGACTGAGTAACAGGGTAGGGGGAGTTTACGGTGACTGAGTAACAGGGTAAGGGGAGTTTACGATGACTGAGTAACAGTGTAAGGGGAGTTTACGATGACTGAGTAACAGTGTAAGGGGAGTTCACGGTGACTGAGCAACAGTGTAAGGGGAGTTTACGGTGACTGAGTAACAGTGTAGGGGGAGTTTACGGTGACTGAGTAACAGTGTAAGGGGAGTTCACGGTGACTGAGTAACAGGGTAGGGGGAGTTTACGGTGACTGAGTAACAGGGTAAGGGGAGTTTTACGATGACTGAGTAACAGTGTTAGGGGAGTTTACGGTGACTGCAAAAAACAGGGTAGGGGAGTTTTACTGGTGTTTGATGTAACAGTGTAGGGGGAGTTTACGGTGACCGGAAAAACAGTGTAAGGGGAGTTCACGGTGACTGAGTAACAGGGTAGGGGGAGTTTACGGTGACTGAGTAACAGGGTAAGGGGAGTTTACGATGACTGAGTAACAGTGTAAGGGGAGTTTACGATGACTGAGTAACAGGGTAGGGGAGTTTACTGTGACTGAGTAACAGTGTAGGGGGAGTTTATGGTGACTGAGTAACAGTGTAAGGGGAGTTTACGGTGACTGAGTAACAGGGTAGGGGAGTTTACTGTGACTGAGTAACAGTGTAGGGGGAGTTTACGGTGACTGAGTAACAGTGTAAGGGGAGTTCACGGTGACTGAGTAACAGGGTAGGGGGAGTTTACGGTGACTGAGTAACAGGGTAAGGGGAGTTTACGATGACTGAGTAACAGTGTAAGGGGAGTTTATGGTGACTGAATGACAGTGTAAGGGGAGTTTACTGTGTCTGAGTAACAGTGTAAGGGGAGTTTACTGTGTCTGAGTAACAGGGTAAGGGGAGTTTACTGTATCTGAGTAACAGGGTAAGGGGAGTTTACTGTGTCTGAGTAACAGTGTAAGGGGAGTTTACTGTGTCTGAGTAACAGTGTAGGGGGAGTTTAGGGTGATTGAGAGTGCAGCCTGAAATGACACAGAACCGTCGTATCTTGTGAAGAAGAACATCCATAACCCTCCCACACACTACTGGAGAACCTTTTAACGTACACCTCAACATTCAGTCATTGACAGAAGAGCACAGTGCCTTTCAAACACAGTTTGATGATGTAACATTGTGTAACACCGCAAAAAGATACAATGTGTGATGTACACCTTTGACATTGATGGACATCAGGACATCAAGGGGAAACGTATCCTGAGGAGTAACCTTGGTTTGAGTAACGTTGATTCTGTTGGGCAAAAAGGTGTCCGACAAACCTACAGGACAGGGACATCACAGGTCAGTGACATCACAGGTCAGTGATGCAAACCATGGATCACACAGCTAGGAACAGAACAGCACCGCCAAAGTCAGGGGTTCTAAACGCATTAGCGGCAAACGTAGCAGGATGATGCTAATGTCTGCTAGCTCCCTACTGGATTTCAAATAGCATGTAGGCACAAAGCTAACGCTCGCCCACATGGACATGTTTAGCCATTCAGTTTACATATACAGTGGTGCCTGAAAGTTTGTGAACCCTTTAGAACTTCTATAAAAAAGGAAACCCAACTGATCAAACCAGAACCAACGAAATGCACTCATCGTCCAAAAGAACAGCTGCACCCAGAAGGAGGTGAAGTCTGTCTCTCAGTATGGCGTCTCTCGGGCCGCCGTGTTTGCTAACCCAACACGCCAGACGTCTCGGTATGGAGCTGTAGAGGTTCCTGATGGTGTCCTGTGATAATCCATCCCATGCAGCTTGAACATCCTCACACAGTTCCTGCAGATGGTGCGGTAGGGGTGGAGGTGGAGGGACAACAAACCGTTCATCTTGGTGCTGACCACGGTGCCTCCACACACGGATTCGTTGGGCGTCTCCACCAAGACTAAAGCGGGACTCGTCACTGAAGATGACCCGCTGCCATTCTGAGTCACTCCATGACAGTCTGGTACGACACCACTGCAGTCTTTGGTGACGGTGACGTGGTGTTAAGGACAGTCGTGGTAACGGTCTGTGTGCATGTAGTTCTGAGTGGTGCAGCCGTCTTCACCAAACAATGACTTTGTGGATCTACATTCTCATTTGTTGGAGAGTCTAGACGTTCTAAATTTATCACTGACTTGGACAGGCCTTCAAATATCCATCCTTAGCCCAGAACAGCCATGAACAGCAGCGCTAGCATAGCGCTAACATACTTTCAGAATTCCTTTAACCACTACGCTACTCACAAAAGAGAGACAGTGGATGGACTTGAGACACCAGGACTGTTCTGCAGCCACACTGACCTTTAAAAGCCGTGAAATGGACCTCAGATGTTGCAGGTTTGAGCTTCAGTGACTGGATCACCAGGTTAGGTTGCACCAGCTGTGAATCTGCTTTTCCCAATGTCACTGAGAAATTCTGCAGAGTCTGGGTGAGGCTGTGGACACATCAGCACACAAACCACACACAGTCATATGCAAAGCTGTGCGTGCCCTTGGGTCAAATGAAGCTCTGTTGATTTTGTTGTTGTAGCGTTCCGGGTTACAGGTAAGGTGAAATAAGTTACATAATGCCTGAGGCAAGATATATACGTCTTGGTTGTAATCAGTGGTCGTACTTGCTGGTAGAATTCACAGTTGTATCGGAGAACTGCTTCACGCTGGCATTAAGAAGCTGACTGATCGTGGTCACCGTGGCGATTTTGATTTCCTGGGCAGAAAGATAAAAGCACAGTCATTCAGGGTACTTACAGTTACACTGTCAAATGTACAGCGCTGTGCAAAAGTCAGAGACCACCATCCAGTCTATTTAATGGCCGTTAAGCTGCGGTGGCTGAGCGGAAGCCTGCTCGCCCGCCAACATGGCAGCTTGGGTTTGAACCTTGCACCTCTAAGCAGCCGTGGGCTGGAGGTTTGGGAACCAGCCTTGTTACTGGAGAGATGCCAGTTCGAGTCCCTGAGCCAACGGTATGGACTGACGTGGCCTTAAGCAAGTCTTTAATGGAGAAAGCTTATGACCATGTTCTTCAGGAGGTCCCCTGGGAGTATGAGGGGCCGGGGCCACCACCAAGGACAATTTGGTCCCTGTACTGATGGAACTAGAGCTGTGTCCATAGACTCCCTAGGACTCATTCAGTGTGGGCACTGCCTTGCCTCTACTCCTGTGAAGTGCAGTCACTGTAGCGAACTGAGGTGTATAGGGTGTTCAACTATAAGGCAATGATCTCTGTTTACCCGCAGGTCTACATCCCAGCATCATGAGCTTTGGCTAATGACCGCATTTCTTTGCCAGGTGGCAGGCCGCACTCTACTTGAGTGCGTGAGGAGCAAAGTCACCCGGGAGGAGCTCGAAGTAGAGCTGCTATGCCTCCACAATGAAACAAGCAAGTTCAGGTGGTTTGGGCCACTGCCTCGGATGTCCCCCAGGACAACTTCCAATGGATGTTGCATGGGCATGGCCAACTGGGACAACACCCACAGACTAGGGAACGGCTTGGGATCCCCACCATCCAGAGGACCCTCTTGGCCACTGGATGAGGCGGCATAAGAAGAAGAGGGATGGTAATGAAGCATGGTATGCAGAGAAACAGAGACTTGAGTCTGACTTGAGTCAGTTTCGGACACAGCATATGACAAAGCCTAAACGCTCCGTCTGTTGGTCCAGCTGGAGATCTGCATGAACTCTTCTACTGCTTCATTCTTTGGCTGCTTCATGGCACTGTCATATCTCAGTCGTGTGAGGAGTAACCTACCTCGTTGATGTCCTTTGATGACAGCAGAATGCTGGCTATCTGGGCAGCAGCGCTGATGTTTTGCGGGGTTAGAACAGAAGGTCTGGATGTGAGGATTTGGGTGCTGGATGCTAGCTGCTGCTGCTTTTCACTGGAAATTGAAAGCTAAAAAACAAGAGAGTCCACCAGAGATTTTACACGCCGCAGCATTTTGAGGGGTAACTGTTTTGTGCGGTTTAGTTCAGAGGTCTTGTAAAAGGACGTGGATGAGTTTCAGGGAGCTTAGTGAAACCGTGCACTGCGTCTTTAGAACATCGCTGCAATTTACTTACACTTCCATTAATCATATCGAGGGTCAAGTGGCACAGCAGTTCCTGGGGCACATCAAATGAGTCGTTCAAGCAACGAGCGGTGGCCTTTGGAAAACCAGCTGCAAGACCCGAATACACAGGTAGGAAGAGGAAGATGTTTCAAATGTCAAAATATCAAATTAGTAATGCTAGAATATAATAACAATCATCATAAGCTCACCAGACAAAACCAGACATGAGCCCCCTGGGACGGAACCGTCCCTAATAGCCCTAACACCTCCACCAGCACCAACAACAGCTGGGACTGGATTGGGCCTGGACTGGACAAGTTTCTGGATGTAGCCACATCAGTGTTCAGACAATCTCACAGCAAAGAATTGGTGAGTTGTTCCAGATTTGGTGGAGGCCTTCCCTGGCACAATTCCGAGGAGAATTCCCTGTAGGCTGGGATTTTAGCCACCGCTGGTAGACCCGTATGACTGTACGCTTCCATACACCTGCAGATTCAGCTACTTCCTCACACTATGGTGTTTGGCCACGCCCACATGCTCAGTCCCTCCTTTTAGCCAATCATTAACATCTGCTCTGGAGCGTTTTCCACACATGGAACGAGACACTCCCTGCACTGTAGCACCTCCTCCCAATCTATGGATCCCGTCACTCACACCCCACAGGGATTTATAGCCCCATCATCCTCGTACAGCAGCGCCATCTGCAGGAGCCTGAAGTTACTACCACTTTAAACAAATAAGAGGGCTCATTTTTTGTCTGGTGGGCTTATTAAGAATAATAATAATTACAGGTAGTAGGCAGAGAGCACTTTACCATTGACTGTTCCTCCTGGACAGCGCTCTGCTGAATAACTAAACTGCCCAAAAACAGTTTTGTTAAAAGTGAACCCGCCAGAATTTTGTTCAGGACAGAAGTTTGCTGTTGGGAAAAACGGAAAGGTTAGACTGAAACACACATCAGTAGGCATTCTAGATCTTCAACCCCGACATTTAATTTTAATGCATTCATACTAGATTTTTTTTCTGCTCCTTTTTCCCATACCTTCAACATCAAAAGACCAGCTGTACCCAGAAGGAGGTGTTGGAGTGCGGGTGTGTTGGGAAGGAGGATAAAGGTGACCAGGATCAATAACTGATGATAAGTTTAGGCTGATATGATCAATATTTATTGAGCTACACATACAGAAGTCTGTCTCTCAGTATGGCGTCGGGCCGCCGTGTTCGCTAACCCAACACGCCAGACGTCTCGGTATGGAGCTGTAGAGGTTCCTAATGGAGTCCTGTGATAGACCATCCCATGCAGCTTGAACATCCTCACACAGTTCCTGCAGATGGTGCGGTAGGGGTGGAGGTGGAGGGACACCAGGCCTTCTGGACGTGTGACAACACACCGTTCATCTTGGTGCTGACCATGGTGCCTCCACACACGGATTCGTTGGGCGTCTCCACCAAGACTAAAGCGGGACTCGCCACTGAAGATGACCCGCTGCCATTCTGAGTCGCTCCATGACAGTCTGGTACGACACCACTGCAGTCTTTGGTGACGGTGACGTGGTGTTAAGGACAGTCGTGGTAACGGTCTGTGTACATGTAGTCCTGCGTGGTGCAGCCGTCTACAGAATGAGTCATAGAGGGAACGTGATGTTCTAATCTTTATCAATAAGGAAAGTGCTCTTGTTGGGTCTACCAGGTATTTCAGGTGGTTTTTAGGAAGCCCATTTTCTCTAGCTTCTAATTAACTTCAGTTTTGGAAACCCCCATTTGTTTACACACATGTTCCTTCGCCTTCCACCGTCTTTACGCAAGTGGGTAATCTTATATCTCCTCAGAAATATTTCGAAGGTGTGAAAATGGCCATTGTAGTTGGAAACTCAAAGGACATGAGCAGGTCATTTTATTGATATTACGGATATTATTAAATAGGGCTCACGACTAAAGGGGCCCTACTACTTGAGCGACAGCTATGTCACAATATTATAGATCAATTTCAGTTATGAAAAAACAGAAACAGAGAGAAGATGGTAGGACTTACGTATTTCACAAAGCTTTCCAGCGTAGTAATCAGTACAAAGGCAGACCTCATTTTCTAGGACGCCCCCATTCAGACACTGAGGACCAAACGTGGTGGTGGTTGTAGTCGATGTTGTGGTTGGGGCTGATGTGGTGGTTGTAGTCGATGTTGTGGTTGGGGCTGATGGGGTTGTAGTCAATGTTGTGGTTGAGACTGATGTGGTGGTTGGGGCTGATGGGGTTGTAGTCAATGTTGTGGTTGAGACTGATATGGTGGTTGTAGTCAATGTTGTGGTTGGGGCTACTGTGGTTGCAGTCGATGTTGTGGTTGGGGCTGATGTTGTGGTTGGGGCTGACGTGGGGGTTGAAGCCGATGTTGATGTTGAGGCTGATGTGGTCGGTTCAGCCGATGTTGTGGTTGAGGCTGATGTGGTCGGGTCAGCCGATGTTGTTGTGGAGGCTGACGTGGTTGGTTCAGCCGATGTTGTTGTGGAGGCTGATGTGGTTGGTTCAGCCGATGTTGTTGTGGAGGCTGATGTGGTTGTTGTGGCCAGTGTTGTGTTTGAGGCTGATATGGTGGTTGTAGTCAATGTTGTGGTTGGGGCTACTGTGGTTGCAGTCGATGTTGTGGTTGGGGCTGATGTTGTGGTTGGGGCTGACGTGGGGGTTGAAGCCGATGTTGATGTTGAGGCTGATGTGGTCGGTTCAGCCGATGTTGTGGTTGAGGCTGATGTGGTCGGTTCAGTCAATGTTGTGGTTGAGGCCCATGTGATCATTGACTCTAGAGTTTGTGTTGAGGTTAATGTTTCTGTCACCATGCTGCTGTTACTAGGTGCGATGATAGTGCTGTTTGCATCGCTAACCCTCGTCACTGCTGTATAGACAAAACAGAAAAAGCAGGTAGTCAAATTTAACACAACCTGGAACCAAGAAAGAAATATCGAGTCGTCTCTGATTACACTGTCCGGTAAGGGTGGGCAAAGGTCTGTGTCCGGCTCCAAAACCCCTATGAAAAACCCTACAGGATGATACCAAGGCATCCGAAAGTTGCACCCCCGATCTCAGTTCTTTACGTGAGTAGAAGATGAACTGATGGCCAAAAGGCATGAAGTGAAAGATGAAGCTTTCTTTCCATCATTATTGTTTTTGGTTTGTAGAATTTTAGAGTATCATAAAAGGAAAGGAACTCCATCCAAAAGTTTGGGGACCCCAGAAGATTTAAGCCCCCTCGAAACCTGCCACCAGGATCTCAGACCTCCGTTAGCCTGTTAGGGTTATGACTAGATTACACAGTCAGTGTTGCAGATTTCAAACTCATCAAAGCGCATTCCAACACTCGGCAGCCATGGGCTCCTCTGAGCAGCCGCCCAGCACTCTGAACAATCACATAACTGATGCCCACAAAACAGTGGAGGTCAAGCTGAGGTCTGGAAGACCATGAAAACAGTCAGAGAGCTACTGGTAGGATTCCTTTAAAGCCAAAGTAAAACCCCCACCTGACTGCATAAGACCTTCATTAGCAGACTCTGGTGCGGGTGGTGCACTGTTCTACTGTGCAGTGACACCTGCACAAAAATGACCTTCACAGAAGACGAGACTTTCCAGAAACGAGCAATAGAAAACGCTGAAACAAACCTCTGGACTAGAGAATATAAAGGCGAACCTCTCCAAGCACAGGTGTGAATGGATCATGCTCTGGACTTGTTTTGTTGCGGCTAGTGGCACCTGAGAACATTTCACTGGTAGACCAGAAAATGAATCCATTTAAACACCAGCAAATTCTGGAAGCAAACATCCCAATTCCTGTAAAACAGCAGAACCTGAAAAGAGGATAATGATCCTAAACACACCTCAAAATCCACACAGATCTGAACTTCACTAAACATCTGTGGACCTTTTGACGTTCAGACAGCAGTACTACGAAGAACTGTGCCAAAAGGAGACCAAGAGGCGTGTCCTGTAGTTCCCCTTACAGTCTGTATATGGAAAACACATTGTTTGGAAGTGGGGGACGAGTCCAGTGTGAAGGCAAAGCCACGTCTGGTGCTTTAAATTTACAAAATTAATTTTTTTTTCTGGTGAGCATATTTACACATATTTAACAGCACGTTAAACCAACTCAATGTTAGTCTGTAGCTGTAGAACTACAAGGTGCTCCTATATGGTCAATGGACAGTGGTTGGAGGTTTTAAAGTTACAGCTGATGGATGCATATGCATATTCACCTGTGTTACTGTCTATTCTATTATAAGATTTTAACACTGAAAGTGTTTTCTGATGGCTCCTCCATCTGATGGCTCCCGTAGGACATTAATCCTATTTAATTTATTAATCCTACCAGCAGCTCTCTCGGACCGTCTCTCGCGGCCTTGGTACAAACGGGAAGACCGAGGCCTGCTGGGTCCAATCAAGAGTGCCACCACTGGCGTAGGTGTTGGTATGTGACACATGTAAATGTTAATAAGTATTATTTACAGCACATGGTGCTGTCAACCAACACGCCCCAGACAGCCAACACCCTACAGGCCCAAAAGCCACAGGGAGAGATAAGAAGGCTTTGGTCCTGATTGTTTAATAAAGTTAAACATTCAGTTTCATACGGGAGATATAGATAATGTGTTTTACGTGGTTCAGTCCGGAAACATATCCAGGGGAACTATCATTTTTGGTTTGTTACAAACGAGGCTGTTCTGCTGTTTGAACAGTCATTGGAATCAGTCTGATGGGCCATGTGTTTACTCTGGAAGGTACTTTACTGTAGACTACTGGGCCACTTATGATAAGGAAGCACACTTAAGTATATCAGTAATTCGCCTGGAGTGTATACGCAATACTATATATATACATATATATAAGTACTTAAAATAATATTTTAAAAAGCAATGAATTCTGAAGTAGAATAGAAAAGAATAAAGAATAGAATAGAATAGAATAGAATAGAATAGAATAGAAAATAGAACAGAATAGAAAAGAATAGAACAGAACGGAGCAGAACAGAACAGAACAGAATAGAATAGAATAGAATAGAATAGAATAGAATAGAATAGAATAGAAAATAGAACAGAATAGAATAGAAAATAATAGAGAAGAGAATAGAACATAATAGAAAAGAATAGAACAGAATGGAATAGAATAGAATAGAACAGAACGGAATAGAACAGAACAGAACAGAATAGAATAGAATAGAAAATAGAACAGAATAGAATAGAAAATAATAGAGAAGAGAATAGAACATAATAGAAATAAATAGAACAGAATGGAATAGAATAGAATAGAACAGAACGGAATAGAACAGAACAGAACAGAACAGAACAGAACAGAATAGAACAGAATAGAATAGAAAATAATAGAGAATAGAATAGAGAAGAGAATAGAACATAATAGAAAAGAATAGAACAGAATGGAATAGAACAGAATAGAAAATAATAGAGAATAGAACAGAATAGAATAGAACATAATAGAGAAGAGAATAGAACATAGAACAGAACAGAACAGAACAGAACAGAACAGAACAGAATAGAGTAGAATAGAATAGAAAATAATAGAGAATAGAAAAGTATAGAGAATAAAACAGAACAGAATGGAAAAGAATAGAATGGAATAGAATGGAATGGAATAGAGAATAATAGAGAATAGAAAAGTATAGAACAAAATAGAATAGAATAGAATAGAAGAGAATAGAATATAATAGAACAGAATAGAGTAGAATAATTTTATTGTCGTTGTACTCTGATATAACAATATTGACTTGCACTTAAGAGCGTTTTAACTGCGACCCTCAGGTCTCAGTTATGAAATATGGATCTCTAGTTTTCAGATAGTTAGAATGGAATATTTACCAGCCCAAATGAACAAAGCTAAATTTTCCAGGATCAGTAAATTGGAGAATGTATATGGATCCATCGAGGACCTTTTTCAGCTCTGGGTTGATTTGTCTTTATGTTTATATTACTTGTTTATTCAGTTATAATATCTTTATCTGTGATTTGAATATTCCCTGTGTCCACTCTACTGTATGTACTAGCCCCTCCCCTATCCCTCCCATTTACATTAAGTGATTTATCTGACGCTTTGATCCACAGCGGCTTACGAGGTCATTGGTATTACAGGTAGGCCAGTGCAGTGTCAGGAGTCTTGCCCCAGGACACTTATTGGTGTAGCACAGCGAATGATACCTAGACTGGGATTCGAACCCCCTTCTCCCACATGGGGTGGGATAGCTCTCTGGTGGGTACTGGTGTTAACCGTCAAGCTGCACCAACTACCTCTCCCTTATTCCTCCTTACCCAGATTGTTTAAAGTGTGAAAAGGAAATTTTATTAAATTAAAAATAAATAAATAAAAACATCAGCACCCAGAAGGAATCAACCCACAGGCATGAAACTTGGTGGGTGGGTTTGACATCATGAGACATGCGAATGATTCAAGCATCATACTCAACTGTGCATGTTACACATGAGCTACATGGAAATTTCATGATGCATGGACCAACAGAAATGGCTCCATAGACTTACACTGAAACTAGATGGGGTCTATTGTAAAGTGTGGGTTCTACGAATGACTGTTCGTCTGCTGAACGTAAGGCAGAAAGAATGAAAAAAATGATGGCCTATTTTATATGTTTGTTTTTTTCCAATATGCTAAACTCCAGATGCAAACCGTACACTAAACAGCAAGACCACACCACATACAGTAAGAGTTGGTTCATGTGGAGGATGTGGCAATCCATTCTCACACTGAATATCAACAATACAGATCATTTCCCTGGGAAGGTTAAACATCCGTGTACCACCATACACCTGAAACAAGCACGCGGCTTACTGAGAAACCGAAATGGCAAAACCAGAACATTTGCAAATCATACGCCGTGATGTGTTTGGGGTTCATGGGAAGCAGAGGTAGCAGCGGACGTCCTGCTGGTGTGGGAACATATCCCAGGACACGGTGCAAACTGCTCTCCTTTATGGAGGAGGAGGAGGATGAGGATGATCAGACATTAGAACTGTACTCCTGGATTACGGGAGCCGGTTCAGGGGCCGCAGAGCTGCTCTCCAGACAGCTTTAGGAGACCTTTGTCCCCAGAGCTTCCCATGGGGACCGGACGAAGGCAGGGATGAACTGAAGCTCAGTAGGCAGACTTTAAGGTTTACTGAGCTTCCTGGACACCTCACTGAGATCATGCACATCTGGACACGTGTTTTTATACACACCTTATTTTTCATAGCTGGGTTACTAATATAGAATTCTTAAATAATAAAATAAATAATAAAAATATAGACGCTATATATATTATATAACATATATATAAATATCCATATATAGAAATCTGATGGGTCTGTTTATATATATTTTACAGGTAGGTTATTGGCATGTATATATTCAATATTCACATACAATATTCATATATAAATTATCAAATACAATTATATATCAGGTTACTAATACATAATTCTTAAATAATAAAAATATAGATGTTAGAACATATAAACATATATATATATATGTGTGTGTGTGTGGCTCTGTTTATATATTTTTTATAGCTAGGTTACTTGCTATATTATAGGTATATATAAATATAGTATATAAAAACAATACACACATTTATATTTATACTATATATATATATATATATATATATATAGTATAAATATAAATATATACTATAGGTATATATAAATATAGTATATAAAAACAATATATATGTATTGTTTTTATATACTATATTTATATATACCTATTTTTATAGCTAGGTTACTAAAATAGTATAATATATATATATATATATATATATAATGTATATATAATTATTATAAAATAGTATAATTATATAATAATAATAATAATAATAATATAATTATATAATAATTATTATTTTTTTAATAATTCTGATGGTGCTGTGCATCTATCTATCTATCTATCTATCTATCTATCTATCTAAAAAGCTAAACTCCTGAAAAAGTGAAAACTATAACGAAGGCAAAGACACTCTACTAATAATCTAATAATATGAGATATAAACTCTGATACTCTGATTAACTCAGTAATGGTCTCCAAGCTCAGACTAAAGACTCTCTCACTGTAAGCACTTAAGATAGCACTAATCTAAGTAGACACTGAAATGCACTGTGCTGGTTACACTGAGCCCAACTTCTCCCATTCCTAGCTAGCCTGGGGTTGCCAGGTAGTGCGCTTCTGCTGGATTTAACACAGAGCTCTTCTTTCTAGGTACTAGCATTGGCCCTGGTTCGGGCAGTGTCTCAGCTCAAGCCCAGTTCTAGACTCTAAGCTTCTTGTACTGGCTAGGAAACACTGAGCACGGTGGTCAGTCGCTCGGGCTAGGAGCGCTCTCAGTGCCATGAATGCAAATGCATTCCTAAGAGGTTCCCGGTTCTTGGAATCATGAAACCTGTTCCTGAACCGCAACCCTGCGTCTGAGACGCTGTTTTCTGATAGGCTTGAGGAGGTTTCGGATTGAACCCCCTGGTTCCCATCACCACCACCTTCTCATTCCTCTCCACCCTAAATGGCTTAACATGCAGAACCCAACATACCTGCAGCCAGAATGAGCAGTAGACGGAGGTCCACCATGTTCACCCACGACATCTCAACCAGCACAATCCCACTGAAGCTTTACTGCAGAGACATCCTGAACACACCTGCACCAGGAAGTACAGCACCAAGTTAATGTTCAGTTACAGTTATTTACACCCACCGGCCACTCCAACAGGTACTCCACCTTCTGACTCCACTCGTTATCCTGTTTATCAGCTCCACTGACCATACAGGACACTCTGTAGGTGTACAGGTCCAGACTGGAGTCCATCTGTTTCTCTGTGTACTGTATTACCCTGTTCTTCAATGGTCAGGACCCCCACAGGACCCCCACAGAGCAGGTATGGTGTGGGTGGTGGATCATTCTCAGCACTGCAGTGACACTGACGTGGTGGTGGTGTGTTAGTGTGTGTGGTGCTGGTGTGAGTGGATCAGACACAGCAGTGCTGCTGGAGTGTTTAGACACTGTGTCCACTCACTGTCCACTCTATTAGACACTCCTACCTTGCTGCTCCACCTTGTAGATGGACAGTCAGAGACGATAGCTCCTCTGCTGCTGCACAGTGCAGTGCTGTTCATCCTCTAGTCCTTCATCAGTGGGCACAGTACGCAGCCCACAGGACGCTGCCCCACAGGACGCTGCCCCACAGGACGCTGCCCCCAGGACGCAGCCCCACAGGACGCAGCCCCACAGGACGCAGCCCACAGGACGCTGCCCCACAGGAAGCTGCCTCACAGGACACTGCCCACCAGGATGCTGCCCCACAGGATGCTGGCCCACAGGACGCTGCCCCACAGGACGCTGCCCCCAGGACGCAGCCCACAGGACGCTGCCCCACAGGAAGCTGCCTCACAGGACACTGCCCACCAGGATGCTGCCCCACAGGATGCTGGCCCACAGGACGCTGCCCACAGGACGCTGCCCACCAGGGCACTGCCCCACAGGACACTGCCCCCAGGGCGCTGCCCCACAGGACGCTGTCTCACAGGGCGCTGCCCCACCGGACGCTGCCTCACAGGACCCTGTCCTTAGGAAACTGCCCTCAGAACACTGCCCACAGGACGCTGCCCCACAGGAAGCTGCCCCACAGGAAGCTGCCTCACAGGACGCTGCCCACCAGGACGCTGCCCACCAGGACACTGCGCACCAGGGCGCTGCCCTCAGAACGCTGCACCCAGGGCGCTGCCCCACAGGACGCTGCCTCACAGGGCGCTGCCCCACAGGACGCTGCCTCACAGGACACTGCCCCACAGGACGCTGCCCCACAGGACCCCGCCCTCAGAAAACTGCCCCACAGGACGCTGCCCCACAGGACGCTGTCTCACAGGGCGCTGCCCCACAGGACGCTGCCTCACAGGACACTGCCCCACAGGACGCTGCCCCACAGGACCCCGCCCTCAGAAAACTGCCCCACAGGACGCTGCCCCACAGGACGCTGTCTCACAGGGCAGTGTTGGCTGAACAGTTTTGGTTGGTGGACGATTCAGCACTGCTGTGTCTGATCCACTCACACCAGCACCACCACACACACCAACACACCACCACCACGTCAGTGTCACTGCAGTGCTGAGAATGAAACACTGAACACGGTGCATGAGAGAGCTTTCCTTACCTCAGCAGGACGCAGCCTGTAGGTCAAATGTCGGCTCCAGCTCAGGTGTGAATAGCTGTACCAGCTCGTCTCCCCCTCCCTCCCTCTCCCTCTCTCTCTCTCTCCCTCTCTCTCTCTCCATGGATGTCAATAGTCAAATCAGTGGTTGGGATTTGGAAAGCAAAAAAATTCCATGTTACCTGCGGCAAAGGAGCGCCAACAGCCGTGACAACCTGGCAACCTTATCATAATATCAAAGCCAGACAGTGTTTACCTCGCGTCCTGTTACCTGTCATGAACAGCTGGTCAGAAACAACAGCAGCAGTACCACCACAGTGCCTTGTTGGTATCTCTGTGCAAAAGTTTGAGCCCCCACTAAGAATCATCCACCAACCAAAACCATCCAGCACAACAGGGTCCAGTGGGGGCAGCGTCCTGTGGGGCAGCGTCCTGTGGGCTGCGTCCTGGGGGCCAGCATCCTGTGGGGCAGCATCCTGGTGGGCAGTGTCCTGTGAGGCAGCTTCCTGTGGGGCAGCGTCCTGTGTCCACTGCTGAAGGACTAGAGGATGACCAACACTGCACTGTGCAGCAGCAGATGAGCTATCGTCTCTGACTGTCCATCTACAAGGTGGACCAGCAAGGTAGGAGTGTCTAATAGAGTGGACAGTGAGTGGACACAGTGTCTCAACACTCCAGCAGCACTGCTGTGTCTGATCCACTCACACCACCACCACGTCAGTGTCCCTGCAGTGCTGACAATGACCCACCACCCACATCATACCTGCTCTGTGGTGGTCCTGTGGGGGTCCTGACCATTGAAGAACAGGGTGATACAGTACACAGAGGAACAGATGGACTCCAGTCTGGACCTACAGAGTGTCCTGTACGGTGAGGGGAGCTGGTAAAGTGGACAGTGAGTGTAGATGCAGGGAGGTGGGGGTAATGTTAGCGCCTCCATGGAAAGCGACTCTAGGTGTACGGTGTGTGTAATGGAAGAGAACATGTTAGACTTTCAAATCTGGTAATGAACGTCCTTAGCTATGCAAAGCAGACTCCACTGGATACCCACTTTCCCTCACAAGCACTTTCCAGCACCACCAGGAGCCAGGATTACCAGGAGCCAGGCGACAGCTGTGCTCACTAAGCCTGTTCAAACAAGATAAACACCAACTAGCAGATTTATATCCCGTTACCAATTTACTCACGTTTTTGTCACCGTGTTAAAACCCTCGTACAGCTCAGTCAACTCTTAAGCACCGCACTTTAATGTGAGGCTAGGCTTGTCTCTGTGCACACATACCCAGCTAATGTTTATCTCTGAGCTCTCACAGGACTGAGCGGCTAACGTTCAGCCGCGCTCTCTGAGAAGACTGTCTGGCTGGTGCGCTAAGAGCGGCTAGCTTGGTCTGCGTACCTGCTGTTCGAGACTGGTTTGGGTCTTAAGCTGGGTTTGTGCGACGAGTTGGAAAGTTTGGCGACTTGGGTTCCCTGGTGAAACAGTTAGTCGGGTTTTGGTGACCAGATGGCCAGCTAAGATTCGACTACCAAGACGGCTAGCTGGGTTTGTGACTACGACATGGCCTCTGGTGCCAAACGGCTAATTGGATTGGTGTACCAAGGTGGCTAGTTGACTTAGCATGTCAAGACAGCTCGCATGCCAAGACTGATAGAGCCGAGCGCTATGAGGTAGTTTGTTTTGCATGCTAAGGTGGCTACCTACGTTTTAGGCAGCTAGCTGAACTCGGGGGGTGGTGATCCATGCTCCAAGGCACCTGTGGTTGTGCTGGCTTGCTGGGCTTATTTAATGGCTAGCTGAGCTTGTGTACTACGAGTAACAGATTCATGAGCGATTCGTGAGTTTTGTATAGCAAGACGGAAAGTAAGGGTTGCACACCAACACAGCTTGCTAGCCTGGGTCTAGAAGGCTAGACGGGTTTGCTTGTCAAGACCAGTAGTTGGGTTTGCGTACCAAGGTGGCTAGGTAGATTCAGGTCCCAATATTGCATCCTGGGCTCTGGTGCCAAAACTGCTAATAAGATTAGGCGGCTAGTTTGCATGCTAAGACTGATAGACCTGCGAGCTACAAGGAAGCTAGTTTGTTTTGCATACCAAGATGGATAGCAATGTTTTAGCATCAAGATGGCTAGCTGGGTTTGTGTTCCAAGATGGCTATCCATGCTACAAGGTGTCTGCGGTTGAGCTGACTTGCCTAGATGGCTAGCTGACCTGGTGTTCTATGAGTTACAGTTGGGTTCATGAGCGAAGACGGTTAGTCTGTTTTGTATGCAAGACGGAATTTAAGGGCTGCACACCGAACCGCTAAGTTTACAGACTGCTCGCAAGACTTGTACCCTACTGTGGCTAGTTGGATTGGTGTATTAAGGCAGCTGGTTGAGTTTACATGCTAAAACAGCTAATAGGGTTCGCTTGCCAAGATGGCTAGTGCTAACCCTGTGCTAAGGCAGCTAGTTAGACAGATGTCCCAAGGCTGCTAGCTGAACTCGGGTGTTTTGTGTGGTAGTAAAGTTTGCTTGCCCAGGAGCCTATTAGGATTCAAACACTATGATGACTAACGTTGGTGTGGTGCTAGGTTCATGAAGCTCAAGTTCAATAAAGCTCCAGTGTTGAGTTAACTGCGGCTAACCTTGGGTGTTCCTTTGATTCGAACCAACATAAACAATGTGCTGTTGTCTTAAATAAAAAATATAGTTTATTATGCCCGTAAAGAACCAGGTGTTTATTTTTGAAACCTTTGAACAAAAAACGTGTTTCAAGAAAGACCGGAATGCTGTGGTGTCCACTTGGAAAGGTTCAGAAAGGTGAAGCTCAGTGTGGCACCACCAGGGCATCCTGCTTCATCTTCTAAACAGAACAAACGTTCAGAACAGGGATTTGGGAACGACAAACAAACAACGCAAAACTTCCAATATGGATATGGATTGTCCGTGGCCCTCTTTATTTCTTCTTCCTGTCCTGTGTGGTGGTGAACCAGGTCTCCAGCAGCTTCTTGCTGTAGTAGATCTGCCAGCCGTGCACCTGTATGGCCACGACCATCAGCAGATACAGGACGGAGACGGCCGAAAAACCAAAGATGAAGCGGTAGGCCTTGCCGTGGCGGTACAGCTGCTGGGCTACGGGGAACATCTCCATGCCGCCGTAAATGAGGGGTCCCACGCAGAACAGCCCTGCACTGATCATGGAGATCACCAGGTAGCTGATGTTGTTCTTCGGCAGAGCCATGAAGCTGAACGCCGTGGGGATGATGCTGAGGAGGTAAGGGTACTCCCACTGGTATGGGCTGGCCACCACTTTGTGGGAGACCAGGTTCAGCTGGCTGACCAGCACCTGGGCCGCCACCAGCGCCCACAGCAGAGCATGGACCAGGTTCAGCTTCTTGATCTCGGACTTCAGAGACACGCTGGAGGGCAGGAGAGGGAAAACAGACAAGTTAGTACAGGGCTAAGTGGAGAGGTGGGAGAACGTTAGTGGAAGTAATCACCTTGAAGCCTAGATAACAGTGGGTCACATCATCATCGGGAAGGAAAGAAGTGAGTGCATTTGACTAAACCTTGGTTGCGCAACAACACTGTGCAAATTTGATTACTGTCCAACAAATACTAAATAACAACTAAATAATACAAATAATAAAAAAAACAATAAAAAAATAAGAATAATAAGATAATTAAAAATAAGATAATAAAAAAAACTGAAAAATAAAATAATTTTAAAAATAAAAATAATTTAAAAAACAAAAAATAAAATTATAAAAAAACAATTAAAAAAATAAATAAATAAAAATAATGAAAAAAACCCAAAAACAATAAGAATAATAAAATAACAATTAAAAATAAAACAAAAATAAAAAAAATTTAAAAATAATAAAATAATAAAAATAAAAATAAAATAATTTAAAAAACAAATTAACAATAAAAAAAATAAAAATAATAAATTAACAATTGTAAAAAATAATAAAATAAATAAATACTAAATAGAAATACTAATAAGCATTGCAGTTACGTAGGTTGACCAGTTTTTCCTCCATCATTATCCCCTAATCTCAAATCCTGTCCGAACCATGGAAAACAAGCAAGCCGTGACGTACGGTGGTCCCCCGGCCCATTTGCCAAACTCTGGCCTGTGGTGCCGTGACCCCATCATTTCAAGTGCATTTTTATAATACAAACTAAAGGTCAGTGATACTTCTGCGCCAGTGTTATCAGACACATTTGCATACCGTGATTCTTGTGGCGTTTTGGTTAATAAGCCTGATTTCCTTGCAGGTCACAAGCTGTTCGTCCGATAAGGACACCTGGCTGCTAAGTTTCATAAAGTAACTGCGAGTCAGCTCAAGATGAAAAATACGTTCTCCCAGAAGGAAGTGTGGAAGTGCAGTGGTGTTGGGAACGAAGATAAAGGTTACCAGGAACAATAGCTAATGATAAACTTAGACTGATATGATCAATATTTATTTTACTGAACTGTGTAAATCTGAATTCACAACAGGAATCTTAAAGGCTCCGCTCACCGCCATCACTTCCTCTTTTTAAACTTTAAACCGCCTTCACCTCAGCCTGTACCCGTTTCACCTCATCTTATTTTACCTTTTAGTGCTTTTTTATTTACTGTTTTATTTATAATGTTTTTAAATAATTTTACCATTTACTTACATTAGAACTGTTATTACTGCTTATTTTATATTTTATTTTATATTTTATTATTTCATGCTGGTTGTATGACGGTTAGTTTTGGGGTATTTTATTATTTGTCTTAATTAATCTTTTTGTTGTCTTAAATTTTTAGTTTTTATTCTGCATTAATCTTATCACTTTATTACTTTATTTTATTTTCCTTTTGTTCCTCATTTGTTTATTCTGATTATTTAGCTGATTTTAGCTACATTTTCTTGATTGATTTTACCTTTTTGTTTTAAATAAAAACTTTATTTCATTTCATAAAAGTTTTATTTCATCTGCCACATTGTTTACCTCTTTTAAAGAAAACTTCTCTTAGATGTTCTTATTTATATTTCTACCCAAATTAATAAGTTACATGACGGTTAAACAGCTTCCTTCTTAATGTTCTCAGCTTGCTTAAACTTGTTTGTTGTTATTTATGGTATTTCTATTTTTTTCTTTATCAAACCTCGTTCACTGCTACATTAAAAATGCGGGTCACCCTGAATGTACCTCAGAGTCACAATAACTGACAATATTTATTGAGCTACACATACAGAAGTCTGTCTCTCAGTATGGCGTTGGGCCGCCATGTTGGCTAACCCAACACGCCAGACGTCTCGGTATGGAGCTGTAGAGGTTCCTAATGGTGTCCTGTGAATCCATCCCATGCAGCTTGAACATCCTCACACAGTTCCTGCAGATGGTGCGGTAGGGGTGTAGGGACACCAGGCTTTCTAAAACGTGTGACCGGTAGAACTATTGGCACAGCAGTGCAATAATAGATATCAAAAACAAAATTAAACGTACAGAATTAAGTTAATATCAACTTTATTATTTTTACAGAGTTCCCTTTCGGCTGTGAACTGTATTAAATGTTAATGCTGACTGCTGACTAAGCTTCCAAACTTAACGCTGTTGATTTACCGTCTTACTGTCAGAGGTTATTACTTCTAAGACACACCCACCTCATCTGGTAGTGTGCAGCCACACGTTCCCGGTGCTGAAAATCACTCCCGTCTGTCCCAGGAGCTCTTGGTCCGGCTCGCGAGGCCATAGCAGCTCTAAAGAACACAGTACACCACAGACTTAACTCGGTTCACTGGACAGTGCGCATGTCCATACTGGAGCAGGACTGGTTTTTATCTGATGAGGTTCTAGAGCTGGCCAGTATGACCATATTCATCATTATCGTAATATATTACATCACGGTGTGTCACAGTATGCGCTTCTAAGCAAATTTTGGATATTGAAAAATCTTGAAAAAAAGTTGGATTGGATTTAGTGCAGCACAGTATACGGAATACTGGATCCAAACACCTGGATCCACGGGTCTTGACAGTATTTCCAGGCTACATGGCTCTATTTTGACTCTTCTAAGTTTTTTGGAAACACAAACATCATGCCACCGTGCTGCCACAACGGGCCAACTCCATACGGTCCAGCAGTAAACACAGATGAACTCAATCCAGTACGAGTGTTTGCTGTTTGGAGTGAGTGAATGAACTCCAGAAATGTTCTGGGAACTCGTGAAATGAAGTCAAGGAAGTAATATTAAAGTCATCGCTGGAGAGTAAGCAAAAACCGGAGTGAGCACACGTGATGGATAGAACCACAAAAGGAACGCTAAGAACGGTACAATCCTGCTAGAACCACCAGTAAAACCAGTACATGTTCTCTTTTGGGTACTGGTGTCCTAGTTGAACTTCATGACCACACCATGTGACCAGCTAAACCAATAACACACCAGGAGGAACCATCCTTTCATAGAACAACGACACTGAACAGACAGGTGTACACAAAGGTGGCATATGGTTGGGTCTAGTTAGCCGGAGAACCTCTGAGAACGTCGGAGAACTTCTCCTGACGAAAAGCGCACACACCCTGTGTTTAAAGACTCGTCCACTAGATGATCAGGACCATCGACTTTCTCTCTCACTTTAAGAGAGAACCTAGAGAACCTATGGGACGGTTCTACTCCTGCTGGATTAATCAGTAGATGTTCCAAGATCCTTTTCCCGTTAGCTCCGTCTTTCTCTTTTCATCCGGGATGACCTGAGGAGGATGGGTTGCTCCGTCGAGCCTAGTTCCTCTCAAAGAGAGTTTGTCCTCACCACTGTTCCTCCGGCTTGCTCGGTGGGGTTTTGAGCAGTGGTCCAACTCTCCCATCAAGATTTTGGGAGGGAATTAATGCAACTCTGGACCGAAGCAAATGCGGTGACACTGCATACGCTTGAGGGAACAATGCAATCAAACCTCGAAATAGTCTCTCGAAATAGTAGAGTGTGTGGCCTTCTTTAAATTTTAATTTTAAATTTTATTTTGGCCAGGCAGTGTATATCGCAGTATATCGAATCGTCACACCGGTGTCACGATACGCGGTACTAGTAGCTACATAGCTAGCTAGTTCCTCTGACTGGAAAACGACCTAAAAAAACGAAGAGGACTGAAAAACAAACAGAATAAGGAAAAAAATAAGTACTCCTGTGTAAAAAGCACCATAAAGTGATGTAAAAAAAAAAAAAAAAAAAAACAACAACAAGGAAACCGTGAAGTTAGAACCACGGAGTCCTGCCACAGCTAGCGAATTTAGCTTAGCTAGCTAACGAATTTAGCTTAGCCAGCTAACGGTGTCGACTTTACCTCAGACCTTTCCGTTAAAAACGCTGAAGAAAAACACACACGCTGCTTATTTCCGAGCTGGAATTACATTCAGAAAGCAAGCCAGGTTTGTGCTGACGTATTCATTGGCGAAACCGTTTTAACTCTCCGGTCCACCTTAAATGGCGCACCAGTTAATGTACCGTCCCAGAGGTGGCAGAAAACCAGCGCGCTAGCGGCTGCAGCTTTTAAGGTGGAACGGATAATTCGAATGAGTGAAACTCCAGCTCCGTCGCAGCTCTTGCAGATTTGAGAGGAACACCAATGAACATTAATAACTGAAGAGGGGGGGTTAAACTGCTAATATATAGACATATATTAGACTTGTTTTTAAAATTTTATGGTTTATGGAGAGTACACTTGTCAGCCGTTAGCAAGCTAACTAGCTAATTCTTTAGCCGCCTCAGACGTCACGTTAGCCTGCGGAAAACGCGGGGCAGGAGGATAAAGGACACGGGGTCGGAGCAGCTGGGAGGTATAAGGGCTCATAGAAGAGATTCTGGTGAACAGTAGTTACCTTAAAGCTCGGTAGAAGCACAGTGAAGCGGTCAGTATGTGAAGCAATGGGTCTTCCTCATGGGTTCACTCCTTCAGGCTTTAAGCTCATTAGCGCCACCCGCGGCCTGGAAGGTGCATTACAGCTTCTTTTGCTTTTACCTGGTTCTAGATACTGTAGAACATACACTATTGATCAAAAATCAAAGACCAGTCAAAAAATGGCAAGAATTTACATTTTGCACTATTAGATCTTAAGAAGGTTCTAAGCAGAGCTTCACAATGCCTTCTGATGGTTATTGAGCTGCAGTCAGCTCCAGTATAGGCCTTAATTCGGGTCAAGGATCGGCCCGTGTCTTGAAGGACAGCCAATCGGATCCTGCGGCTCAGTACCGGTGGATTTTATTGAGTCTGCCACTTATTTGTCCCATAAGCCTCAGGACCTTTTAAGAAATGCAAAATTAGTGCGTCCAACCTCAGCAGCGATGGCACGTTGTGAATCCCACCACGTTCAAAATCAGTGAGCTTTTTTGCTTTTGCCATCAGGAAGTCTTGATAGTGTGCAAAGATTTTGATCAGGAGTACATACACCCATCTCGAAAAAAACAGCTGCACCCAGAAGGAGGTGCGGGACTGCAGGTCTGTTGGGAAGGAAGATAAAGGTGACCAGGATCAATAACTGATGATACATTTAGACTGATATGATCAATATTTATTGAGCTACACATACAGAACTAAACAGATGGTTGTGCATGGTGACCACCCCCAACTAAACATCCCTGGCTCTGCTTTGGAAATCGTCAGGAGCACCAAGTTCCTCAGTGTCCATATCACAGAGAACCTCAACTTGTCCCTCAACACCAACTCCATAGCCAGGAGAGCCCAGCAGAGCCTTTATGGAGACTGAAGACGGCTCATCTCCTCCCTCCCATCCTCACCAAGTTCTACAGGGGGACTGTGGAGAGCATCCTGAGCAGCTGCATCATCGCCTGGTTTGGGAACTGCACCTTCTCTGACGGAAAGACCGTACAGCTGAGAAGATCACTGGGGTCTCTCTCCCCTCCATCATGGACGTCTACACCTCCATCCCTCACACTGACTTTGCAGCAGCTTTGTTTCTCAAGCGATCAGGTTTTTAAACTCACAAGGACTGATCTGAACCCACCCCCACACACATACTCTACACCCACATAGCTTTGGAAATAATCAGAGCCCACTCCAGTTTCCTCTTAAATCAGCATCTCCACATGTAAAGCAGGTTCTCAGTGAGGAACCGAAGGTTGGGTTCTAGCTTTACTGGCAGATACAGTTCATAAGAACAAGCTCCAGCAGCAAACACACAGGACAACACAGCTACAGACTGGCAGAGGGCCAAACCCACTCTCTACTGACCGTGATGAGCGCCACCTCATTCCAATGTCCCTTACGTAAGATGACCTCAGGTGACCTACAGAGAGAGTGGCGAGCGGTGGCTGGGGTGAAACGCACAGCGAGCATGGTTCTAAAAACAGGCTTCTGGAGGTCATTAGTGATTTTCTAAATACACAGATCTAATACAATATCTGATCTGGAGTTTGGGAGACATGGTTCCAGTAGTGTAGAGAATCAAACAGAACTGAGGAATTCTGGTCCAACACAAACCCAGAACCTGTACAGAGCTCATTACTACCTGCTGTGTGTATGTATGGTTCGTCTGAAGGCTTGTACTCTGTTGTTGACCCTTTTCAACCAAAAGAACCCTGGTTCTCGACCTGGTTCCGTTCAGGCTTCATAGAACCTTGAGGCTATCCAGGGAACCAGTCTGCATTGGCCCCAGCTTTTACTGGAACCAAAGAACGACCAAAGGATACGTCATCAACATCAACAGAGGGCGCTGCAGAGCGGTTTTAAACAGTAGAACCAAGATGGCAGAGCGTGTAGATGACCTGCGGGTGTTGGGGCTGTTACTCCAGATGTTTGTTTATGTCCAGAAAGCAAATACGGATCAACTACTGGAGTTAGACGTAGGAGAGACTGTTCAGCTGACCACTGGGTGCCGCCATTGTTGCCTTCTCGTTCCTCAACAACTGGTGTCATCACTCTATGCTGTGGAAACCTACTATGCCTTGGTTCCAGTTGGGAAAGAACTTTTTAGGTTCTGAATATTCATATAACGGTTAAGGTTCACTAACTGGAGCGGAACCCGGTAGAAAAGGGCTATATATGGTGCCGGGCCACCATGTTTGCTAACCCAACACGCCAGACGTCTCGGTATGGAGCTGTAGAGGTTCCTAATGGAGTCCTGTGATAATCCATCCCATGCAGCTTAAACATCCTCACACAGTTCCTGCAGATGGTGCGGTAGGGGTGGAGGTGGAGGGACACCAGGCCTTCTGGACGTGTGACAACAAACCGTTCATCGTGCCTCCACCCACGGATTCGTTGGTCGTCTCCGAGACTAAACATCTGGACTAACAGCACAAACACTCTCAGGGCATCTACATGCTCCGCCATTTTGGTCCTACTGTTTACAACCGCTCCGCAGCGCCCTCTGTTGATGCTGATGTAGACAATCCCAACCCCACCACATGCTCCAGCTACTACCTCACCGCTCAGGCAGTGCTTTGGAATTAGTGTTGCACATTTAGCCCACTAGTAGCCTAACAGGGATTAGGATTTGGATTAAGGGACTAAGTAGGGACTAGATTAAGAGTGTCCATGTGATGACTACTATCTCTGGATCAGAGGTCCTTCTCATGTGTGCCAGCATGGCCTTGAGAATGTTTCAGATTACACTGCTGTGTGCCCACCAGGCCTGTTCCCATAGAAACACATATACAGGTGGTCCCTTTTGACCCAAAGCAGAACCATGTTTAGGCTTCTTTAGGCTTCAGGCTTCCTAGAACTTTGGTACTGTTCCAGGAGCCTACCTGTGCACCGTTTTTTATTGGAACCATAGAACATCAAAGGATACAACATTAGCATCAACAGAGGGCGCTGCGGAGCGGTTGTAAACAGTAGAACCAAGATGGCGGAGTGTGTAGATGACCTGAGAGTGTTTGTGCTGTTAGTCCAGATGTTTGTTCATATCCAGGAGGCAGCACGAATCAACCACTGGAGATAAGAAGACGTAGACGAGGTTCTTCAGCAGACCACTGGGTGCCGCCATTGTTGGCTTTTAGTTCCTCAGCCACTGATACTCCCACAGATGTTGTTATGGTGCGTGTTGAAGAACCTACTACTCTATAAAGTACTGTGATATCTAGAACACTGATGTGGTGGTGGCATGTTCCACTCGTACGAATGCTTTTTATGATAGTTATACGTTCTACCAGGAAACGTGAGTTCTCTATGTGAGGTTCTAGGTCATTTTGATTAGGCGGAAGTGGGTTCTTTAAGGTGACAGTAAATCTGAACCACAGTGCCTACACTGAGCTCATGCTCTTCATCTTACCAAGGACCGTAACATTCCTATCCCAGTATTCCAAGACGACAGTTCTTCCATTCACAGGTCTGGAGATGTTCCCAACTGACTCAATAGCCACGAGTGTGGACATTCAGCGAGCAGTGATGTCCTCCATGAGTCATCCTGTTAGTGCAGCACCATTGGCAGACGGCTGCACCACGCAGGACTACATGCACACAGACCGTTACCACGACCGTCCTTAACACCACATCACCGTCACCAAAGACTGCAGTGGTGTCGTACCAGACTGTCATGGAGTGACTCAGAATGGCAGCGGGTCATCTTCAGTGACGAGTCCCGCTTTAGTCTTGGTGGAGACGCCCAACGAACCCGTGTGTGGAGGCACCGTGGTCAGCACCCAGATGATGAACGGTTTGTGGTCGCACGTCCAGAAGACCTGGTGTCCCTCCACCTCCACCCCTACCGCACCATCTGCAGGAACTGTGTGAGGATGTTCAAGCTGCATGGGATGGATTATCACAGGGCACCATTAGGAACCTCTACAGCTCCATACCGAGACGTCTGGCGTGTTGGGTTAGCAAACACGGCGGCCCGACTCCACCATACTGAGAGACAGACTTCTGTATGTGTAGCTCAATAAATATTGATCATATCAGTCTAAATTTATCATCAGTTATTGATCCTGGTCACCTTTATCTTCCCTCCCAACACCAACCGCACTCCCACACCTCCTTCAGTGCAAAAATGACACTTAACCGCGTAACTTTAATCAACTCGATTTTATTTACAAAACAAAACTGACATTCAAAAATGGTAATTTCTCCTTGTTCAATTGCATGTTTAGCACCATTGTGAAAACTGGAAAACACGGAACAACCTCATTCCTCGTATTCCCCGTCATCGTTTTTTTTTCTTTTTCAGCACATATACAAATTCAGGCACTCAGTAGTAAAAACTAAAAACAAAGAAGAATAAATTACAGAGAAGAACCCCACAGAAATCCTCTCAGCATCTCACTCTGTTTCGGCGATGGCTTGTTCGGCGCGTTTGACATCCGTGGTACTAACGGTTTCCTGCTCGCGTGTGTGTTTTGGAATTTATCTGAGGGACGTTCGACAGCAAAGCAACACATTATATACACATATACATGTTTCAGATGCACCCCGGGTGGTATCAGCAAACCCAGCCCACCTTGTTTCCCCCAATCGCCTTCCTAAGAACCTCAATGATAACGAACCCACCGGCAGACGTACGATATACTCGTAACCAGATGAACCGCACCATATCGGTGGGAACCGGTATGGTGGAACCAGCCTGGACGTAGTGCCTGAAGAAAAACTGACCTCTTATAAGGACCTGAATGTGTAAAATATGGAATGCGGTTAGTGAATGTGACTCCAGTCATGTACGAATATGTAGACGTATGCAAATAAGTGTGTCGGCCATTCAAATGCGTAAGGTATGAACGGTAAATGTAGCCTATATGTAACCCATGTGTAAAATTATGGCTGCCTCCCTTCCATAACCCATCTCCCTGACCCACCTCTTGGCCAGGGAGGCTTGGCGTCCTAGGAGACGTCCCCTCCCACTACGAAATCTCTAGTATTGACTAAATAGCGTCCATATTGTTCCGACCTAGACCGGCTTATTTCATCAAGAACCAGTGAACTATGAGACGACAGCAACTAGCGCGGAGCTACGTCACCGGGTACTGATGCACATGCAGTTATACATATACATACACATACACATATATATATTGAAGTTGCTGTTCTTTCCATCAGTGACTTGAACAATGAATCGGTGGCTGTTTATGGCTCTTTACATCGGATACAATAAATAACCAGAGAAGGACGAGTGGACATACTGACCAGCGTAAAGTCCTGCAGCTTGGTCGGATGGTAACTGAAGGTGGACAGTGTCTCCGGACTGTAGGGGCAGCACGGCACTCCCCGACGCCTGATCTAGGAAACCTTTTTTGTACTCGTCGTACGTGTACATCACTGGCTCGTTGTTCCTCTGCAGAGCCACCCACACGTTGCCTCCTTTGCAGTGGACATGGTATACGAAATAATAGACTCCAGGTACGCTGCAGGTGAAGACGCCCGTTTGGGGGTTGTAGTTTTGGTTGCCGTTGTACAAGATCTTGTTGAAGACCACTGGACTCCCAACGGGAGGGAATGGTGTCGTCAGCTGAGCGGTGAACGCCGGCATCTCGAGACCGTTCCGGCCTATCATCTGTCCCCCAGGCTTGTATTTTTTGTAGGCTGATTTCGCACCATCCAGGCCTGGACCTGTCTCGGGAAGAATTTGACCCACACCCGGAGGCTGACCAGGGGGCCCAGGTGGACCAGGAGGACCGGGCTGGCCAGGCATTCCAGGTTTACCTGGAAGTCCACCGACCCCTTGATTCCCTGGTGGACCCATAGGGCCTTGGAGTCCTGGTTTGCCCTCACCAGGTGGTCCAGGTTTCCCTGGTGGACCATATTCCCCTTTTGGTCCTGGAAGTCCAGGAGGTCCAATTGGCCCACTGGGACCCATTAGTCCAGGGATTCCTGCAGGCCCGTGATAACCCTTCTCCCCGGGCAGACCACTTTCACCCTTTTGTCCAGGTTTTCCTGGGGCCCCTGGAAGACCAGGTAAACCTTTATGTCCATTTTCACCCTGAGCCCCTAAGGGCCCAGGTAAGCCTCTTGGTCCTGGTTGACCACCTTCTCCTGGGAGCCCTGGCTTTCCGGGAAGTCCGGGAGGCCCTGGTTCACCTTTTACACCACTAGGGCCTTTTGGCCCAACTGCACCACCTTCTCCTTTTGGTCCGGGGAAGCCAATACCCCCTGGGGGTCCCATGAGACCTGGTGGACCAGGGACACCACCCGGACCAGGTGGGCCAATAATTCCTGGAAGTCCACCATAACCCTTCTCACCCTTTGGACCTGGAGGGCCAGGTAAACCACCATGTCCTTTGTCACCTTTTATTCCAGGATATCCGGGCTTCCCAAATCCAGGTAAACCCGGACCCCCTGGGAAACCAGGTGGACCTGGTTCTCCTTTTCCACCTGGAAGACCAGGTTTCCCCGGCATACCATCTAAACCAGGTTTGCCAATACCCGGAAGTCCTGGTGGCCCAGGTTGTCCTTCATCACCAGGAAGTCCTCCCAAGCCTGGCTCTCCAGGTGGACCAGGTTTACCAGGGGCTCCAGGGACACCAGGAAGACCATTTAGTCCAGGCTTGCCCACTCCAGATAACCCTGCTGGACCTGGTTGTCCAGGGGGTCCAGCTGGTCCTTTCACACCTGGTAATCCTGGAAGGCCAATGCCTTTATCACCTTTAAGTCCCGTTACCCCAGGAACACCTTGCGCCCCCTTGTGTCCAGGCTCTCCACGAATCCCAGGCTGCCCTGGTAGTCCCTGTCCACCTGGTTTCGCCAGACCTGGTAGTCCAGGTGGGCCTGGAAGGCCCGGATGTCCTGGCAATCCTACTGGTCCTGCGCCACCAGCTGGTCCAAACTCTCCCTTTGGGCCCGGCAATCCAATCGGTCCAGGTTTTCCTGGCAGTCCTGGCATACCAGGTTTCCCAATCCCAGGATACCCTTGAGGTCCAGGTTGGCCTGGCTTCCCAGGCTGTCCTGGAATGCCATGGCCTGGTAGACCAGGAGGGCCTTGAGGTCCTGGAGGCCCTATAGGGCCTACCTCTCCTGGGGGTCCTTTCTCGCTTCTGGGAATGGTTTCACCTGGAGGGACAAAGGCAATACTTCAAAAACCCTATGGACAGGAATTATGGATCATGAGATTCCACGGATTGCCCAAATCTGTTGATTGCACCCTCATATCTTTGAAAAATAATAATTTACAGTTAGCAGGCATATCATACACATCGCTCCTAGCATGCACGCGTTTCGTTCTTCCGTGGCCCTGGTTCGGATTCACAGATGAACTGCTGTTTAGGTTTCCCGTTGTTTGAAATACTTTCCCTCCAGATCTGGCTCCATTAAGTGGTTTGTCAGGAATCTAAATTGTTGGGCGCATATCCCTGCCCAGCTCACACTACGCCGTGATTCCTAGGCAACGCTTGTTTTGGCACCAGGATGCTTGCGTGTATATCGACCGCCTTCGAAATGGGAGCGGTAGTTACCAAGTGTTTAAAATGGCATCAGGTTGTCCGAGAGACGGGAGGTAATTGGCTCGTGTCATTCACACTGATGGGAATCTGGAAACCTCGGCTAGCTCTTCAGATAGCGTGTTAGCTTTGGCAGCGCTCCCCTATACAATCTGTTGAATGTTTGAACACGTCAGCCGAGAACGAAATCTAGGAATATGAGGAATATCAACCGTGTGCTCTTAACCTTGGACTGCAGTCATGCCATCAAAGCAGTTCACGGCAGATAACCGGATTCATGTCCATCATGGGCGCTAGCTGTGTGTTGATGACGTCTCCTGGGCTACTTAGGAGGTGCTATGGAAGATGCACTTTGGGGTACCTAAAGAACCTTTAGGGTTTCAGGAATCCTCAGACATGTAAAGGTTCTACACCAACGTATGGGCTCTCTGTAGAACCTTTCTTTTCGGTTCTTCAATCTAGCACATTTCATTTATGACAATCAAAGGTTCTTCAGAGAACCAGAAGGGTTTTACTCTCTGCCTTTGAGCCGGGAATCAACTGACAGGAATGAAACTTGGTGGGTAGGTTTGACTATGTGGGACAGTTTCACGATCTCGGACATTCACCATGGGTCGGCAGGAAGGTCCAGCACACAGCTTTGGCCATGAACTGAACCTTGTGGGGGACCGGATCTACTAGAAGGGTTGATCCTGGTCACCTTCATCTTCCTTCCCAACACCACCGCACTCCCACACCTTCTGGGGGCAGCAGTTCTTTTGATGATGAGTGTATATATACGTCTATACGGTGTAATGTTTGGGCATCCCTGGTCAAACGCCATGTATTATTGATTTCCTAATGTAAAAAAAAACATGTATCTAATTAACCGCACATCACGCCACTAGATACGTGTGGCTGATTGACATGTGATTCTCAGATTCGTACCTTTACCCAAGGTGGGTTTGCCCATCTGCAGCGGCATCTGTTGCTGTTCCTTCCCGTAGTGTGGCAGCAGGGGCATCTCGTTTCCATATGGCAGATGAGGCAGCTCCTTGCCTAGGTACTGCTGCTGGGGGATCCCTTCCTTGCCAAGGGGGATGTGAGGTAACTGCGGCAGTGGTTGGTGTTGCTGGGGCAGTTGTTGGGGCACTTGTTTGTGTCCGTAGTATGCCCCCGCTTGGGCATGTCGCAGCAGGTAGAGCTGTACCACCAAGGCCAAGCAATGGGCAGAGTGGAGAGGCATGGCTATGTCCTGCAGAGTGGAGGAAAGGAAAGAAACAGAGACTGTGAGAAACATGAGGTCAAAGGTAGCCCAGGTCTGTCCGATTGGTCATCACTGGTAGCCAACGGGGACTGTGTCAGTTTTAACTGTGTGGTCTTTGACGTTCACACTAACTGATATGGAACCTCACAGAGCCTGCAGGAGCTAAGTCCCCATAGGTGCCAATGTACAGCAACCACACCCTGGACATGCTCCATCACTGCACTGTGCACCAACGGATGAGCTATCGTCTCTGACTGTACATCTACAAGGTGGACCAGCAAGGTAGGAGTGTCTAATAGAGTGGACAGTGAGTGGACACAGTGGGGGCGGGGTGAAACTTGGTGGGAATGAAACCCACAGGAATAAAACTTGGTGGGTAGGTTTGACATCATGAGACCATCTAAGGATTCAAGTTTCACATTCGGCCGCACATGTGACGTGTGCAGAGACGGGCCTTACCGCTGTACCTGACTGACCCAATGCTGTGCATGGCCAGAACACTACAGTACTCGTAACCACGTCACAGGATAACGGTGTGTGAGGGAGCTCGAACTCCTATCCCCACCACTGTGAGCCATTCGGACCTCTCCCTGGAGCAAAGCATTACACACAGCGTCTCATTAAGCGTACAGAGTTCCCTTGAACGTGACCTTAGAGGTCATACCGTACTCCTCCAGGAAGCACATTCCAACTACCCAGTGCTGCAGATCCGTTTATCGTACTGGGTAGGCCTCATTCTCAGAAACGGGAAATCTGTAAACACTGACCAAAGTTCACATCACCTCCTCCTCGTGAATTTCTACAGCCGCTCCATTCTTCACAAGCATTCTTTCTCCTCCTCTACAGCAACCCTTATCCAATCCGAATCGGAATTGTTTGGAGTTTTCCCAAAACTGCGGATCGGATTCCACTCCATTCCCGAACAGCCCAAACATTTTGGAGTTGGAAGAAAAAGTCGATATCTTGAAAACTCTGAGGCTAGCTAGTGGACAGAAATCTCATAACTAAGAAGAAGATGTAGCTGGACACACCAGCACCACACACACTAACACACCACCACCACCACCAACGCCATTATCTTATGACTAGGATGTTGCTACAGACAGCTACTCAGCTATGGCCCCATTTCAACTTCATTATTACACTCATCGTCAAAAGAACAGCTCCACCCAGAAGGAGGTGTGGGAGTGCGGTGGTGTTGGGAAGGAAGATGAAGGTGACCAGGATCAATAACTGATGATAAGTATAGACTGATATGATCAATATTTATTGAGCTACACATACAGAAGTCTGTCTCTCAGTATGGTGGAGTCGGGCCGCCGTGTTTGCTAACCCAACACGCCAGACGTCTCGGTATGGAGCTGTAGAGGTTCCTAATGGTGTCCTGTGATAATCCATCCCATGCAGCTTGAACATCCTCACACAGTTCCTGCAGATGGTGCGGTAGGGGTGGAGGTGGAGGGACACCAGGCCTTCTGGACGTGTGACGCCAAACCCTCCATCTTGGTGCTGACCACGGTGCCTCCACACACGGATTCGTTGGGCATCTCCACCAAGACTAAAGCGGGACTCGTCACTGAAGATGACCCGCTGCCATTCTGAGTCACTCCATGACAGTCTGGTACGACACCACTGCAGTCTTTGGTGACGGTGACGTGGTGTTAAGGACAGTCGTGTTAACGGTCTGTGTGCATGTAGTCCTGCCGGTCCTTGCTCACGTCAGATGCACGGCCGAATGTGAAACTCAGATCGTTAGCATGTCTCACGATGTCAAACCCACCCACCAAGTTTCTTTCCTGAGAGTTGGTTCCTTCTGGGTGGAGCTATTCGTGCAACTACTCTTGGGTTGATGAGTGCAAAAAGCAACACCTACCTAAATGGTGGCTTTTACTGGAATTCTTGGCATCGGAAAAAAACTCAAAAGAGCAAAAATGAATGGAATTCTGGTTCCGGCCAGGAGCCTACGCGTATGTAACTGTATAACCGTGACACCGGAGACCCTGCTAAGCCCCTGTGACTACACTAAAGTGAAGGAGTTAAAAAACAACCCCCACCTCCTCCCTCGCTATGGAAACGGAAAGCACGTCATACGCAGATATTTTCCAGAAACCTACAAATTCTTTACAGAGCTGTGGCTGAGCGGGTGTGTGAATTCCAGCCTGGTCTGGAGTTATTCAGTTAACACACTGTTCAACCTCAAATCCTCGAGGGCAGCAACACCGCACACATCACTGCCCACTGCCCCACCCCAGCTGCTCCGACTGCAGAATGAGCCGAGGTGTGCCTGAACGGGAAGAAACAGCAGCTTGTCTGACCCGTGCTGTGTCCACCTGGAATCTGAGGACCAGGGGGACATAACACACAAGCTCTTCGCACCACCCGGGGTGTAGCTGAAGCTTTACAGGGCCTAGATCACGGAAATGAAGTTCGTGAAGTATCGTTCAAGTTTCTGATTGGTCCATTCAGTCCACGGTCCATTCAGACCCCTACTACCGAGCTCACTGTGTTCACCTCTACATGTACAGACACGGAGCATCAAAGAAACAGCTGCACCCAGAAGGAGGTGTGGGATTGGGAATACTGTTGGGAAGGGAGATAAGGGTTACCAGGAACAATAAATGACGTCGGTGTCGGATCACCATGTTTGCTAACCCAACACGCCAGACGTCTCGGTATGGAGCTGTAGAGGTTCCTAATGGTGCCCTGTGATAATCCATCCCATGCAGCTTGAACATCCTCACACAGTTCCTGCAGATGGTGCGGTAGGGGTGGAGGTGGAGCGACACCAGGCCTTCTGGACGTGTGGCACGTGACAGCCAAGTGATCTTGGTGCTGACCCCGTGGGTGGACAGTGTATGCGGAACGGTGTCTGGAGGTTGAGCAGAAGTGCGGTGGACAGGCGGTAGAACAGCATTGTGGGAAGTGTGGATACGAGGTGCCCGGTGGAGTGTTCAGCGAGTGCACATACTTCTTCCCCTGAGCGTTACCAGAAACCCGATCCGGTCTGGAAAACATTTTTGACGCCCCAGGAAGCCCGAACGTCCCCAGAACCACACAATCCTGTTAGCCCTCCCTCGCCCACTCACCCTAATCCAGTTTTCGTACAGCGAGTGAGCCTTCAGTCAGAGACAGAAACCCACGTACTAGCCTGGTGCTAACACTACGCCCTACAACACACTGGAATCTCGCCATGACTAACACGCCAGCTCAGGAAAGGATCTTCCCCAAGCTGTGGCCACAAAGTCAGAGACATGTAATTCTCTCAAAGGTCTTCGTATGCTGTAGCATAGTTGTCCCAGAAGCTTCCTTTAGCCATTCCGCTAACCACGTTTTCGGTTTCGGGTAACCCTAGGGTGGCCACAAGCCTGTACTATGGTGGGAGGTACTGTACCTTGGGTGGCCACAAGCCTGTACTATGGTGGGAGGTACTGTACCTGGGGTGGCCACATGTCCAGTTTTAGGCCGGATGGTTGGTTGCCATTGGTTTATGTCTCTGTCAAAAGACATGCCTCGCATCTCATTGGTTTACCAAGGTCATGTGACGTCATTACTCGTCTACCAGCTAATCGCAGGTTACTGGCATTTAGGCCCTCTAAATGCTAGTCAGTTAGTAAGCTAGTTCACACTAGAGAAGTCGCTTAGGCGCCCCTAAGTTGGTTTCTTGGGTGTGTTCAAGGCTGCTTGTGTTGAGCATGTATGACTTGGCCTACCAGAAAACAGCCTGACAAGCTCCAGGAAAGCTAGCTAGCTTTGAAGGCACATGTTATTACTACTGATGAACAAATCTGAATGGAAATCTAACTGTTTGCATTCGTGGCTAGCTTTATTAGCAGGTTAGCATGCTGGGTAACCCTAGCTAGCTATCAGGTATTATATACAGATGTATATGTACAAAGACGCATCCCATAAACGTGGGAACAACGGTTAACGACTCCATGTTTACCACAACACTGCTGAGAACTGGTACTGCCGGGGTTCATACTGTGAAAGCAGCTAATCTAAACATCCGTCAAAGTTTTGTTAATCAGACTCAAACTTGAACAGGCAGCATGCTAGCTAAGTGATGTGATAGCAGCTAATCACATATGCGAGCGCTGAGTACTGCGCATAGTGCGCTCAGGGTAAAAGTGGCTTCAGTTGACGTTTCGTTAGACTCAAACTTGAAGGGGCAGCATGCTAGCTAAGCTAATGCTAACTGGCTTCTGTTAGCAGAACTGTGCATTTTTGACATTCACTGAGTGCTAGATTTAATTGTGCCCAGTACCGACATAAACGTGGAACCAATGTGTGAGTTGTCTTCCCACTGAATGGTTAGCTAACCACGTCCTTCCATATCGAACCGTGTTATTGTGGACATGCCACTAGAACCGTTACCCTCGGTGCACGGATCAGTTCGGCCCTGCAGTGGAGAAGAGACAGAAGTCGTAAGGACCAGTTGGGTTCAGGCTTCATGCCCATCTACCATTAGGGCACCATGGGGCTGTGGACCAACAAGGGGCCCAAACGGCACACCTCAAAAACAACCAGTGAACAGCTGGCCAATCAGAAAGACGGGCCTGCGTCACTCCCACCACAGGAGCGGCACTGGAGCACGCGCCCGTAGCCATTGCAATCAGAGGAAACGCCGGCGCAGACCGGAGCAGCTAGCGTCTGCCAGGCGTTTGAGTTGTGAAGGCCGCCCCGAAGACGAACGAGGCATGTCTGCTTTCAAGCAGCAGGTTAATCACCTGCGCTAATTATGGCCTTTAGAAGAAACCGGAATGTTCTAAACACGAGAGGAGAGCCAGGAACTCAGACAGAGCCCGCAGAGAGATCCGGCTGCTGGGCCGACGTTCCCGGCAAGCGCTCAGAGACGGAGTGCCACAGGAGTAGAAGGAAAAGCTCAAGTTCCTCGACGAGGCTTTAACGAGACTGGGACGGAGCGCTGCTACAGCTGCACTGACCTCCCAGCTTTCACTGAGGCCACAGTCCAGCTCAGATGGTGCGCAGCAGTGTGCACCTGCAGCTGTGACTGATATCAGCACTTACAGTACACTCAGTGTCAAACCAGCTGCACCAGAAGGAGGTGTGGGAGTGCGGTGGTGTTGGGAAGGAGGATAAAGGTGACCAGGGTCAATAACACATATCAATAATCAATAATCACATACAGTCTGTCTCTCAGTATGGAGTCGGGCCGCCGTGTTCGCTAACCCAACATACCAGACGTCTCTCTCTCCCTCTCTCCCTCTCTCTCTCTCTCTCTCTTACTGTCTATGTCTATCTCTCTCTCTCTCTCTCTCTCTCTCTCTCTCTCTCTCTCTCTCTCTCTCTCTCTTTCTCTTTTTTGTCTGTCTGTCTTTTACTGCCTCTCTCTCTCTTTTTCTCTTGCTGTCTCTCTCTCTCTCTCTCTCTCTCTCTCTCTTGCTGTCTCTCTCTCTCTCTCTTTCTCTCTCTCGCTCTCTCTCTTTCTCTTTTTTTGTCTGTCTGTCTTTTACTGCCTCTCTCTCTCTTGCTGTCTCTCTCTCTCTCTTTTTCTCTTGCTTTCTCTCTCTCTCTCTCTTGCTGTCTCTCTCTCTCTTTCTCTCTCTCTCTCTCTCCTTGTCTGTCTCTCTGTCTCTCTTACTGTCTCTCTCTCTCTCTCTCTCTCTCTCTCTCTCTCTCTCTCTCTCTCCCTCTCTCTCTCCCACTCTTTTTCTGTCTGTCTGTCTTTTACTGCCTCTCTCTCTCTCTCTCTCTCTCTCTCTCTCTCTCTCTCTCTCTCTCTCTATCTCTCTCTCTCTCTCTCTCTTACCATCTCTCTCTCTCTCTCTCTTACCGTCTCTCTCTCTTACCGTCTCTCTCTCTCTCTCTCTCTCTCTCCCTCTCTTGCTGTCTCTCTCTCTGTTTCTGGCGCTCTCTCTCTCTCTCTCTGTCTCTTGTTCTGTCTGTCTGTCTTTTACTGCCTCTCTCTCTCTCTCTCTCTCTCTCTCTCTCTCTCACTATCTATCTCTCTCTCTCACTATCTCTCTCTCTCTCTCTCTCTCTCTCTGACTCTCTTTCTCTTTTTCTGTCTCTCTCTTTTTTCTGTTTCTCTCTCTCTCTCTCTGTCTCTCTTTTTTCTGTCTGTCCTTCTCTCTTGTTCTCTCTCTCACTCTCTTACTGTCTCTCTTTCTCTTTTTCTGTCTCTCCCACTCTTTGTCTGTCTGTCTTTTACTGCCTCCCCCAACCCCCCCCCCCCTCCTCTCTCTCTCTCTCTCGGCTCAGTATAGGTGATCTAAAGTCACTTCCACTCATGTACCCCGGGGTTGTTTCTGGCGGAGGATCTGCTGCTCCTCTGAATGAGGCTGTACAGTAGGCCTCTCGAGTCCAGGCTGATTGCAGCTGTTCAGCCTGGGCTGCCTCTTCTGTGTCCACTAGAGGGCACCGCTGCACACAGGAGAAGCCAATGCTCTGCTCCAGCACAGGGGTGAGTCCATGACTAGGGTAAGTCTATGGATAGACCTACACAGGCCACAGAGCACACACAGCTCTCCTGGATAACCTGCAGGGTCTGAATAGGATATTCATACATACAGAGATGTAGGTCTGTACAGTCTCGGGCTGTGCAGCCAGAGAGCGACACTGTTCTGCACCTGAGTCTGTATGTTCAGTAGTCTAGTGACATCATCACAGTGACATCTCAGAGACCTATATACCATAACGGCCTTCATACAAACTCAGTAAGCTTACGCAACACCCACTGATCACTGACCCTTATCGCCATGGTAGTGTGTCTCTGCTGGCGCCACAGAGGCAGCGGTGGATTACGGCACATTATGAATCCTTAGACATGTCATTAGGATGAATCATTACTAATGAATCACTATTTGAATCACTATAAATTATTACAAATGGATCATTAGAATGACTCATTACTGAGTGAATGAATCATTAGTAATGAAGCCTTAGGCTGAATCATTACTAATGTATATGAATCATTACTAATTAATCAATAGAATGACTCCTTACAAATGAATATGAATCATTACTAATGACTCACTAGAACCTATCCTTACGAACAGATCATTAGAATGAATCATTAGAACACAATCATTACTAATATATTTGAAACATTACTAATGAATCAATAAAATGAATCCTTACTAATTAATATGAATCAGTAATGTATATGAATCATTACTAATGAATCATTGGAACAAATTATTACGAATGGATCAATAGAATGACTCCTTACTAATGAATCCTCAGGACGCATTCATTACTAATGAATCATTACTAAGATAGATAGATAGATAGATAGATAGATAGATAGATAGATAGATACAATACAGCACAGTAAAACAAATACAGAATACAAATTCACCTTACAAGGAGGCAAGAAATATACCACCTGTATACAGGTAGTATACAGGTGGTATACAGGTATACAGGTAGTATACTGTACATGTGGTATACAGGTAGTATACAAGTAGTATACAGGTGGTATACTGGTGGTATACAGGGGGTATACAGGTAGTATACAGGTGGTATACAGGTATACAGGTAGTATACAGATGGTATACAGGTATACAGGTAGTATACTGTACATGTGGTATACAGGTAGTATACAAGTAGTATACAGGTGGTATACAGGTAGTATATAAGTAGTATACAGGTAGTATACGGGTGGTATACAGGTAGTGTACAGGTGGTATACAGGTAGTATACAGATGGTATACAGGTAGTATACTGTACATGTGGTATACAGGTAGTATATAAGTAGTATACAGGTAGTATACGGGTGGTATACAGGTGGTATACAGGTAGTGTACAGGTGGTATACAAGTAGTATACAGATGGTATACAGGTATACCGGTAGTATACACGTAGTATACAGGTAGTATACAGATGGTATTCAGGTGATTGATATACAGGTGGTGTACATGTAGTATAGGTTGGTATACAGGTGATTGATATACAGGTGTGTAGTACAGGTAGTATACAGGTGGTATACAGGTGGTATACAGGTGGTGTACATGTAGTATACAGGTGGTATACAGGTAGTATACAGGTGGTATTCAGGTGATTGATATACAGGTGGTGTACATGTAGTATACAGGTGGTATACAGGTGATTGATATACAGGTGGTGTACATGTAGTATACAGGTGGTATACAGGTAGTATACAGATGGTATACTAGCAGTATACGGGTGGTATACAAGTAGTATACAGATGGTATACAGGTATACAGGTAGTATACAGGTGGTATACAGGTAGTACACAGGTGGTATACAGGTGGTATACAAGTAGTATACAGATTGTATACAGGTATACAGGTAGTATACAGATGGTATTCAGGTGATTTGATATACAGGTGGTGTACATGTAGTGTAGTATATTAGGTTGCTATACAGGTGGGTACATGTAACATAATAACAGTATACCAGGTGGTGTCATGTAGTATACAGGTGGTGTGTGTACATGTAGTATACGAACAGGTGGTAAGGTTAGTATACAGGTGGTATACAGGTGATTGATATACAGGTGGTATACAGGTAGTATACAGGTGGTATTCAGGTGATTGATATACAGGTGGTGTACATGTAGTATACAGGTGATATACAGGTGGTGTACATGTAGTATACAGGTGATATACAGGTGGTGTACATGTAGTATACAGGTGGTATACAGGTGGTGTACATGTAGTATACAGGTGGTATACAGGTAGTATACAGGTGGTATTCAGGTGATTGATATACAGGTGGTGTACATGTAGTATACAGGTGGTATACAGGTGATGAGGTGCAGCAGCTAATATTGCATGATAATATTTAAGTCACATTTATTTTTCGTTTAGATTTGGAATAAAAGATTATCAAACTGATTGTTAAAATAATTTCTGGATGAAGACAGATCCCACTTCTCTATTCTTAGGATGAGAATAAAGTCCATATTCCTGTGGTTTGTTTTTACCTTGAGCTCATTGCCTTGGCTTCCGAACAGCAGGACACTGTTACCCACCACTCTGCTAGAAGGTCCCAAACGATATAAACACTCGGCTTCATAGATTTTAGATTTGACAAATTATGACCACATACGGTTTCAAATTTCATAGAGCTGATTAGAATGGATTCGAACCTTGTTTAAATTCGATGTAGCAATTCGAGCTAGCTTTCTGTCAAACCAGCATGATGCATTTCTACAGCTGTAGTGGAGGACGAGTGCGCAAGACATAAACCAGATCCAGAAAAGACGAGAGAGTCAGCGCTAAACACACTCACCCCGCAGCTGCTGTGTGCCGCTGGTCGGACTCAGATGTGCGGCCTGTGGGTAGTGTTCCCTCTCTGGTCAGTCTGCAGCGCGAACTGGACAGTCTGCTGGCCAGATGCCCCACGCTGATTGTGGTGGTGATGGATGGCCGTGCGCTACTTTTCTCAACGCTCTGGGGTTTTTACACCGAGCCGACAGCTACCACACCCAGCAGCCTGAACTCAGATCTGAGGTCAGGTCTGTACAGAGCACAGGGGTCATCCTACTAGAGCCTTACACAGTCTCCCCGATTACCCCAACGTCCTTGATGAACTAAAACGTGTTAGTGCCACGTAAGTAGTGTGTTGGTGTACAGTAACTCAGTAAGTGTAATGTGTTAGTGTGCTGTAAGTAGCGTGTTGGTGTACAGTAACTCAGTAAGTGTAATGTGTTAGTGTACTGTAAGTAGTGTGTTGGTGTACAGTAACTCAGTAAGTGTAATGCCCGTTAAGTGTGCCTGTAGAGTAGCATGTTGGTGTCACAGTAACTCAGTAAGTGTAATGTGTTAGTGTGCTGTAAGTAGCGTCTTGGTATACAGTAACTCAGTGAAGTGTAATGTAGTTTAGTGTGCTTGTAAGTAGACTGTGTGGTGTCACGCAGTAAACTCAAGCTAAGGTGCAATTGATAGTTCAGTGTGCTGAAGCCTAGTGTAGTTGCCGTGTACAGGTAACTCGAAGTAAGTGGTAAATGTGCATAAATAGTGTGCTGTAAGTAGTCGTGGGTGGTGTACCGTAAAATGCTCGTGAAGTGTAAGGTGTTAGTGTGCTGTAAGTAGTGTGTGTTGGTGCATACAGAACTCAAGTAAAGTGTAATGCGTTAGTGTGCTGTAAGTAGCATGTTTGGTGTACAGTAAACTCAGTAAGTGTAATGTGTTAAGTGTGCCTGTAAAGTAGCGTCTTGGTGTGACAGTAACTCAGTAAGTGTTTAATGTGTTAGGTGTGTCTGTAAGTAGCGTATTGTTGCGTGTACAGTAACCCTAGCCACAACCAGTGCAAGCGTCCCCCGTCTAGTGTCGACCACTCCGGAAGTAGTGTACCGACTTACAGCCCCCGTTGTTACAGCCATGATCACACACCGCCCCACATGCCTCCACCCATGTTACTCTCCATTACTTAAGTACATCTGAAGGTACACATACTTTAGTACTGGTACTCTCCCATACTTAAGTACATCTGAAGGTACATACTTTGTAGTACTGGTTACTTATCTCCATACTTAAGTACGCATCCTGAATAGGTACATACTTTAGTACTGGGTACTCCTCTATACTTAAGTACTATCTGAACGTTACATACGTTAGTACTGAGTACTCTCCATACTAAACTACATCCGAAGGTAACATAAATATAGTACTGAGTACTCTCCATTACGTAATTGTACATCTGAAGGTACATACTTTAGTACTGGTTACTCCTCCCATGCTTTAAGTACATCTGCAGGTACACACTTTAGTACTGTTACTCTCCAATACTTAAGTACATCTGAAGGTACATACTTTAAGTCCGTGTTATCTCCATGCCTTAAGTTACATCTGAAGGTACACACTTTAGTACTGTTACTCTCATACTTAAGCTTACATCTGGAGGTACATACTTGTAGTTCCTGTTACTCTCCATGCTTAAAGTACATCTGAATGTACACACTTTTAGTACTGTTACTCTCCATGCTTAAGTACATCTGAAGGTAACATTACTTTAGTACTGTTAACTCTCCATGCTTAAGTACATCTGAAGGTACCATACTTAGTACTGGATATCTCCATACTTACAGTTACAATCTGAAGGTACATACTTTTAGTGCTGGTTACTTCTCCATACTTAAGTACCATGTACTTTTCAGATATAGATATTAACTGCTGTGTTCTTTGGTCCTTCTTTGAACCTTTGTTGCCTAGAAAGGTATGTATGGTCTGTGTGGAGTTTGGATGTGTGGAGTATGGGGTATGTGTGGATTTGGATGTGTGGAGTATGGGGTATGTGTGGATTTGGATGTGTGGAGTTTGGGGTATGTGTGGATTTGGATTTAGAGGTATAGACAGTTTTAGGGACTTGTAGATAGATTTCTGAAGGAGGTAAGATGGACAGGGATGGAGTGCACCGCACACAGCCAGCTTTTCACCGCACACTGTGACATTGCATGAGCCGAATGCTACAGAATTCCTTTGACCCTCCGCCACCGAAGTGTGTCTCCACATACCACTGGACCATTTATCTGCGAGAGAGGACACTTCTCAAACAGTCCTCAGACTTTCTGGGGACGAAGAGGGCTTTCTCTCCAGACAATTAACACAGGCCCTGCTGGTCTCAAGGGGAATGTAGGAATGTCGCTAGCTAGAACAGCGTTCCCAAAATTTGATCTTATCCACACTACATGCTCCAGTCTACTGCTACAGTAGAGTTCCAGTGTTGGACGGAGTACACAAAGCTAGTAGTGAAGTTAAAGTAGAGACCCCCAAGGTCTAACACTCCTCCAGTGTCTGTAGAACCTCCTCCCTTTAGAACCTCCACTGGAGTAACAGTACCAAAGTATTTACCTTCAAATGTACTTAAGTATGGAGAGTAAAGCTTACTGTACACCAACACACTAACACATTACACTTACTGAGTTACTGTACACCAACACGCTACTTACAGCACACTAACACATTACATTTACTGAGTTACTGTAAACCGAGCACAACTACTAGACAAGCACACTAACACATTCCCACTTACTGAGTTACTGTACACCCAGCACACGACTTAACAGCACACTAAACACATTACACTTACTGAGTAATACGGACACCAACACACACCCTCCACTTCACTTGACGATAACAGAAACATACCCACGTATGACACGATTTGACAACTGTATCTCTGAGTTAACAAGACTGTGTACGCACCCACACACCCAACATCTACTTACAGTCACACTAACAGCACCATCCATCATTCTACACCTCTTACAAATCCCCGAGCTTTACAGCCCGTACACCAGCACCACTACCTTACAGCACACTAACACACTTACGACTACTGAGTTTACTGTCCACCCGACACACTACTTACAGCAAACTAACACATTACACTTACTGAGTGACTGTACACCAGACACAATACTTACAGTACAACTAACCGCATTACACTTAAACTAAGTTACTGTACACCAACACACTACTTACAGTACAACTAACGATTAACTTACTGAGTTACTGTACACCAACACACTGCTTTACAGCTGTACATAAACACCATTACACTTCCTGAGTTTTACTGGTACACCAACAACACTACTTACAGTACACTAACACACTTTACACTTACTGAGCTCACTGTACACCAACTACATACTTACAGTACACCCATTTATAAACGTTTATGAGTTACTGTACACACAACAAACTACTTACAGTTACACTATACACATTACACTTACTGAGTGCTACTGTACACCAACACACTATTTACAGCTATCATAGCTAACGCATTAGCCACTTACTGAGACTAATGTACACCAACACACGACTTACAGCAACACTAACGCAATTAAACTGTACTGAGCTACTGTACACCGCCACAGCTACTTACAGCACACTAAACGCATTACACTTACTGAGTTACTGTACACCGACACACTCTTACAGCACACCAACACATTACACTTTACTGAGTTACTGTACACCGACACTCTACTTACAGCACACTAAACGCCCATTACACTTACTGATTATCTGTACACACGACACGCTACTTACAGCACACTAACACATTACACTTACTGAGTTACTGTACACCGACACACTACTTACAGCACCGCTAAAACGCATTACACTTACTGAGTTACTGTACACCGACACACTACACTTACAGCACACTAACCATTACACTTACTGAGTTACTGTACACCTGACACACTACTTACAGCACACTAACTCATTACACTTACTGAGTTACTGTACACCAACACACACTTACAGTACACTAACACATTACACTTACTGAGTTACTGTAAACCGACACGCTACTTACAGTAAACTAACAAATTAAACTTACTGAGTTTCTGTAAAACAAAACGCTACTTACAGCACACTAACACATTACACTTACTGAGTTACTGTACACCAACACGCTACTTACAGCACACTAACACATTAACGACTTACTGGAGTTCTGTACACCAACACACTCTTTACAGCACACTAACCATTACACTTACTGAGTTACTTACACACAACACACTATTACAGCACACTAACACATTACACTTACTGAGTTTACTGTACACCACACAACTACTTCAGCACACTAACACATTACCTCACTGAGTTTTACTGTACACCACACACCTACTTACAGTACACTAAACGCATTACACTTACTGAGTTTTTTCCTGTACACCACAAACTACTTACAGCACACAACACATTACACTTACTGAGTTACTGTAACAACCACACACTACTTACAGCACACTAACACGATTACACTTACTGAGTTACTGTCACCACACACTCCTTACATGCACACTAACGCATTACACTTTACTTGAGTTACTGTACTCCCAACACACTACTTACAGTACACTAACGCATTACACTTACTGAGTTACTGTACACCGACACACTACTTACAGTACACTAACGCATTACACTTACTGAGTTACTGTACACCGACACACTACTTACAGCACACTAACACATTACACTTACTGAGTTACTGTACACCAACACACTACTTACAGTACACTAACTCATTACACTTACTGAGTTACTGTACACTGACACACTAACACATTACATTTACTGAGTTACTGTACACCAACACACTACTTACAGCACACATACGTGTTAGTGTCACTTCTAGGACTGATCTAGAATGGGAGCTACAAGTTTTAGTCTAGGCCAGACTCATGGCCTTTGCCAAAGTTGAACAGTCCAATCCACACTATGGAAACACACGCTACTTACGAGGGTTCCTGGTCCGTCTGAATAGTTGTAGCTCCCTGAATAACTACTCGGTGTGTTTACTGTTTGTGGTGGGTCATCCACAGTACAGCATGCCGCACAAACCTACCATCTGGATACACCAGGTTCCACTCCAGCACTGCTCGGCACTAGGTTAAGACTGGTGCACCACCAGTGACGAGCATGCTCTTTGTGATCTACAGCCCCCGCAAGGTTTCACAATCTGATCAGCAAACACCTGATCAGCATTCTGATCCCGAACTGTTGGCTTGAGACTGTCTGAAGGAACGAGATCAAAGGGGAGGAGCCCCACCTGAGGCTCATTCCTCTGGCCGTTCTAATTTATTTCTCCTTCCACATATTTGTTTTCGGAGATTCTTGTGTGATTCTACTTAAGTTTGACCACCTTTAGCCAAAACCCAGAGCTGGAAAAACAGGATTTGGGTGGAACCCCTGGCCAGAATCTCCCTCTCTCTCTCTCTCCATCTCTCTCCATCTCTCTCCCTGTCTCTCTCACCCTTTCAGGAGTCAGAATGAGCGATGTGTGCAATTTTCCTCATTGAAAGAAGCCGAGGCAGCACAAGCCTCCAAAAACACGGTGATCCCACGACATCCATCCTCATCCTCCGTGCCTGTTAGACGAACCGAGCTCAGATTAAACACGACACCGTAATAGCACGCCGAGAGCCCTGACGCCGAGAGCCCTGACGCCAAGGGCCCCGAGTTCACATGGACCATCATACGGTGTGAAACCCAACAGTAGGAGCGCCTGTGTGTGAGACAGACGGAGAGCGAGAGAGGAGGTATCTGTATCTGCCTCTTGAGAAGTACTCATCAAACAGACGCGAGCAGCCGGTCGCTAGAGGTCATGGGAGAAAATGGGGGCCAGGAACCGACACGGACTTTGGTTCCTTCCAAACCCAAACGCTTGACTGTTGTTGACCTGCTCCTTGTTCTAGTCCCGCCGCCCGTTGATCAGATTCACGCGGCTGAAATCAAATTCTAATCTAATTACCTGGTGGACTTGCCCTGGATGGAACAGCAGGCTGAACCGTGATATGTGTCTGTGTGCTGCAGCCAAAGCCTGAAACGCAAAGGGCTTTCTGAGGTAGAGACACAGGCAGGAACGTGGTGCCGGTTGTGGATGCCAGACCTCTTTGGTTCAGCCACGGCAATTGTGGTCTGTTTAGCTTGCTAGCTAGCTAGCATAGCTAACATCTGATCTTCAGATTCAGCTTCTTTAATACCATTTGGTCTATGGTGTTGCCTTTTTCCTTAATGCCACTTGGTCTATGGTGTTGCCTTTTTCCTTAACGTCACTTGGTCTATGGTGTTGCCTCTTTCTTTAATACCATTTGGTCTATGGTGTTGCATCATAACTTAATGCCATTTGGTCTATGGTGTTGCCGCTTTCTTTAATGCCATTGGGTCTATGGTGTTACATCTTAGCCTAATGCCATTTGGTCTATGGTGTTGCCTTTTTCCTTAATGCCATGTGGTCTATGGTGTTGCATCTTAACCTAATGCCATTTGGTCTATGATGGTGCATATTAACCTAATGCCATTTGGTCTATGGTGTTGGATCTTAACCTAATACCATTTGGTCTATGGTGTTGGATCTTAACCTAATACCATTTGGTCTATGGTGTGGCATCTTAACCTAATGCCATTTGGTCTATGGTGTTGCCTCTTTCTTTAATGCCATTTGGTCTATGGTGTTGGATCTTAACCTAATACCATTCGGTCCATGGTGTGGCATCTTAACCTAATGCCATTTGGTCTATGGTGTTGCCTCTTTCTTTAATACCATTTGGTCTATGGTGTTGCATCTTAACTTAATGCCATGGGGTCTATGATGTTGCATTTTAGCCTAATGCCATTTGGTCTATGGTGTTGCCTTTTTTTCCTTAATGCCATTTGGTCTATGGTGTTGCCTTTTTTTCCTTAATGCCATTTGGTCTATGGTGTTGCCTTTTTTCTTAATGTTTATGGTGTTGCAAATTCCTTGTCCCTATATAAAGCTTGGCTACATGATAAATGACATTACAGTTTTTGACCATTAGGAGCGGATGATGCCTGCAGCTGTTGTTGTTTTTCTTGTTGTGTATTCTTATGGGGACGGGTTGTCCATTTAATCAAACCAGAACAAATAACAACCCTAAAAGAATTCATGGAAGTTTGATCATTTGGTCAGACGAGGCACAAAATTCCGTGGACAAGCCTTTTGATTTGTTTGTGCTTGGGTATTGTTCACTCCCGGCTCACTTCAGTCATTCGAGAAGAACGTTGTTTGTTCACCAAACCCTCAACGAACCGCGAGAACTACAGTGACAAACGTGGAAACTGCACGTTCACACATGGTCAGAAACCGCAGCAACAGACGGCCCTAGAACATCCGACGCTACTCGCAGGCGTAGAGTCGTAACAACAGTGTTTTCAGCGAACGCCCACGCTCTCATTCTCACTGCCTGGGCAAAACGTACACCGCAGCGCTCTGGCCGCCTGCCCCGTCCACATCTCTGTTAGCACCCCCGATGCTGCTCAACCACGAGATTTCCACCTCGTCTCCTGAGCCGCATGGCCCTCTGACACTTCCACATGTTCTGCTCCCCATTCGAGGTAAAGCAAGCGAGAACGTTAGGGGGACACATTACCACTCACCCACGCAGTTTGTTACGAGACCCCACGTCTTTCTGTAGCCCTTGTTTCGCGTCATTTGTCGATTGTGCAGGACCGAACAGTAAAAACCCAAAATGAGAGGAACACAGGAATGAAAGTCTGAAACGCAGTCGGAGAGAAAGCAGAAATTTGAGGGACGGGTAAAAAATTCTGGCCTGTGTTATTGCATGAAACAAGCCCATGTGCTACCAGGCACTGAATGATTTTCAATAATAACATAATTTTTTTTTTTTGTTATTTTGGTGGAATAATTTTGTTAGGCAAATTCAAAATTAAAAAATACTTTTTATTTAAACAGGATATGGAAATACCTTACTAGCACTTTCTCTTTCTTTCCAGACCTTATTATTTCCTCAGATTAAGTTTTTCTTGAAAAAAGTTGTTTTATTTCTATATACTTATTAATAAAAAAAAAAAAATACTTAAATTTTAAATATATTTTGAATATTAATTTTTATTTAGAACAAATTCAGATTTTAAAATTGTGTAAACAGCTTGTGTGTATATATTAATAATATTAATTTATTTATAAGTTATGTAATCTATATATATTCTACAATATATAAAACAATAATAAAAGTAAAA
>JAMWET010001122.1:0-32482 GCA_024036415.1 Prochilodus magdalenae
GAGGGTTCACTGCATGGTGAGTGGACTGTGACTGAGTGACTACATGCATGTATATCATCTATTATCTAGTTTTAATACTGTACTAATAACACTTAATAACACGACATCATATTTATAGACTTGTATTCATGCAGCCGTATTTAAGTTTGTCTGCATCCTCTAATCATTTATAATCAGTCGTCACTCCGTCCTCTGATATAGAAATGATTGTGCAGATTTTGAGCTGATCTCACAGCCTGTCATATGGTAATATTTTCTGCCTAAACCAAACAACAACAACAGCAACAACAACAACAACATTATTATTATTATTATTATTATTATTAATTGTTGATGATGATAAACAACAACAATACCAGAAGCAACAATATATAATAAAATATTAATTATTATTATTGTTGTTTCTGTTGTTTTACTACCACAACAATTATTATTATTATTATTATTATTATTATTATTATTATTATTTATTTTATCATTATGTTAATTGTTTTCTTTTTAATCATTTTTTTACAGCAATAACAATAACAACAATAATAATAATACATTGTTGTTGTTGTTGTTGTTGTTAATAATAATAATAATAATAATAATAATAATAATAATAATAATATTTTATCATTACGTTAATTGTTTTCTTTTTAATCACTTTTTTGTTATAACAATAATAATAATAATAATAATAATAATAATAATAATATGTTGTTGTTTGTTATTATTATTATTATTATTATTATTTATTTTATTTTTTTACAACTAATAATACATTTATTGATGTTGGCAGAAATATTGCTGACACAGCTGTGCACCAAAGCATTTGCATTACCCCAGTCAAACTACATGTAATAATTTTCTAAACGAAAGTAAATTGGCCCGTCTTCTGCAGACAACACACTTAATACACAGTCACTGGTTATTTGCTAAATTTAACATATTAGAGAAACACAAAGTATGCCGCTTTTTTACCAATATGTTAGATTCCACTTATTTTCAATATTCGTAATTAGATTTGGGGTCTACTAGAACAGATTTACATGCCTCTGTTTCCCGACAACACAAACTCGCTCTAATTCTGTACATCAGTATCCACCCTCTGTCTGAAACACCCTTTAAGAGCTCCTGTGTCTTTAAGCCCCCGCCTCCTGATGAGCTCAGTGCGCTCTGATTGGTCAGCTCACTTACATAGTTGTAATTGGTTAACCACCAGAGTGGCATCCCACTACACTTCACCATCCACACCCCTGTGGCCGATCTCACAATGCCATCAGTTCTGCTGTATCAGTTTGAGCCAGAGTCTGATCCTGAAAGTCCGGTAGGCCGAGCTAGTAGATCCACCTTTACAGGCTAGCCTGGAGCAGGACGTTTCACAGTGATCAGGTTTTGCTGCTCTAGCTCTCTGTGTGTTGTGTGATGGTGTGCCAAGCCGACCGGTAGGCAGGCATTAAGGACTGTGTTGCGAGATGACGTCACCTTGTAACCGAGAAAAGGGCTGGGATTCCAGCGAGGTGTTTCAGACAGCTGAGAAAACGGGTTTCTCTGGGAGAGAGTTTCACCCTCTGCCTTGTTCTTTGGGCTTTAGAACGAAACATGACGTTTACTTGCACTACAACACACTACAGGAAACGGGGGGGGAAAGCATAAGATAGGATGGTCCCTGTTTTCACACATATGTAAAATGTATGTGCACTACAGATTTTTTTTAAAATGCCATGTTGAAACTTTGCTTTCCGTATTGTAGAGGACATGTTAAGTTTGACTGAGGGTGTTTCAAATTTTGCTTGCGACTGTAATGCACCGATACATAATTGCTTTCATTGATACAGCATTACCTTCAGGATTGAAGTTTGATACAGATCTTTTTCCGAGAGAATAATGTGCTCCAAAATAGTAGTAATAGAAATTTATTTATTTTGTTTATTTTTACATTGTTTCTGTTATTTGTTTGTTTGTTTTGTTTGCTTTATCATTTTGTCTTCTTAAAATTTGAACCTCCTAAGCTGCTTCCTACTTAATAGCAAACACATTTAGCACTGGGAAATATGAATCATCTGACTTTGAAACAAAAAACCAAACCGAAGCTATAGTCTAATAAGCTCTGTAGGCACAAAAAACGAGTCACGTTGCGGTATGCTAGTAACTTCACTAGACCTCCGCCCGCAGCATGGCGCTCTGTAATGATGGGGCTGTAAACCCTGTGGGGGTGTTGAGTGACGGGATCCATAGATGAAGAAGAGGTGGTACAGTGCAGGGAGTATAGCGTCCTCGTTCCATGTGCCACTGTAAAACGCTCCAGAGCAGATGTTAATAATGATTGGCTAAAAGGAGTGACTGCATGTGGGCGTGGCCAAAGACCATAGTGTGAAGGAAGTAGCTGAATCTGCAGGTGTATGGAAGCGTACGATCATATTTTGTATGATGAGCTTAACCCAAAAAAAAAAAAAAAAAGTTTGACCAAAGAGAGCGGTCATATTTCACAACTGGGGCTGACCATTCAAAGTTGGTCAGTCAGTGAAGGTGTTCAGCTAGTATACTAATTTTTAGTATCTAAAATTAAAATTAATATCTGACATTAGATTAGTTTATTTACAGTCGGTCATCTCCTGCAGGTCAGCAGAAGCAGGTGGACCCTGAGGTCTTTCGTATCTTCTACACCATCTGGAAGGAGACGGAGGCTGAAGCCCAGGAAGTGGATCTTCCCGCCTCCGTCCTGGAGCGTCTGGACACGCTGGAGCGTGTGTACAAGCTTTCTTCATCTGTGAAGACAAGCCACGGGGTCGGCAAGATCGCCATGACGGAGCGCCGACTCTTCCTGCTCACTGAGGGCCGTCCGGGCTATGTAGAGGTCGCCAAGTTCAGAGACATCGAGGTGAGACCATCTTTTTAACATGTCTAGTGAAAAAAAAAAAACAGGAGCTTTCAAATCTGAGACTCCTAACAACCACCTGGAAGACTTGATAGACCTACAAGCACTGTCCCCGTCAAACAGCACTTAAAGCTTACATAGGAGAGAGAGGAGAACATCAGGCATCAAGACACCCTAAACTAAGCGTGGGGTTTCACCAGGGGGCCCAAATTCTTGTCCAGTACTGGTTTTGTTTTCTGCTTGTTTTCCTGAAGCTGAAGAATGAGTAACTGGTACTTAATGGCTGTTTTGACTGAAAAGTAATGGATGGGCGGTCTCTGACTTTTGCACAGCACTGTTTATGATTATTATAATATAGGTCTCAACTTGTCGTCTGTTGTTTGATCTGTTTTACTCAGGAAGTAAAGATATCCTCTGCTCCTTTCCTCCTGCTGAGAATCCCCTCCCTGAAGATCAAGACCAGCCGAAGAAGAGAGACGTTTGAGGCTAATCTGAAATCGGAGTGTGACCTGTGGCACCTGATGATCAAGGAGATGTGGGCGGGGAGGAAAATGGCTGACGAGCACAAGGTTGGCTTAATGTGGCTGTGTAGATACAGCCAGAGACCTTCACATGCACAGTGTTCAGCAGATGCTCTTAGCCAGAGCGACTTATTTAGATTTGATGGATGGATAAATAGATGGATAGAAGAATTGGTGGATGGATGGATGGAAGGATGGATGGATGAATAGATGGATAAATAGATAGATAGAGGGAAATTATGGATGGATGATGGATGGACGAATAGATAGATTTGATAGATGGATGGAGGGATAGATAGATTTGATAGATGGATGGATGGAATAGATGGATGAATAGATGTATTTGATAGATGATGGATGGATTTGATGGAAGGATTTATTTGATGGATGAATAGATGGATTTGATGAATAGATGGATGGATGATAGATGGATGGGATGGATGATTGGATGGATTGGATAGATGGATGGATGGATGAATAGATGAATTTAATGAATAGATGGATGGATGGATGGATGGATGATAGATAAATGGATGGCTGGATTTAATGGATGGATGGATAAATGGATGGATGGATAAATGGATGGATGGATGGATGGATAAATGGATGGATGGATGGAGTGGATGGATGGATGGATGAATGAATAGATGGATTTGATGAATGGATGATGGATGGATTGAATGGATGGATTTGATGAATAGATGGGTGGATGATAGATAAATGGATGAATTTGATAGATGGATGTATGAATAGATGGATGATAGATAGATGGATGGATGAATAGATGGATTTGATGAATAGATGGATGGATGATAGATAAATTGATGGATGGATTTGATGGATAGATAAATTGATGGATGGATTTGATGGATAGATAAATTGATGGATGGACTGGATGGATGGATGGAAGATTGATAGATAAATACATGGGTGGATGGATGGTTTTAATTGATGGATGGATGGATGATAGATAAATGGATGGATGATAGATAGATGGATGGATGAATAGATGGATGGATGATAGATAAATTGATGGATGGATGGATGGATGGATGGATGATTGATTGATAGATAAATAGATGGGTGGATGAATGGTTTTAATGGAGGGGTGGATGATGGGTGGATGCATTGACTCATGACAAAGTCAAACCCCTTTGCAGTGAGCCCTGGATCACATTGCTTGCGACCCCTCACACAACTCAGAATCTCACAAGACTCTATTCAACCTGGGTCCACCCTTCCTCCGGCACTCGACTGCCAGGCAGCGGTCCGCAGAGACGGGAATTTAGGGCGGTATAACCTGACAGGAGTCGTTGATCTTTATCTAGTTGATATGTTGTAGAATTCCCAGTTCAATCTAAACTGGATGGAGTGGATAGATGGATGGAGTAGATGGAGTGGACTCAGACTAAATCAGTTTTTTTTATTTTCTCACTGTATTAGAAGATCACATTTTAGAAGATCGTATTTTAAGAAACATGCTTAAAACAAAACAAATCTGACTCAAATTACTCAAAACCATGTGCAAAACATCTGGAAATAAGCCAAATAATTAATCTGACAAATAATAAAAATGAGTTTACTGTCTGAGAATGAGATTATTAAAATAAATGAACTAGACAGAAGATAACTGTACTCGGCACGATCCCATTGGCTACAGTGAACCTTTATAGGATCGTAGGGTGTTACGCCCTCTGCAGCCTCTCATGACTTTTTATTACGGTCTGCTGGAAGCTGGCAATGACGCCGTGTAATATCTCACCTTTGAAGCTCATTAGCTCAGTACAGAGGTGTTGGAATGAAGGTCAGTGGGGCACGGCATGCCCTTTTCAACAAGCCCAGTAAGACCATCGCTAGTCTTCAGGAAACTGGAGACATAGACCCCCGAATTACCAGCCTCATCACTTTTTAATGCGGTTATTAATGCATCTTATTTTTTCTCTATTGGTAAAAATTTACGGCCACCTGTTCCAAAGTTATAGCACCCAATTAGGTTGTTTTCACGAATATATAGAAATTAATAGATAAGATATTAAACTAATATTAGGAGAAAGTGGCGTATATAAATAGATCTGTTAACTTACTTGCTTGTTTTTAATCAACCGCTCGGGTCATCTGTTCAAGGCTGTCCAAACTTCAAAGGTATGTTATCTCAGTTTTATGTGCAGCTCAGAATTTATATATTCAGTATTTTAAATGGCTTTCTGTTGTTGTGCAATCAAAAGTTTAGACAAGGCTCCTCATAGAAGTGAAGACATCAAACTGTAAACTAGCCCTCATGGAATTATACAGTCCACCTTAAACCCCTCCAGAATGGAGCTCCACAGGAGGAGGAACCAGCCTTCTTACCCTGCAGTGGAGCTGATAGAACAAGGTTTATTACTAAGCAGGTTTGGAGCGATTCTATTGGTCGGTCCCTCATGAATAGTCACTAACCTGAAAGGAGAGCTAGAGCTTTTACACTGTGCAGAAAAAGAGATCAGAGTTTTACACCACTAAATATATATTAGAGGTGGAGATATGGAGGAGTATCATACTGTGCTACATCAGGAGTAGTTGTGGTGTATCAGGATATGGACCGGTTCAGACTGTAGAGTCTTTACGATTACAGCGGCATCTGAAATGGCCAGATGTATAATGAAATGAAATGTAAATGTAGCTATAGCTAAACTCTGCTCTGATTGGCTGGTTTACAGCAAGACTCCGCCCACAATATTCACACCGTCCTAACATAGACTAAATAAAACGAGCCTCCGTGTAAATGAGCTTTGTCGTTCATAGTGTTTAGTTAGCTATGCTAGTTGGTGGGAGCTAATGCTAGTCACTAACGTGACCTATACTAGCTACTGGCTTTCCATCTGGACGTCAACAAACAGTAGATTAAAGTTGATCCTCGCTATGGAACTCTCAGTTTAGGATGATCTGCTTCAACTGGCAAACACGGATGCAACCACACAGCATGGCTGCTACTTACAGGCTGCTGTTGGGGTTGGGATGCTAATAAAGGTGGAGCTGCATCTCTCTTTAGGGTCAACACTGAGTGGAGCTGCTCCATATTGTCCGAAGTGAGTCCGAAGTGGAATGTGCCGACTGCTGGATTAAAGTTGTCCGGGATCCTGTTACAGATGTGGGAGCTGAAGTGCCAGCTTCTGTTGCCAATTGTTTCGTCCCACCTTAAATTGGTCTGCAGTTACATTCTGAACCGGGTAGCCACTTTCATAACCCCAAAATGGAGGTCATCCCAGCCCCAAAAGGAGGACATCACAAAGCACGACACTAGATCGGAATAAAAACCGTAACCTAACCTATATAACCCATAAATGATTAGTTTACTCACTTAACTGAAGAACGGCTGACATTGGTGAGTCGGATGGGAGCTTACTAACTACTTGACTACTGGTGTAGCTCAGTGGATAACACCGCTACCCACCAGGGAGCCACCACCACATGTGGGAGACTGGGGTTCAAATCCCGGTCTGGGTGACTATGCTGTGCTACACCAATAAGAGTCCTTGGGCAAGACTCCTAACGCTACATTGGCCTACCTGTAATATGATTAACCTTGTAAGTCGCTCTGGATAAGAGCGTCAGCTAAATGGCATAAATGTAAATGTAAATTTAGAGGGCTGACATACGGTCACATGACCTTGTTAAACCAATAAAATGCAAGGCATGTCTTTTGACACGTACGTGACCCGGTGGCACACAGTATTGTGGGTGGGTTAACATTGTAAATAGCTCCTCCCCAAAAGACAACTAATAGGCGTCCGTCCAGGTACTGCGCCGGTCAGAGGACTGGGAGTCGGAAACCGGATAGGTGGCCACCCTAATTCTGAAGCCTGTATACCCTGAAGCATTTAAGGTGGAACGGAACATCCGAAATGGCCAGATGTATAATGGGAAAAAGTAGCTAAGCTCTGCTCTGATTGGCTGGTTCTCAACAAGACTCCGCCTACAATATTCACACAGTCCTAACATGGAAATAGACTAAATAAAAGGAGCCTTTGTCGTTCATAGTATTTAGTTAGCCATGCTAGTTGGTGGGAGCTAATGCCAGTCGCTAACATTACCTCTACACCCTAATTCGTAGCCCGTATACCCTGAAGGATTTAAGGTGGAACGGAACATTTGATTGCGATGCTGGTAAATAGGGAGCAGCTTTAGCCTGCTTAAAAGATGAACATTAGGCATGTACCGCTAATCTTTGGCAAGACTGGAACCGTAGATTTCTGCATATATCTTCAGCCATTGTTGTTGTTGTTGTTGTTGTTGTTGTTGTTTCACTGGGCTAGAACATGTGCTGGTGGCTGTAGCTCTAGCACCAGTGTTTTTGGAACACCAGTGTTCAAGGTACATGGTATGTTGGTTCTATGTCCTGCACTCTCTGGACTGTACTCCTCCCTAGTCCAGTCTCTACAGTGAGAAGGTGTTTGGCCTTGGCACAGCTCACTCAGTCCATCTGTTTCCTCTATAAACAATCCATCTCTGTGAGTATTCGCCTCAGAGGCCTGTTGTATTGTCTACATCTCTGCGCTCTAGAGATTGACTCGTTGCAGATGTCGGAATGTTTTTGATTCGGATGTGTAATCGGTAAAGCATCTAACTCCCTGTGCACCACTTTACAGGACCCTCAGTACGTACAGCAGGCCTTGACGAACGCTCTGCTGATGTACGCTGTGGTGGGCTGTCTTCAGTCTCCAAAGGCTATTTACGCTGCTTCCAAACTGGCCTACTTCGACAAGATGAAACGAGAAGGTTTGTTGCCACACATCAAACGTTTTTACTCCTGATGCCTCACAGACGCATGAGCAGGCCTGCCCGTTTCTACATAATCACCCAGTCACAGTCATTTAAGAGAAGTGGCCAGTTATTTGAGACCCCCGCAGTCTTTCTCAGTCAAGCAAAGTGTGATGCATCATGGGGTATGGGAACCAGGTTAAGATGAGCAAACCGGACGGTAAATGAGTCACCTGTGACCGAAACTGCCTAATAGCTGGTTATACCTCCATGAGCAACAATAGCTGGGATTGGATCTAGCATGGACTGGACAAGTTTCTGGATGTAGCCACATCAGTGTTCAGACACTCTTACATCAAAGAATTGGTCCGGATTTGGTGGATGCCTTCCCTGGCACAATCCCGAGGATATTGCCTGTAGACTGGGATTTTATCCACTGCTGGTAGACCCGTATAACCGTACGCTTCCATACATCTGCAGATTCAGCTACTTCCTTCACACTATGGTCTTTGGCCACGCCCACATGCAGTCACTTCTGTTAGCCAATCATTAACATCTGCTCTGGAGCCGTTTTCCACACATGGAACAAGACATTCCCTGCACTGTACCACCTCTTCCCAATCTACGGATCCTGTCCCTCACACCCCACAGGTGTTTATAGCCTCGTGCAGCAGCGCCATCTGCAGAAGCCTGAAGTTACTACCACCTTAAACAGGCAAGGTGACTCATTTGTTGTCCGGTGTGTAAAATCATCCAATAGCATCTCGACAGATTCACACTGTCTGATAAACTTGCATCATTGTTGGTATATTTCTAAATGTTTTATAGAATTGTATACATTTAATATTAAACAAAATGGCCAGTGAGAGGTGTTTACAGGCTCGTTTTCCCCCTAGGACCAATGATGGTTCCCAAAACTACGTCAGAGACCCTGAAGCATAAGATCAACCCCTGTCTGAACCTGCCCTCTCCTCAGTCTGTGGACATTCTACTCTATACCCCAGGTGAGATGTATTCTAGCTTAAGCATTAACATTAGAAACTCGTAAAAAGCAGTGCTTGTGTTTTATTTGAGGTTGTAACTTCTTATAGCTTTTATTTTCAGTGTAACAGCTCGGATGATTTATTTTGTCACAATTTAATATTGTGAGGTAAAGATGATGTGATTTAATGGTGCGGATTGCAAAAAATACAGAGTGAGAGTATTAAGGGGCAAATGGGAGTGTCCAAAGTAAGGGGCTCCAGTGTGGTGTACAGTAGCTCAGTAAGTGTAATGTGTTGGTGTACTGTAACTCAGTGTAATGTGTTAGTGTACTGTAAGTAGAGTTGGTGTACAGTAACTCGGTAAGTGTAATGTGTTAGTGTACTGTAAGTAGTGTGTTGGTGTACAGTAACTCAGTAAGTGTAATGTGTTAGTGTGCTGTAAGTAGCGTGTTGGTGTACGGTAACTCAGTAAGTGTAATGCGTTAGTGTTAGTGGCTTACACTGTGAAGTGTAAGACCGTAGAGTCTTTAAGATCACCAACAACATCCATTTAGTTGAATGTGTCTAAGGTTTTGACTCATACTCTAACGTGATGGTGGTATTAATAATAATAATAATAATAATAATTTAAACATGACAGAGAATAACTAAAAGGCTCTGAGGCCTATGGTGTAGTCAGTTAGACTTGGCCGTAGCCAACACAAGCAGGGCCAGTGATTTATAAGGTTCATACAGATAATCTGAAAACACTCATTAGCTGAAAGGGAGCAGTCTTATCAGAGCATAGTGTGTAGCCAAGTGGAAGCATAGCGCAAAGAAAGCATCTCAAAGTGCACCAGTACAATACGAGCGTACAATGAACTCCCCTGCATATAAGATGGCAGTGCATAATCTTTACAGGCCACACAGGAATGCAGTTTACAGCTCCGCAGGTGAGTGAGCATGCCTCCATGCCAGCTATGCAGACCAGGAAGGACCTGTTTTCAGGTCGCCTTTCCTTTTAATGTGACGTCGTACTATGTGCATGCCATGCTCCGGTTACAGATCGTCTCCTGTGACATAGCCAGGGGCAGTTTTGGTTCTGAAGGGGTTTCAGACGCCCTAATAGGAATGTTGCTACTAGACATTTTATGCAGATGATCTGTTCATGTCTCTATATGGGTTTGCGTGATTCCATGAGCACTGCTACCAATTGTTTAGGGTATAGGTGGGCTGCAGACCCCATGAATCCATGGACCCAAGCTGTCAAGAAGGCACTGTGCAGGCACAGTCCATACTGGTGTGGGATGTGTTCTAATGCCATGCCGGCTTAAGTCCACTGGTCCACCTAAACACTGGTGACCGGTGCCTGTTTCGTTGCTTGGTGATTGTTTGCAGCCCTTCATGGACTCGATGTACTCCCACATTCCAGTAGGATAATTCCATCGGGATCAAGTTGTCCAGAATTGGTTCAAGGACCATTCTGGGAGTTCTGACGAATGGTGTGGGCTGCATGTTCTGGACAGCTTTCAACCTCACTCCTAAGATCACACCTCAAAACTTACAGGGCTGGGTATTTCCAAGCAGTCCCCTGGGGTAACGCCACTTCATAATAAATTTGCATACTGCTTTCCTATCACTTTCTTCTTCCTCTTCTTCTAGATGATGCACGTTCTCATTTTCCGCCAAGGTGATTCATGTGCAAGGCAGAGATTCCATTATTGTCTGACTCATGCAGGCCCAGAGTTTTCTCTTATCTGATTACACAAGTGCATGTAAACACACGGTGGCTAGGTGACGACACGTGCCTCTGACATGTGCTTCTGTACACCCAGAGAATAACGTTGTTTAAACTCTCGGGGCCAGATGTATTCTTGTCATTGTTTCACAACCTCCGTTTTCTCAGCTGCACTGGAAGAACTTCAATTGGAAAGAACTCAATTTCTAACCCTGCTATCACTTTCATTTTCTCTTTCGCCTTAAACTTCTTACTCTATCATTTCACCAATCGAACCCTACGGCTCACTGGGGAGCCAAGGGTGTGGCTGCACACAGTTTGTATTAGCATGCACATGTATTAGCACACTCTACACTCAGTGAGGGTGAGGATCGGGCACGTCTGATTGGCTGCATGTTGCGAATGGATCCAGGCACGTTTTGTGCCACGCTTGTGTCCGTATGTACGTTTGGCCCGCTGTCCTATCTACACTATCGCGAATGGGCCTGCAGCTCTACCCCACACTAAAAGTGCAGGGCGGTCTTCGCGCTAGTCCTGCTGAGAGCCTTAGGCCTACTGGTAGATCCAGGACTGGGTCACATTCCATACGTTCCTCTTAGAACGTACGATAAGGGCTCTCAGTCTGGAATCTCCCTGGGCCAGTTTGAAGGGACGAAATTCCTGAGTTGTCCCCGAGAGTTCATATTTGTTGTGTGTTTACATGAACCCTGTTCAGACAGGATTTAGTCCTGGGCTTATTTCCTCTTTTACAGGTGCTACTTGGAGAGTTTTCCACCAAGCTCAGCATGCGCCTGATGAATTGAGTCCCGGCCCAGGACAGATTTTTGTGGTTTCGTTGGATTTTTAGGCAGATGGTGCATGTCTTTGGAAAAATACCTGTTGGTGCTGCTCATCATATTGAGTCTTGCCTTGTACGCAGATCTGGATTGAACAGCAGACGCATTGAAAGCTTGAAGCTGTTGGTCAGCTTGATCTCCATGGTAGAACTTTGTCAGCTGTAGTATTGAAAACAGGATAATGTGTATCAGAAAGATACAGACTAATGGGCTGATTACGTGAGTCACCTGATTACATGAGTGTGTTTAGGTGGTAGTAACTTCAGGCTTCTGCAGATGGCGCTGCACGAGGAGGATGGGGCTATATATAGAGTCATGCCCGAAAGTATTCATACCCCTGTCAAAGTTTGACTTAAATTTACTTTCATTAAACCAGAAATTATATTTTTGCCTGGAAATGACACAGGCATCTCCCAGGAGATAACACAATGATGTACAAGAGGCATCATTGTGGGAAAAAATATTTCTCAGCTTTTATACACATTTGAACAAAAAGTGGCATGTCCAAAATTATTCATACCCTTTAAAAACTGTCACAGTATATGTGAAAATCCAAAGTTCTATACCATTCCAAATAGTCCAAGCTGTTTGAAAGCATCCTAATTACCCTGATTCATTGGGAACAGCTGTTTTAATCAACTCAACAGGAGAAAAACAGCAGCTCTCTGCAGTTGGTCTGTGGACAGTCATGGCTAAGACAAAGGAGCTCACTAAGGACCTGCGGCTGTGCATTGTGGCCGCTCACAAGTCAGGAAAGGGCTATAAAGTCATATCAAAATGTTTTCAAGTTCCAGTGGCTACAGTGCAAAGTAATATTAAAAAATACAAGAAGTTCCGCACTGTGGAAAATCTCAGAAGATGTGGTCGGAAGCCAAAAGTGACACCTGTGCTGGCCAGGAGAATAGTGAGAGAGGTGAAGAAAAATCCAAGGATCACCACCAAGGCCATCCTGGTGAATCTGGACTCCGCTGGTGGCGACATCTCAAGGCAGACAGTCCAACGGACACTGCACACTGCTGGGTTCCACGGACGCAGGCCAAGGAGGACACCACTTCTCCAGAAAAGGCACACAAAAGCCCGCTTGACCTTTGCAAATGCTCATCTGGACAAAGAAGAAGACTTCTGGTGTTCTGTTTTATGGTCAGATGAAACAAAAATTGAATTGTTTGGCCACAATGATGTGTGCACCATTTGGCGTAAAAAAGGAGAAGCCTTCAACCCTAAGAACACCATCCCCACTGTCAAACATGGTGGTGGGAACCTAATGTTTTGGGGGTGTTTTTCAGCCAATGGACCAGGGAACCTGATCGCAGTAAATGGCACCATGAAAAAAGAGCAATACATCAAGATTCTCAACAACAACATCAGGCAGTCTGCAGAGAAACTTGGCCTTGGGAACCGGTGGACATTTCAGCACGTCAACGACCCAAAACACACAGCCAAAGTGGTGAAGAAATGGTTAGCAGACAAAAACATTAATGTTTTGCAGTGGCCCAGCCAGAGTCCTGACTTGAATCCAATTGAGAATCTGTGGAGGGAGCTAAAGATCAGGGTGATGGCAAGGAGACCCTCGAACCTCAAAGAGTTGGAGCTCATCACTAAAGATGAATGGGCACAAATACCAGTGGAGACATGCAAAAAGCTGGTCAGCAATTACAGGAAGCGTTTGATTGCTGTAATAGCCAATAAAGGCTTTTCTATTAGTTATTGAAAAGGGTATGAATAATTTTGGACATGCCACTTTTTGTTCAAATGTGTATAAAAGCTGAGAAATATTTTTTCTCTTTCGCCCTCTGGTCTTGCGTTTTATCACTGATGCACACACGTTTCCTTGATGAATCCAGTCTGAATAGATTGGCCTAATCTGGATCAGTCTCAGGAAACAGACACTGGAATGCGTGAGCGGGATGTGGAAGCAGCATGCTTATCTTTAAACTCTCATTTGAATGTAACCATGTGGGTCATGTGACCACGCTGAGCTGACCTACTACCGCTCAGGTTGTTGATCATACAGGGTGGGTTTGAGGTCCACTCCACAAAATTAGGTCAGGCATTCCATCTCCTGCCAGGCATTCAACAGCTTCCCCCCAATCCCAAGTCCCCAATCCCAAGTCCCCAATCCCAAGTCCCCAATCCCAAGTCCCCAATCCCAAGTCCCCAATCCCAAGTCCCCAATCCCAAGTCCCCAATCCCAAGTCCCCAATCCCAAGTCCCCAATCCCAAGTCCCCAATCCCAAGTCCCCAATCCCAAGTCTGAAACCACACTGCCCTGCTGAAATGATGCTGGTGTTGCTGACCAGGGTTTGTTTTTGCTGGTAGCCACCTCCTGGCTCACGCTGTTGTTGCTGGTTGTGTTGTGAGCACGCTGTTGCTGGTCAGCCAGTATAAACCCATCATGGAAGTCCATGGAGATCTGAGCTGATTCTTTTCCGCAGGATATGAAAGTGATTTGAACGTTCTCTAGGCTTTTCCTGCTCTTCTGAATCTCTACCTCCGTCTCATTGCAGGAGAGCTAGGTGCAGCGGGCTCAGGTGGAGGCGGTTACCCAAAGCTCTGGTGCGCTCTGAGCGCCGGGAAGGTGGTGGTGTTCGACGCCGCCAGCTGGTCCATGCAACAGAACTGCATTCAAGCGGGCACCTCCCGTCTGGTAAGGGAATTCCTCACATACGGAAGTCTCCTGAGGATGTGTGATGGTGGTTATTAGGTCAGAGGTTACAGGTCATTCAGGGACAGCCTGAGGAAGGTTTAAAGGAACCTTGCATGCTGTTTTTGTCATTTGGTTTCTTGCCGGGAGCAGACACACTTCATCGGCTCTCGTGTTGACTGGTAGCAGACAAAATGCTATAATGACTCACTATCGCTTCCTGAAATGCAAAAGCCAGGTCAGAGTGGGGCTATTTAGGGGTTAGCATGCTACCTTAAGTAGATATCTCTGCAACTATATATATATATATATATATATATATATATATATATATATATATATATATATATATATATATATATATATATATATATATATACCTTTTTGAATGTGTTCAAGCACTCTATTGATCATGTAGATGTACAGTCAGAGACGATAGCTCGTCTGCTGCTCCACAGTCTCTGTTGGTCATCCTCTAGTCCTTCATCAGTGATCACAGTACACTGCTCATTGGATGCTGTTGGCTGAGAGTGTTGGGTGGTGGTGTGTACAAGCTTGTGGAACCTCTCATAGGGTCGGTGGAGCTGGTAAAATGGAAGGACAATGCATGTAGATACTAGTAGTGCAGTGTACCTAATAAAAAGCCGGGTATGAGAACATTTGCCCGAAGATTACATAGGTCTTTCACACAGCTGTATAATATTAATCATAAGCGGTGAAACCGTGGAGACGTTGAATCATTTCCGACACGATCACAGCCAAATCCCTGGAGATTTTCTTTTTCTGGTGACTGATCTGTTTTGCATGCTGTAGCAACCACCGTATTCCGTTCTGCTGAGAGGTTTCCAAGCTGTGCTGCCTCCTTGTGGTCTCTGTTACCCGCCTCGGGTTCACTTTTTCATGATTTCACCACCCGACCTTTGTTTTGACTTGCCTAGAATTGCATGCTGGGAGTGGATCAGCAGCAGCTGTGGATTGGCTCAGAGGACTCGGTCATTTACATAATCAACCCGCACAGTATGGCCTGCAATAAACAGCTGACGGAGCACCGTGCTGAGGTCACCGGCCTCGCCCTGGAGGAGAGGTCTGATAAATACAGGTAACTCATGCTGATACTACTTCCACAGCCATAAATCCACTTTCAGTCAGATGACTAATGCTGGGTTATTGTTCCTTTCCATTTCCTTGTGAGATCACTCACCCTTTTGTTTTTCTCACGGTATATCTCCGCCTTATGTCCTCTTAAAAGACCTCCACTAAGAGCAGCCTTCTTTCTAGAGCCTATTCAGCTCTGAGCTTTTGTTTCCATGTGTGATTTAACTGACCAATCAAAACACACATCACCTATGATGCTATTTATTAGAGTTATAATAAGGCAAATCACTGAACACTGATTGATCTCTCATTAAATAGATGCTGATCATGTTTTAGACCATTCCTTAACAAGTCAGGGTGGTCCTAGGCAATGCCTACTAGCTCTTATTTTAATTTGGCCAAAAGTATGTGGACATCTGACCAGCACACCTATATGAGCACCATTGGAAACATCCCATTCCAAGACCCTGGCCGTTAATATGGAGTTGTTTCCGTTTCGCTCCTTCGGGAAGGGTTTCCTCAACATTTTGGAGCGTGTCTGTGAGTATTTGTTTCCACCCAGTCAAAAGCACATTTGTGAGGTCAGGCGCTGACGCTGGACGAGAAGGCCTGGCTCACAGTCAATGTTCCAGTTCATCAAAGAGTCAAAGAGGTCTTCAGTTGGATTGAGGTCACGGCTTTGTGCAGACCACTGGAGTTCCTCCACACTGAACCATGTCTGTATGAAGCTGGCTTTGTGCACAGGGACACAGCTATGCTGGAATAGGGTGGGGAGGGGTTTTGCCCAAACTGCTGCCACAAAGTGGGAAGCACATAATAGTGTAAGTCGTTGTGTGCTATAGCATGAACATCACCCTTCACTGCTTCTAATTCTGAAAAACAGGGGCTGATCTGGTAGAACTAGACAGATCTAGACTTGTGGCAAAGGTGACTAAGCTCTAAGTTCCACTCATTCCACTGCCAGTGTTCGTTAGCGTTTCATGGCTCTGTCTGACTTTATAGACTTTTTTTGGGTGTGGATTAACTTGGTGTCCACATACTTATGTCCAAACAGGATATTACAGCCACAGATATGCCTCAGCTGGCTTACCTTAGTGGAAATTTGGTCGTTATATAGCTTTATAATGCCCTGAGCTAACATGCTATCCACAAGCTAATATACGTTAGCCATGAGCTGTGGCGTTGAGTCATAATATCAATATGTGGCTGAACTTAGGATGGTTGTCCACATACTTTTGTCCATAGAAGACATTATAGCTACAGATATGCCTAAGCTGGCTTACCTTGAGTGGAAATTTGGTTATTTAGTCGTTGTATACCTTCATAATGCCCTTAGCTAACATGCTATCCACAAGCTAATGTATGTTAGCTATTAGCTGTGGCGTTGAGCCATGATATCAATATGTGGCTGAACTTAGGATGGTTGTCCACATACTTTTGTCCATAGAGGATGTTACAGCTACTTACCTTGAGTGGAAATTTGGTTATTTAGTCGTTGTATACCTTCATAATGCCCTTAGCTAACATGCTATCCACAAGCTAATGTATGTCAGCTATTAGCTGTGGCGTTGAGCCATGATATGTGGTTGATCTTCCAAGCTGCTTATCCTTCTGGGTTGTGGCTAGGGTTGCCACCTTTCAGGTGAAGGACGGTGGGGACTTGGTCATGTGTGAGTAACATGTCTTCGAAATCGCGTCCAGTATTCGATCTGATTCCGGGGGTGGGGGTGGGGGGTGGTCTTGTTTGGGGTAGAGCGCTATCAATCATGTGTTTGTCTGACATTTACGGTAATACGGAAGTGCATCCCGTATTTGAGTTAAGTCCGGTTGGGGTTGTGTTGGGGTTGTGTTGGGATTGGGGTTGGGGTTGGGTTGGGGGGTGGTGGGGGGGTGGATTGTGATCATTCATGTGAGTGTGACAGGTGTGTATATCGGACATTTACGGAAATACGGAACAAATCGTCATTTACTTGCCAAAGAAAGGACAATTTCGTATTTTACGGGACGTGTGGCATTCCTAGTTGTGGCGTTTCTGGAGCCTATCCCAGCACTCACTGGGCTCAATGCAGGAATCACTCTGGATAGGCTACCAGGTCATCACAGGGCAGACACACAGACACTCACACACACACACACACATTTACATCTAGTGGTGCAATTCATCATCTTCAGTCCAATGTAGTTATGACCTGTTTGTGCAACCTGCCTCTGCTGTATTAAGAGCTCAGGCTGATTGGGTCCCAGAGGACTAGACTGGAAAACTACTCTGCATGTATCTGTCCCATGAGACCTGTGTCCCTGTTCTAGCCCGCTGGTGGCGTACTCGTGCAGCGCAGAGGGCACTGTGATCATGTGGGACGTGGCCATGCTGCAGGTGAGACGCCACTTCAGACTGCCCTGTGACCGACTGCAGTCTCTTCAGGTCCACGGTGGGAGATTATGGTGCTGTAAGTACCCTTATAGTAGTATTGCTGAATAATCCCATGCCTGTATCTCCTAATGGAAGTGAACGTGTCCATAGCAGAAACATTCCTGTTTGGAATTCCATCATTTTTCCAACAAGCTTCTGGAAAGTTGTGTGTATAATGTAAACACAGTATGTAGTACTCTGTTCTAGAGATCCTTGTTCACAGTGGGAGTGATGGGAACCAGACGTCTCCCTCAGGGAAGCGTTAATGCGTAGCGTGGTTATGTGGTTATGAAGGATGGCTGGTTGGATTCCTCTTTAAGTTTCCCCTCTGTTTCCTCATTTGTTTGAAGGTGCTCAGGACTGTGTGATGGAGGTGCGGCGAAACGGCTCCCTGCACCGCAAGATGGCCCTTCCCGATCACCTCCGGGGTTCCCCCAGCTTTTACAGCAGCTTCGTGGTCTTTAATGAGGTGGGCACCGCCAGACCTTTTCCTGTTTGCCTTCCAGCAGCATTGCCCCCTACAGCCCGGCTCCTCTCTGAACACACTGCGTGCTTGTTTGCTTCCAGTCAGCTGGCTCAGGGGGCGTGCCAGACAGCGTTCAGTACACTGCTAATGGGCAACAAATGTGGAGGTGCTGTTCTCCTGACTCTGGTTTGACTTTTTTGAGATTCGTTTGATTTACTCTTCATCGTTTGAGGTGTATGTGGTTCTGCGTACCGCCGGTTGGCCTACTGAATGGTCACTCAGCGAGCGTTCCTACTCCATGCAGCATGCCTGGCTGTATTTGAAGTAGTCGGGGTTTTGCTCTTCTTCGTTTCAGACACGTCGATATCTCCGGTTAGCTCGTTGTTGGAATCGGGCGTCCCCGGCTGTGTTGTCTGAAAGTGATGACGTAGTTCTCCTTGTTATGGCTATGATATGATATGGTTTAATTTTTCGGTTCTACTGATGTTTATGGAAACACAGACGTGATTGATCTCTTGATTTTACGTACACTGCGTTATTTTTATCATTTATATATTTATGACTTAAAGTGCTTTTACTAGTCTACTATGCCCACCTACTCCCGCCGCCTGTGTACAGATGTGTGGTGTGTGTTCTAATGTGTTTGTCTGTACAGATGTGTTTTAATGTGTTTATTGTGTGTACAGGTGTGAGTGTGTGTGTGTGTGTGTGTGTGTGTGTGTGTGTTTATTGTGTGTACAGAGTTTGTGTGTACAGTGTGTGTGTGTGTGTGTGTGTACAGGTGTGTGTTTATTGTGTGTACAGAGTGTGTGTACAGATGTGTGTGTGTGTGTGTGTGTGTGTGTGTTCTTGTGTGTGTGTGTGTGTGTGTGTGTTTTATCGTGTTTATTGTGTGTACAGGTGTGTGTTCTAATGCGTGTTTATTGTGTGTACAGGTGTGTGTGTGTGTGTGTGTGGGTGTGTGTTTTATCGTGTTTATTGTGTGTACGTGTGTGTGTGTGTGTGTGTGTTCTAATGTGTGTTTGTGTGTGTGTGCGTGTGTGTGTGTACAGAGTGTGTGTGTTTATTGTGTCTACAGAGTGTGTGTGTGTACAGGTGTGTGTGTGTTCTAATGTGTGTTTATTGTGTGTGTGTGTGTGTGTGTGTGTTTTATCGTGTTTATTGTGTGTACAGGTGTGTGTTCTAATGCGTGTTTGTGTGTACGTGTTTGTGTGTGTGTACAGAGTGTGTGTGCTTATTGTGTGTACAGAGTGTGTGTGTGTGTGTGTGTGTGTGTGTGTACAGGTGTATGTGTGTGTGTGTGTGTGTGTGTGTGTTCTAATGTGTGTTTATTGTGAGTGTGTGTACAGGTGTGTGTGTTCTAATGCGTGAACATGAAACAGTAGATGTCTCATACTGTACACTGTGGGTTCTCTCATTGCCGTTGTCCTCTGGGTTGATCTTGCAGAGGGAACAGCTATGGACCGGCTGCACAAACGCAGGTGAGCTGTGTGTGTGGCATCTCGGTGACCTGAACAGACCCTTCCACAAGATCCAGCTGCCTGATTGTGCTGGTGTTATCTGCATGATCAAAGTAAAGAACCAGGTGAGAAACGCCCGCTGTTGGTGTACAGTAACTCAGTTACTCTCCATACTACAGTACATCTGAAGGTACATACTTTAGTACTGTTACTCCAGTGGAGGTCTAAAGGGATGAACGTCTACTGGTGTACTTCGTCCACCACTGGACATGGCATGCTCATGAACAGCAGGCTTCCCAGAGCCGTCTGTGCAGACGGGAGGAGTGGTCACACTGGTCTTAAGTATATTTGTTTAAGGCTGGGGAATTTTTGTGTTTACTGTTTAAACTTTGCACTGTGTCAAACACAGGTTTTAGAAGGGCAGTTCTCCCACTTGCTGAATTTCGGTGTAAATCCGTCACCGAGACGTTTAATGGCTTTCGATGGCTTCTTGATGATGTAAAGGAACATGCCGGCTCAGGTGATTAGAACCAGGGGTTATGATAACTCATCTAATATTTAAAAACCCAGTGAACCCACACAGACCACACAAGTTTCTGGATGTAGCCACATCAGTGTTCAGACACTCACATCAAAGGATTGGTCAGTTGGTCCAGATTTGGTGGAGGCCTTCCCTGGCACAATTCCGAGGAGAATTCCCTGCAGACTGGGATTTTATCCACTGCTGGTAGACCCGTATGACCGTACGCTTCCACACACCTGCAGATCCAGCTACTTCCTCCACACTATGGTCTTTGGCCACGCCCACATGCAGTCCCTCCTTTTAGCCAATCATTACCATCTGCTCTGGAGCATTTTCCACACATGGAACGAGACATTCCCTGCACTGTAGCACCTCTTCCCAATCTATGGATCCCGTCACTCACACATTTATAGCCCCATCATCCCTGTGCAGCGCCATCTGCAGGAGCCTGAAGTTACTACCACCTTGAACAAACAAGGTGACTCATGCTTTTGTCCAGTGAGCTTACTATGAAACGATATCTTGAGCGACATGTCAGGAAAGTCTTCAGACGTCTGGTTACCATCACCACCACAGTTAGCAGTTGACTTGGTCTCATGTGTTTCTCTATAACAGGGCATTTCATGTCAAACCACCTTTAAAAGACTTTATTTGGAACGATGTTCTCTCCTCTTTTCCTGCGCAGATCTGGGTGGGGTGTCGTGGCCACAGTGGCGGTAAATCTCGTGGGAAGATCTACGTGGTGGACACAGAGCGCCATGTGGTGGAGAAGGAGCTGGTGGCTCACTCAGACTCCGTTCAGACTTTGTGTTCGGCTGAGGACCGGTACATCCTCAGCGGTGCGGCTGGTCAGGATGGGAAGATTGCCATCTGGAAGGTGGAGTGATGGAAAACAACGGACCTCTCCCAGCAGACTTGCAAATGCAAACGTGCCACCGGATGCAGAATGCAAGAGAGGAGGGTTTTGATGTGAAGGAAGTGGTGGGTCATTTTTTAGGGGGAATAAGAGAAAAACCATTCCTTACTGCTTACAGTGCTGGACTGCCATATGTTATCAGTATTTATGTGTGACAGGCTGCTGGATGTCCAGCACGTGTATAGCTGTTTGGGCATATGAACCTGAGCCATGAAGAATTAAATATTTTATTTATAGAATCATTTGACCGAAGAGTTGAGGTGGGCAATATGTTATTAATTATCGTTATTGGTATTAACATTATCGTATTTTTATCGTAGTCTATGTGTATGTGGCATTACACGGTTTGTTTTGCCTGTCCCAACCTATGTATCAATTATTATTACACGATATACACAATTATATATGAACAAATAAACAGTTTACACATTATAAACAAACAATATACAGCAGTAACGTTGAGGCTGTGTAACAGCATTAGCATACCTGTATGGGGAAGGAAGAACAAGTTGTGTACATATAAAAAAAAAGTGTAAATATAAGATGTATTATGTAGCATGAAAATGTTATGATATTGCCCACCCCTACCCTTGGGAATCTTAGGGTGTCAGTAATGTCCTCTATTATACATGATTATTTGAATGTTCATATTGATACTGTCATGTTCTTTACTATTGTTTTTCATAGCATAGCTCAGTACTGTACTCTGCTTTACTCTGTCCACCACTCCCTCCTGTGTTCTACTGACATGTTACATACTGTTACTGTACTTTTTTTTTTATACATATAAAGAAATTCCCATTTTTTTTTGTCCATCGTTTCTATAGATATACATCACTGAAATGTAAATGAATAGAAATGAGGGACACACACACACACACACTGGAGTCGGAGTATGAAGTTATGGAACTTGGGATGGCTATGAATGGCCCAGATCTTCCACTATATTTACCACGGCAGTTGTGGGCTGGAGGTCAGGGAACCAGCCTTGTGACTGGAGGGTCGCCTGTTCGATTCCCTGAACTGACAGTAACAACCGAGTTGCCCTTGAGCAAGGCACCTTACCTCCAACTGCTCCCTGGGTGCCATGGATAAGGCTGCCCCCTTGTGTGTGTGTGCACTAGTGAGTGTGGGCATTTCACTTCACGGATGGGTTAAATACAGAGACTAAATTTCCCCACTGTGGGATCAACAAGGGATTAAAATCTAAAAGTCAGCATCAGATATATAAACTTCAGACAGGTGTAGATGCACAGGTGGTTTAGATGGTCAATAAAATGGCTATACTGTGTGGTAGACACACTGTCCCATCACAGCAGACCCAGAGTAGCGATACAAGATTTGATTTTAGATTTTTAGCACCTCTCTCGTTCATATATACTGTACACACACACACACACCTGTCCGACTAGAAGTCATCTGGTTCTGTTTGTACCACATATTTGAGGTAAAATAAACAGACTAAAACCAGATGACTTCATAAAAGATCACACTTATTAATTTATAAAGCCCCCATCTAAAGAGCATCACCTGTTTGGGTTGTGAAGGGTCCACATCCTATTTGCCTTCATGTCATTTTTACCATCCCCGTTTCCAAATTCAAAGCTTTGTTATTGTGCCATTAAGACTGATGTTACTGAGCACTACCTCCGTCCGGTCCTGTCTTCCATTTTTATAGGTTGTTTGAGCAATAAAGAATCTTTGCTCATTTAATATTAGACTCCGTAATCTATTTCAGATTCAAACCTTGTGAGCCACCAGGGGGCAGAAGACTCCCTTCCTCTTGCATCAGTATTTTCTACTCTTGGTTTCTGGTTCTGAACTAACTCCTCACTGAAGTAGCAAGTGCAAAACAGGAGCTAATGGATTAGCGCAAGAGAAGCACTCCCTCCCCAGGGACTTAACACCTTGTTTCCAGCAAGGTACGAGTGTCTAAGAGTGGGCAGTGAGTGGACAGTGTCTCAACACTCCAGCAGTACTGCTGTGTCCGATCTACTCACACCAGCCCAACGCCACATCAGTGTCACTGCAGTGCTGAGAATTATCCATGACCCACCTGCTCTGTGGTGGTCCTGACTAGGCTAATACAGAGAAACAGATGGACTAGAGTCTGTAACTACAGAGTGTCTATATGGTCAGTGGAGCTGATACAATGGACAGGGAATGTTAAACTGCTCAGTGAGAGGATATCTGGCTGTTGGCATAGTGACCTTAGACTCATTGGGTAGCAAGGGTTTGTCTATGGAGACTATAGAAGCTCTGTACACACCATCACCTGAGGCACTAATGGGCACAACATTAAACAAGCCTTGTAGGGACCTCACAGGCCCAACCCCTGCAACATTCACACTGCAAGCCACAAACAGGCCTAGAGTGATGTAGGTGCTATCAGACAACCCAGGCTAATTAAGACCAAAGCAATGGATCAACAGTTTTACATACTGCAAGATTTACTTTATTCAAGGCAACATTGCACAAAACCCCTTCAGGCAGGAGGGAAAACTAATACTCGTCCTCCTCTTCGGCATCTTCAGCAGAATCTGCCCCAACCTCTTCATAATCCTTCTCCAAGGCCGCCATATCCTCTCTGGCCTCAGAGAACTCCCCTTCCTCCATTCCCTCACCCACGTACCAGTGCACAAAGGCCCGCTTGGCGTACATCAGGTCAAACTTGTGATCCAAGCGGCTCCAGGCTTCCGCGATAGCAGTGGTGTTGCTCAGCATGCACACAGCCCTTTGGACCTTGGCTAGATCCCCACCAGGAACCACAGTGGGTGGCTGGTAGTTGATGCCCACCTTGAATCCTGTGGGACACCAGTCCACAAACTGGATGGAGCGGCGGGTCTTGATGCTGGCAATGGCGGCGTTGACGTCTTTGGGTACTACATCCCCACGGTAGAGCAAGCAGCAGGCCATGTACTTGCCACACCGAGGGTCACATTTCACCATCTGGTTGGCCGGCTCAAAGCAGGCGTTGGTGATTTCCGAAACAGACAGCTGCTCATGGTAGGCCTTCTCAGCAGAGATGATGGGGGAGTAGGTGACCAGGGGGAAGTGGATACGAGGGTAGGGAACTAGGTTGGTCTGGAACTCCGTGAGATCCACGTTAAGAGCTCCATCGAAGCGCAAGGAAGCAGTGATCGAAGACACGATCTGCGCTATCAGTCTGTTGAGGTTGTTGTAGGAGGGACGCTCGATGTCCAGATTGCGCTTACAGATGTCAAAAATGGCCTCATTGTCCACCATGAAGGAGCAGTCGGAGTGCTCCAACGTAGTATGAGTGGTCAAGATGGAGTTGTAGGGCTCTACCACCGCAGTGGAAACCTGGGGAGCAGGGTAGACCGAGAACTCCAGCTTTGACTTCTTGCCGTAATCAACAGACAGGCGCTCCATCAACAAGGAGGTGAAGCCGGATCCAGTTCCACCACCAAAGCTGTGGAAGATCAGGAAGCCCTGCAGACCAGTACACTGGTCAGCCTGCAGAAGACAAGAAAAGGAGAGCCCTTAGGAACATCACAAAACCTCCTATGGTAGAGGCACTCAGAGCTGGTGTCAGGCAGAGCTACGAGTTACTTGTGTAGATGCAACTGGTTGGTCAATAGCACCCCCAGGACTGGGGACAGATACCCTGAACACCTGGTGATTGAGGAGAAGAACGGGAAGGCCAATGGCTCACCATTTTTCGCATTCGATCAAGCACAGAGTCCACAATCTCCTTGCCAATGGTGTAGTGGCCACGGGCGTAGTTGTTGGCAGCATCCTCTTTGCCACTGATGAGCTGCTCTGGGTGGTACAGTTGACGATAATGTCCATTGCGGATCTCGTCTGCAAACAGAAGATCACAAAGTCAAGTAACCATAATGAATCAGACAGAATGGGGTGTGCAGTAACACAGAAAGTGTAATGTGTTAGTGTACTGCAAGTAGTGTTGGTTCTAGCTAATGGAACCGGTTCTCCTTCAGTGTTCTGTGCTGATGTGAATAGACATCAGGGTCAGACTAATGAATGACCTATTAAAGACTGGTGGACAGAGAGACACACGAGTCTCTTCACCTACACTGAGCTGATGAAGAATCCTGTTCCAGAAATGATAATAGGACATTAGAGCCGTAATAAATCATACTCCTGTTACTCTCCATACAGGAGTACATCTGAAGGTACATACTTTAGTACTGTTACTCCAGTGGAGGAACTTCTAACAGTGGAGGAGTAGTTTACCTTGGGGCTATCTACTCTAATGCTACTACATGCTTTGTATGCTGATCAGTTTTGTATTATGTACTCATCCATCAATCATCACTGTCCAAAGAAAAACAGGTATCTCAAAAACAGCAACTTTACAGGAGAGGCCAAAAACCTCATTCAATTTGAATGGAAGTCAATTGAACCAGACATCTCTCCATGCAGTTTTGGCCTGCTTCTGTCGGTCTGTTCTTCATAAAAGTCAGTGTAAACAGCAGGTCATGTGATCAAGAGAAAGAAGGAAAAAAAAAACAACAACATGTTTTTCTTTGTACAGCAACGATAAATATCAATAAAAAATAGAAAGAGCAGTTTCACTGGCTAGCAGAGGTCAGAGTCAACAACTGGTTAAACCAGCAGCAGAGCACATTCATTTCTTAGAGCAGTGTTTCTCAACTACAATCCTGGAGGCACTCTGCCCTGCACCCCTTATAGTGGACCCCCCCCCTGCTTTAACCATACAAAGGGTCACTCAGTCTACAGATTCACTCACCTTAGATTCTAAAAAGGTTTTGACTTCAAAAAGTACAACAGTTCCCATTAGCTAGAACCAGGCTCTGTATACCAGTTAAAACAAGCTCTAAACAGGGGGACAACTGGACCCTGATAGGTGGTCCCCCAGCCCTGCTCCTGTAGAGCTCCTTCACCTACAGCCCTAATTACTGCCTTCATAAGATGATTAGATGGAAGGGTGTTTTAGACATGCAGGGTCTGAAGACTCCATAATGCATGTACACGCCTGGGGCCAGCAGATGTCGCCATCGTGCCACCGTTCACACATCAAAACTTCAGAAGCCAAGTCAGACTCAGTTGCTTGTACTTTACCTACAACTGTTGGCTCCAGGTCGATGAAGACAGCACGAGGTACGTACTTCCCAGCTCCAGTTTCACTGAAGAAGGTACCAAAAGAGGAATCTGAAAGGGAGGTGTTGCCAGCACTGATCATCCCATCATGCTGGATCCCATGTTCCAAACAATACAGCTCCCAGCAGGAATTCCCCATCTGGACCCCGGCCTGGCCGATGTGTACAGAGATGCACTCCCTCTGTGGAGCAGAAAGAGTCAGTAACAGCTGCAATACACAGTACTGGTAAATATCTGGAGGAGCAGTGCAGTCCAACTCTACCATCCTGAACGAGGCTGGGAGACACAGAGAGAGCCCTTGAACCGCACACTCGCAGAAGAAGGTCAGTAGATGCACCACGTCACAACCGCACTAGCTCATCAACAAGCCAGGCTAACCTTACCCACACAGCAGCACAGCTAGAGCACCCACCTGAGCAGCTTTATGAAGAGTGAGCCTAATTAGAGGGGCGTGGCCTTTCAATTAAGGTCAGGCCGTTCAGCTTGCCTTCATGTGACTCCTACAGGAAGTACTCAGAGATAGTACTACCTCAGCCAGTAGTCAGTTATAGGGTGCAGGTGTACTGAACACCAGTGTAGCACATATGATAGGCATTTTAATTATGCACACGTGTGCAGGTTACATTAACACACCATTTGTTCAGTATTACTCCATTACTATAAGAGGACAGGCTGGTCACATGGCCGTTATGAATAGAGGCAGACGTTAAAGCTTAGAATTGGATGGTGAAATTTCAAATAAACTTGTCGCAACAAAACTCCAATAATTTATTTATTTGTTTATTTGTTTATTTGTTTGTTTGTTCAAAAATGCCATCTGTCTTTTGCAGCCCATTAGGTTTCATGAGGATTGGATATTAAGTTACTGTTGTGGATTTTTTGTTTGTTTTTTTGAATAAAAGAATACTAAAAATATTGGATTGGGTAATTGACAGTTTGCCTAAAAATCGCAATGATGAATCACCGATGTACATGTCACAGCTTTTTGTGTCACAATGATGAATGGATGTCAAGTCACTGTTTTGTTTGTATGTTGGTTTGTTTGCTTGTTTGTTTGATGACTTGTTTATTCGTTTCCAATATTTTTTACAGCTTAGAAGTCATTATGATGAATCAATGTAAAGTCACTGTTGTGCTGTACTTGTTTATTTTTTTGTTTGTTTGTTTCCACAGTTCAAAAATATTATCGGTCATTTACAGCTTAATGCCATGAGGGGATGTAAAGTCACTGTTGTGGAGTTTGGTTTGGTTTGTTTGTTTGATTGATTGGTTGATTGATTGGTTGATTTATTGTTTAAAAAAATCTAAAATATCACCTGTAATTTACAGCTTGCTTGGTGTCGCAGTGATGAATGGATGTCATGTCACTGTTTTGTTCATGTTAATGTTTGTTTGTTTGATTGCTTGTTTGTTTGATGACTTGTTTGTTCGTTTCCAATATTTAAAAAAAAAGATCTGTCTTTTACAGCTTAGAAGTCATTATGATGAATGACTGTAAAGTCACTGTTGTGCAGTTTTTGTTTGTTTGTTGGTTTGTTTGTTTCCACAGTTCAAAAATATTATCTGTCATTTACAGCTTAATGTAACGAGGCGATGTAAAGTTACTGCTGTGGACTTTTGTTTGTTTGATTGTTTGTTTGTTTGACTTTTTTTTTTTTAAAGAAGTTCCTAAAAATGAAAAGGTAAAATCAGAACTGCCCCCATTTTACACAGCACCAGCAGAAAGAGTCTTAAACACAGTTGGCAGACTGTAGACTATACATTACCTTGTTCCTACACTCCTTAATGTCCATTCTATCAGCTCCACTGACCGTATAGGAGCACTCTGTACCTCTACAGGTCCAGACTGTAGTCCATCTGTTTCTCTGTATACTGTATTACCCTGTTCTTCAATGGTCAGGACCCCCACAGGACCACCACAGAGCAGGTACTATGTGGGTGGTAGGTCATTCTCAGCACTGCAGTGACGCTGACATGGTGGTGGTGTGTTAGTGTGGGTGGTGCTGGTGTGAGTGGATCAGACACAGCAGTGCTGCTGGAGTGTTTAAACACTGTGTGCTGCTCCACAGTGAAGGCCTCCATGCTCAATCCCGATCATTCCTGGATCCCTAATGGAACCTGGATTTGTCGCTAAGGACAATGCGGTTCCAGTCCATAAGAGTACAGATTTCTCGTTCATGGCACCACTGCAAACGAAGATGAAAGGTGGCTGGCGGTTAATGGCAGTACACATATGGGGGGCTGTGACACCATATTTCCCCCTGCTAAGATCCTGGAAATGGTCCAAGCGGAGACGGGTGTGTAATGAAGGCGCCACCTTGGCTGTTGGAACTGCTCGTGCTTGTCAGCCGACCAAACAGTCCTTTCTGCTGGTGGTCTGTCTGGACAGTCCATAGCCTGTTCTGCATGTGTGCGTTCCCTCACGTAACCAGACCTCACCTGTAATCGTTTCCCCATCCCTGACAGCTTTTTTTTTTACCTGTACCTTAAGTATGACTCTAGACTACTGTACGGGCCTCTGCTCGTTCCAGACGTTGGTAGACGCCGTCTGGATTACCTCTCTGTGTTCAGTAAAACGACCCAAATGAAACCAATAGCCCAAGCAGAACTCTGCACTGGTGCAGTCAGTGCTGGTGTCGGGCTGTGAAGCTACCAAATCCAACACGCTGAAGAAATGGATGGATGGAATGGATTCACACGATCATCCTGCATCAGCGTAGGTCACCTATTCCCTCGAGGGCAGGTAGCATCGCTGTGGAAGGCATGGGGGGGGTCGGTCACCACAGATGAGACCGATATTGTATTACAGATGGAGGGGGGGGGGTGGTTTTTGCAGATAGCCCTTTGCCTGCGGGGGGTCCTTAATGTGATGTTCTGAGGCTGTGGCAACAGGAATACCCCTTAACGTTTTATATCCTGTATGTCCAATTGCATAAGACATGCAGTGCCCCTCCGGTAATGGGGGCTGGATATTGCTGTTGTGCTTGGAAATGAGCTAATTATCTGATGATAATCGCAAGGCTTGCAACACAATAATGTCAGCTAATCTAAATGAGCAGAGCTCTGATGTGGGGTGGTGCTGATTAGTAGGATCATGTTGTAGAGCGCAGGCAGTAGAGCTATGGTAGCACCTACTATAGCTCAGTCAATAGGTTGGTTTAGCAGGGGGACGGCTAGTTCTTCGTAAAAGGTTTGCGCCGTTATTTGTGTGGGGGTTAGTCTCAGCTGCTTTAACTTGTGATTAAAGTGGAGACATTCTATCGGGCATGAACGGCTTACAATTCGTAGAGGTCGGAGGTGTGTGGATTGGCAGTGGCTATTGGAAAGAATGAAGATAACGGATACGCCATCGTCGCATGACAGGCTTGAATTGCCATGCATGGTGGTCCGGGGAGTGAACCGCACACTTCTTACAGAAGTACTGCCAGGCTAAATTTGAAGCGGGGGGGGGGGGGGGTGGGCTGGTGCATCGCAAGCTTCTTGAGCTGGGCATTCATATGGATGGAGCTAGTTAATGATGTAGAACGGCATGGCGTTTGATTGGTCATTGATCACGTTTCTCCTACTCGAATTCGAGATACTACAGGGTTGCCATCATAACTTGGAGCGGTCTCGTAGTTGATGTTTATGTTAACTCTAGACTTTGCATCATAACCTCATGTGGCCACAGCGAATGCTGAGAAGATCATGCGGACCGAACTTTCTCACAGTTCGGCTTATCAGTTTTGTTCTGTAGACATGCACAGACATGGCTCATAGCTCCTGTGTGCATTTTTTTTCGTTGCATGCTGAATTCGGGTCCGTTCTCCAGTCAGTTATTGATTCCCTTGTGAAATTGACGGATCATAAAAGGTTTCTCGATAATAGTTATTGGGGGGGGGGGGGGGGGGGGGTTTTTTTTACTGTCAGTTGTGTTCTCTCTGTGTCTTATCATTAATAATGCAACCTAATATTATAGTCAGGCCGCGCGATAGAGGCAGTCTTGCATCTAGTAGATGGGAGATGGGCTCTTTGATGCAGTTCAGCATCAAGCGGTCATGTAATTGCATGGGGCGATGGGGCATCATTTTTCTGGACGATTTAGGCTCAGCCGGCAGTCATCAGCTTCTTATCGGCGTGGAGAGCCCTGGCCTCCATCTCTCAGTGGGTGCTCAGCTTGAATGTCTGCTTCAGTAAGCTACTGTCAGGTACCTGGTCAACTGGGCTTCATATGATTTTCAGTTGGCGTCGGTGGGCCACAGGCGAGAAGCTTGGCATTTTCTGCCGAACCTGGCGTCTAAAATTGACGTAAATGGATCCGCGGTCCTTAAGACATGCAGGGCTTAGAGGGATCGACTTCTAGTATACGAGCCTATGGACTCGAAAAACAAAGCACCTTCCAGACTAGGCCGAAGGTGGGGGGTCTTTAGATAGGCTATTCCTTCTTCTGGTGAAGACGATTGAGTGGTCCGCGGAAAGTTATCGCATTAGGCTAACGCAGTTGAAGTTGTCTCATTGAGTGGCGAGGCGGACTAGGTAATCTATGTAAATCTATGGCTAACTCTTAAGGTATGTATTAGATTAGATATCTACCTTATCCGCTCGAGTCTTCCTATAGGTAAGCTCAGTAACCCATATGTAGGCGTCTGCGGGACCACTGCATGACCTGCTGTGTGGGAGGCCGCGGATATGATGCTGGGTAGGACCCTTAAGGGGCATCATCTCTGGACGTCCATCCCAAGAGGAGAGTAAATAGAACGCGTGGGGCTAGTGCTCACCAGAAGGCACTGCTTTCGCGTATTGCATCCTCTAAGGCATTTTGAGAAGTGAGGGTCTCGTCATACCAGTCTCACAGCTATTGACGACCATATCCTGCAACCCTCCTCAACCCGCCGACCCGCCTCAGTGATGGCCCATTGTTGGCACATATAAGCTGGCCAGACCCCAGAGTAAATCAAACCAACAGGAATGAAACTTGAGTGGGTGGGATATTGAGCTTTGTGAGGCATGCTAAATGATTCTTGTTTGCACACTGACGTCGTGATCTACACATGTGACATAGTCGCCAAAGAATGACTGCGACTCTTATGGAGGACACAAGGGATGATAATACAACTCAGATAGAGGAGTGTTCGGGGTCTAGTATGATCTGTGGATTAGTGCTTGGGATCCTGGCCCGCTTAGGGTGTATGTGTAGCTTGTCGGGCGCTCTTAGGTCCCGGAACGAACAGCGCGGGCTTTAGAGGGGTCCAACAATGACTGGGACTCTATGGGGATAGTGAACGAGGGATGAATAAATGACAGATAAGTAGGATGATGCGGGTCAGTATGACTGTGGATTCAGTGGCTTGGGGACCTGGGGCCCATAAGTGTGTATGTGAGAGTTTCGCGCTCTAGGCGCGAACGAAACAGACCGGGCGTTTAGGAGGGGGAGTCTAAAGAATGACTGGGACTCGTATGGAGGAGAAACAAGGGATGAATTAAACGAGGCAGTATGAGTAGTGCGGGTCAGTGTATTGGCTGTGTGATTAGTGCTTGAGGACGGCTGGCCCAATTAGTGAGGTATGTGAAGTTTCGCGCATAGCCCATATCGGGTGAACGAAAACAGCGCGGCTTTAGAGTGGTCCAAAGAAATGAGCTGGGGTCTATGGGAGGAGAGGGATGTAAAACATCTAAAGGAGACAATAATACGAGTGCTAGGGTGCAATCGCAACTACCTGTTTATTCTTCTTGCTGCGGCGGCTGTGCCCCAATCCTATTGTATCCGATTTGGTTTGTGTCTCTAGTCGAAGCCGAAGTAGGTTAGAGCAACGGCAGACGTGATTTTGATCCTATTCATTCTCTATGATGGATAGAAAATTCACGCAATGAATTCGCTTCCTACAGCGACGGAATTCGCGTGCAATCCGATCAAAAGGCTGTATACAATGGCCGCTACATCAGGTATCATCCCCCACTTCATCGACGTCTCTCCCTTCGACTGCACCTATGTCTGCCAGGAGGGTCCCAGCCATTTGAAAAAAAAAAAAATGATCTCGCGGGGGGGGTCATGATAGGGGGGGGGGGAGGCGGTAGGTGTAAATGTTCAGTACCTGCTGTCATATCGGGAATGACCGGAGGGGATTTACAAATCCGGAGCGTATTCTTACTCTTTTTGTGAACAGTACGGATTTTGGGATGGGGCTCTCAGGGTTTTGTCCGTGTTTTTTCCTTCGATAGCGCTTTT
>JAMWET010001123.1:0-24345 GCA_024036415.1 Prochilodus magdalenae
AACGCTTCACATTGTCACTTTTGCACAACACAGCCAAGTAGACGAAGACAACGCTGAGTGAGAGCCTGGGGATAAATTGCTCAAAATCCAGTAAACAGCACAAAGCTTATGTTTCCTCCGTGAAGTACCAAGTGGATTATATATTTCAAAGTGATCTAAATATAAAGTTAGTGAAATTCTTATAGCTTCATCTGAAAAGAAGCTGTTTCCTTTGAAGTGATCACCATCATTATTTGATGTGTAAAGCTGTTTGCCATCCAATAAACTTTTTGTGTTTTGTGGTTTTTAACTATTTTGTTAACAATATCTTGCCTAGTAAGAAGGTGTTAGAGGGACTGTAATAATGGAAGATACTGAAAAGACTTCCCCTCTTTTTCATCAAGAATGTATTCAACTGGTTCAACAACACTGAAGTGATCGTTATAAATTTTTTTGCGTGGATATGCAGTGCTTAGGACCCCACCTTTCCCAATAGCTGTGTATAACGGGTGTAATGCACTTACACTGGCAATGTCGTTAAGCACTGACTTCTCAACTGCAAGATTATGTTTCTCAAACACTTCTTGAAGCTTATTTTCAGAGAGAGGGGAAGAAGCAGAAGTTAACAGATAATGCAGCTCTTCTAGAAACTCATCTATTGCTGTGGCTGGAACATGAACAAAATGCTCCAGTTTCAACAACATTGCAGCTAAATTCTCCACAAGTGTAGCAATCAATTCGTGACTTTTGTTAGGGTCAAAATGTGTATCTCCAACCTCAGAAACATCATCCTGCCTCTCTTCAATGTCAATGTCAGACTCCTGATCTTTTTGTGTGATTGTAACTACACCCAATTTAAAATCACGTAATGAATGTGGGTTGTGCTTTTTGTTTTTGTTGGACTCAAAGGTTCCATACACATTTTTCTGAAAATCACAGGCAGAAAAAATACAACACACAGTTTCATTTCTCTTCAGATGTGTCTTTACATGAGCAAATTAATCCCTCTCAGAAGAAAGCTCAGCACATGCACACAAATTACAACTAAAGGTAGCCAACTGAACTACCTCTGGACCAGAATGTTTTGCATGCAATCGACTTAAATAAATCAAAAGAGCGTTCCATGTCTTAAAACTACAAGTACAGTTTAAATAAGTGCAAGGGTAACGTTGGCTCCGACCATAACGCCCGTGCTGCAATTTGTAATGTTTCAATAAATGAGACTTGGATGACACTGAAACTCCACAATCTTTACATTCCCACATTCCTTCTGATCTTTATAGCTCAGTGTGCTCAGTCAAAACAGATTTATATTTTCCTGTGTAGCTCTTCTATATAAAAAGATATTTACCACTGAAACGTGACAATACCTCAGCAGCTAAACCATCTTAAACACCTGCAAACGGAAGAGACACAAGAAATGAGCCACTGTTTTCCTGGTCGTTACCATTGTTTCCAATGTAACAATGCAAACGGATTTATGACCCATTGCTTTTGAACTGCTTGTTTTAAATAACGGTCACAAATCCATGGTGTGCACTGCATAATAAATGTTGCAGTGAAATAACCTAAGTGCCAAAATGAAAAGCATGGAGTGATCTTCAGACTTTAATGTTTCTTTAAGGTTTCCGTCGTACTTACTGAACAAGCCACATCACGTGCAGTGTTTTGATAAAATGCGCCGTCACTGCATATACTACATGTTTTTTCTTTCTCTAAGACATTTCCTCACCTTTCTAGGAAGAGCAAAACTGCTTTAGCACTCCAGCAGTGCAACATTAGCCACTACACAACACTCACTCCCCACTTAATATGCAGCGAACACAGCATAAAACAGCTCAGTCGGAGCGTATTTACACAAATGAAACTCAATTTTGTAACAATTGGAATTACCTGAGACGTCATTGTTGTAAAAAGGTTCGCTCCTTGAAGAAACACCGTCTCCGTTGCATCATATCCGGCGTCGTCAAGCGAAGTCATTGAATTGAGTAGTTTCAGGAAAAGAAAGCAGTTGAAATAAGCTATAAGTACAAGAAATAGTCAAGTACAATGAAACCCTTGTTTATTTGAGTTAAAGAAACACTATGCATTTATGTTTAGATGCAAAACATAAAAAAGATGAGTCATATCAGCATTATTTTATTATGTAAAACTAACAGCCACTCAAAACATTTTTTGTGATCAAGTATTTTTATTTATTTAAGGGAGGATTGTGAAAAACAGTAATATTATACAGAAGTTTCAAGTGAGCGTATATCCTCCCATGGACCCACCCACCCACATGGCACCCAGGGGAAAGGGGGTGGGGAGAGAGAGAGAGAGGGGAAAACACACAAAAAAATAAAAAATAAAAAAAAACACACATACATCATGCTGGGTTTTACAGAAAGTCAGCCATTTTCTTGGCAGTATTGCACCAAGTGTCCACTAGGGAGCCTTTAGCACCGTGAATCTTGGCAGTTGAAAGTTTTAGATAAATGATGTCTACAAATGTTAGTAACCATCAAAACCCTTTTATTGAGTGTATAGCTTGGAATAAGTTAAAGGTCACTTGAACAATAACTCACTTTAGCCAGCATAGAGAAGACAGATAAGGCCTACACTTAGGATAAGAGGAGTAGCTAGTTTGTTCCATTTCGAATGAAAAGAAGTAACTGATGTGGACCCATTCACATGGGGCAGTAAGCTCCTCCCACACCCCCGCCACGAACAGATAGCTAAACCTCGTCCTCGACCATTTCATTAAATGCAAATATTTAAGGAAATGAATGTTTTCATGGTTTGAGAAATAGTTTTTGATCGTAAAATGATGCTGCAGCACTGTATGGCTCAGGAAAATCCACAAACCATGTAGCTAACCTCTGCTCGAGAACATGAAATCTGCGCATGCGCGAACGGGCGGAATGCGGGCGGAGATGCAAAGCCTCAACTCTGGTGTATTGTCGGCGATAGGTTCATCAAGACTCAGTCATTAAACAAGGGTATGGCGAAATCATGTGAGCATTACAATCATGAAACACCAATGATATCCAACAGACATATGCCATGACAAAATCGCTCTGACAAAATAAGCTTCTTTATCTCATCGTAGCCATATTTAAGGGACAAATGGCTGCGTGCTAAAAGGGAGAGTCTGAACACGGACGGAGCCAAAGAAAATAAATAAATATAAATAAACTGACCTAGCTCAGGTTTAATTACCCTCTCTCCTATCTGCACCCATACAGAAACACAGCCCCTCCCTACTGTATCTATACAATCAGTCACTGCGTGTGGTGGAGATGTACGAGCGCTCGTCTTACCTGTCCAGAACCCCCTTATCCACACAGGCCAAAACACAACCCGAACACACAGAGACAACGGGAATTAACGAAGACCAGCCAATACAGAACGTGGCTAGGGCTAAGCGCTAGCTACGGGAGGCAGAGGGAGAACAAACACAACCCAGCTGACCTGGCAGGAGACTACTAACATGTGCACAACACCAACAACACCAAGCCCATCCCATCTATCAATTATCATACACCTCCAGATACACTGCTGATCTACTACAGTACTGTTCTGGTGTTAAGTGGAGGCGTGTTAATGACCTACATTAACATACACCTCCAGATACACTTGTGTAACTACATGAGCTGCACTACTGTACTCCGTCTGTAACAGTGAATACATCACCAGTAGTTACATTATTAATGTGTTATTACACAGTTATTACACACACTGGATATGAAGTGGGACCAGTCTGTGTTTACTCACTCTACTCTATTAGACTGAATGTGGTCTGTGTGGAGTGGACAGACATGCTCATTAACTCCTCATGCTGAGTCCATCAGGTTCAGTTCCAGAAAGAGTCCAGTAGGTGGAGCCGTATCACAGACGTTCTGATAACAGGTCCCACTGAACTGAACAGCCAGCTGTGTATGCTGAAGGAGAAGCTGCTGTTCCATATTTCTATTTTCATATTTCATTATTAGATTCATTTAGTTACTGATCATTAAGACTTTATTATGATCTGATCAAACTTCAGTACCTCTCCACTACAGTTACATCATCGTTATTACACATGTATTACACATATTCATTCATTAGTAACAGTATAAAGTGTAATAGATTACAGACTCAGTAACGTTATAAACCTATTCATATCAAATACTTTCTTTTCAGGGAACAAATACGACTGTAAGCCCACCATACACAACAGGTACCACTCTGATGGAGCCCCTGCTACATAACACTGACATAACCCTGACATAGAGGAGTCATAGGCTGTCATTACAGATCATGTCCATTTGTGGAACAGTGTAATGACAGAAGCTACAATGTTTAATATCATGACCTTAAATTAGCATGTGACATTAGCCGTCATGACATCAGACGTTACTGTACCTGTCATTACAGGTGAGGGTCACATGACTGTTATAAGCTCAATAAATGACTCACCTTGTGTGTTTAAGGTGTAGTAACTTCAGGCTCCTGCAGATGGCGCTGCACCAGGCTGCATTAATAGGCATAATCAGTCACGACAGCTCATAACAGTTTATACCATCTGCTGTATAACATTCTATTACTGTAACTAACAGCAGAGTTAAATACAGTATGAGTTATTAACATGTTATTAACCTGTTATTACACATACAGATATTTACCATTAAACTATACAGTAAAATGAGACTGAATAGACTTTTTTACAGTGAGGTTCTAGATACTGATATAATCAGACACTGGTTCTGTACATTGGTCAGTGTGGAGGGTCCAGTGGAGCGTGTTGAGTATGGTCTCCTGTGTTTGGAGCTCTCAGCAGAAAGAGAAGCAGAAGTGTCTCAGGATGTGGTCGATGAGCTGGAGAGTATAAACGCCTCTCACACTTCTCACTCTCTCAGAGTGGACCCTGCTGAACCAGAGAGAGAGAGAGAGAGAGAGAGAGAGAGAGAGAGAGAGAGAGAGAGAGAGAGAGAGAGAGAGAGGAAGGGTACTGCTCCCTCATTAAAGATGTGGCTGGGTGTGTATCTGCTCTACTGTGTGCTGCAGGAGTCTTCAGGTGAGTTCTACACGACTGTGTGAGCTCTTCTTCATCTTTATCACTGCTGTACTGGACTCAACTCTACATACTCAACTGGAGATCAAGTCTAGAACACTTCAGGTTCTAGATCTTCTGTTATTAGCACTTCTGTATGGGTTCTTTCTCCTCTCTGTCTGATGGTGCTGTTCTAAGGACTGACTGTGTTCTTGTCTGAAACTGATCAAAGCTGGTTCTGTAATGTTCCTGTACAGTGCTGGGTTCTATGTATACAGGCTCCGGTTCTAGACTCTCTTATAGATCTCTAATAGATAATGCTGGTGGTTCTTCAGTTTAAGGTCCACTTCTTAAACCTTCATTAACTATTAACAAGCAGTTAATAACACTGTAATAAACAGAGAAATATCATGTGTACAGTTATAAATGTGTTATTAATGTTCTCATACGGGGAATTAAAAAGGGGTTCTGTAAATTAGTTATAGAATTAAATGATAATGAATTATAATCTCTCAGTTAAAAGCTCTTTAAGTGAGATTATAATCCAGGAATATCAACAAGTACTGATTATCTGAAGGCACAGCGACCAAACGTGCTAGTGAACAGTGGTGTTGATAAACTGCAGAGACTTTGATACTGCAGATTAACACTAACTCAACACCAGCTCTCCAGGCCTTCGCTCCACACCACCTTCATGCTCACTGTGGTGTCAGAGGGGGTCTCAGGGAGGGGTCTGAGGGGTACTTGGGTTGCTGTGATGTACTGTAATGGTTAGAGTGAGGGGTGAAAGAGGTGGGCAGTAAGGAAAGTGCACTGTAGTAATAACTCTGGTGGGCTGGACAGCCTGTTTAGGGTGGGCATCTGAATGTTCAGGACTGAAGCCCCAAAGCTCCAGCCCTAACACCACCTGCCCCACACGGTGGAACTGTGTACCGTATGAACATCAGCACTGCAGAGAGGAACGTCTATACAGAGTTAGAGCGCCCCCACAGGACTATTAACTCTTTCAGTCCTACACTTTCACTAACACCTACTTTAATGTTCAGCAGCCCAACACTGTTCATCTGAACACGTATACAATTTAAACATAAAGAGTTTCATTACTGTTATATCTCCTGCTCGGTGGGAGTTCAGGTGGTCTCAGTGTGTTAATGTGGGCGGGACACAGTCTGTTACTGCCCCCCACACATCACCACTCTGATTGGTCATCACTCGGTGTATCTGCATATAGCTGGTCCAGATCCAGAGGACAGAGGGAGGATGTTGAACAGCGGTCTGATGTGTCAGTTCTATGTGTGTACTGTCGTCTCTCCACACATCATACCGCGTTATGATACGTTCAGTCTGATACCGATTATCAGACATGTTCAAATCAATAATCAGATCATTCTGTACAGAGTCATCATTCACACATACCCTGCTGAGAACTTCAGCCCCCCAACTTAGACCCCCTTCCCGCAGTGCTGTGTACAGGACTGAACTAGGAGCTCCATCTGTTCCACCATCAGCTCCAGCTGAACCTCTGAGGAGACGTTTCACACCAGACCATGTAGAGCTGTGTAGAGAGAATGATCAGAGCTGAACCCTGCAGTGTGTGTGCAGTGACTTCATGAGTTCATGTTCTGATTAACGCAGGTTCTTGGTGATGTGATGTTCCTGCAGGTTGTACTGTAGAGCGAGGTAAGGGACCAGACATCACCGGATCTGTGGGAGACACTGTGGTGCTGCCGTGCTCCTGTAAGGGTCCAGATCCGGTTAATCCACAGACAGTGCAGTGGGGATACAGGAAAGTGTTTAAACAAGGCGACTACACAGCTGAACACTCAGTGTTTCCAAAGGACGGCAGTGTGAATCAGCGCTACAGAGACAGAGTTCAGAGACCGACCCAGAATCCTCCAGGACAGGTCTCTCTAATCATCTCTCCCCTCACTGAAGAAGATGAAGGAGCGTATGTGTGTGGTAACCGTGACTACATCAGAGGCATCACTCTCTATGTGGGAGGTAAGTCTATCAGAGTCCTAACCTGGATTAGTTCTGATGGGGATCAGAAGATACATTAAATATGATCATCATGTTCTTTAGAACCTTTTAATTATGAGAGCGGTATGTTCTAGGTTCATGTTGGGTGGAGGTTGGACAGTAGATGGATGTCCTGTTGATCAGTAGATCTCCTAAAGTTACAGTCCTCCACAGGGACAGACTGGTCATCAGGAGAACCGGGACAGTTCCCGGTGGTCCACTATGTGTGTGGGGGGCTGATAGAGTGAGAGAGAGATGGGTGGTGGTTATCTGGTTGTAGTCGTATATAAGATGAATGGAGAACACCTGGGACTAATGGTATATACCAGGTGACTACTGGAGAACACAGACCTGGACACGTTAGTGGTCCACGAGATGGTGGTGTTGGTGGTGGGTGGGTGGATGTGGTCACTGTGGTTGTAGTGGGCTGGTCTAGACATAAATCCAGGGCTACATGTAGATCCCAGTCCAGCCCTGGTCCTCCATCAGTTCCTCCAGCTGCTGTTCTTTCCCCACTGCAGGTTCTAGTGGAATCCAGTGGAGCAGTTTTATGGTGGTACTTCAACATGTACATACAGAGGACTGAAGCTGCGTTACTCTCTGACCCGAGTTACAGCACATCAACATGTAACGCTGAATAGACCACCACTAAACCAGGAGAACATCAACTAGACTAACACCACACATACGCTCTCTAGTACCTTCAGTAACACACTGAGGACAGTAAGGGGGATAAGTGACGTGTGCACCAGCAGAATTAAGATGGAGGATTAAGGTGGTGTGACAGGGCCAGTAGAACAGTAGTGCAGAGTGAAAAGCATGAGGCTGTGTTAAAGTGATGAGTGCAGAGCAGTTCTGAAAGAGGGGAGGTGGGGGGCAGGGTGCTGAGTTTGTGTGTGCAGGGGGCAGAAGGGCGAGGGCAGGTAGAACAGGGAGAGAGCTCAGCATCCTAACAGCCTGGTGGATGGAGCTGTCCCTCAGTCTGCTGCTCCTCACTCCTAGACTCCACCGTCTCCTCCCTAAGGGCAGCAGATTGAAGAAGCTGTGTAGTGGGGGGGTAGGATCTCCTGCTAAGGGCCTTACGCGTGAGGCGGGAGCTGTATGAGTCCTGAAGGGAGGGGAGAGAGGTGCGGATGATCTCCTCAGCTGCTCTCACAGCGCAGGATGCTGTGCAGGCCCCGTACCACACGGTGATACAGCTGGTCAGCATGCTCTCGATGGCCCCTCTGTAGAAGGTGCACATGATGGGGGTGGGGGCTCTAGCTCTTCTTAGCTTGGAGAGACAGTAGAGCCGCTGATGAGCCGTCCTGGCCAGTGATGCTGTGCTGCTGCTCCAGGAGAGGTCCTCTGTGACGTACACACCCAGGACACAGCAGCACCGTTAATGGGTGGAGGAGTGTGCTGGGTGTGAGTTCTCCGTGGTCTTCTCCGCGTTCAGAGGGAGGTGGTTGTGTTTGCACCATGAGGCCAGGCGGTTCCTGTAGTCATCGTTGTTGCTGATGAGACCCACTACAGTTGTGTCGTCCGCAAACTTGATAAAGAGGTTGGAGGAGTGTGACGGTGTGCAGTCGTGGGTCAGCAGAGTAAACAGAAGGGGGCTCAACACACATACTTGGGGGGCCCCAGTGTTTAGTGTGATGGTGATGGATGTATTACTGCTGACCCATAATGCCTGTGGTCTTCCAGTCAGGAAGTCTAACAGCCAGTTGCACAATGATGTGTTGAACCCCAGCCGTGTGTTGAACCCCACCCGTGTGTTGAACCCCAGCCGTGTGTTGAACCCCAGCCGTGTGTTGAACCCCACCCGTGTGTTGAACCCCAGCCGTGTGTTGAACCCCAGCCGTGTGTTGAACCCCACCCGTGTGTTGAACCCCACCCGTGTGTTGAACCCCAGCCAAATGTAGTCCAGCTTGTTGTCCAGGGAGCGTATGTTGGCCAGTACCATGGTGAGGATGGTGGCCTGTGTGGGCTAGCTGCTAGCCTTGCTTGGATAACTCCACGCTTACCCCTCTTCTGCTTCCTGTGCTGTGGGTGAGACGTAGGAGTGGGGGTCGGTGGTGGTGCCGGTCTTTTGAGCAGACTGCAGCCTCGTAGCTCCTCTCTGAGTTGGGAGTTCGGAGTTAAACTCTGAAAGTTAGTTTCTGCCGAGATCAAGAAGGAACTGGCAGCTGTATGAGCGTTTAAAGACCTGAACACACAAAGAAGAAGCACAAAAACAGAGTTTACTGTTTTACTGAACACTGCTAACCTAACACCAGCTCCGCCAGTCTGCACTGTGCTCCCTGCAGGGACTGGAGAACACTACGCTACAAATGTGTACTGTGTTCTAGTTCCGGGTTCTAAGTGTGTTCTCCTAACTCCTTATAGTCTAACATGTACAGTAAAGGTCTACTGGTCCATCAACTCTGCTTCTGTGTTCAGGACAATGAGGTTCTAAAGGGTTCTCTATTATCCAGAACATCTGTGATACATTCAGTGCTGAGTAGACTTCAAGTAGCTTCTGGAACTGTGAGAACTCTCCAGAAGTGTATAGAACTGTCTGGAATGTTCTAGAACGTTGGAGAACTGTGTAGAAGTGTCTAGAACTGTGTGGGACGGTCCAGTAGTGGACATAGCAGTATAAATACAGGTGTGTTAAACAGACAGGTCAGTTGATGCTCCAGCTGAGTGAGTGGATAGTGGATACAGAGCTACAGGTCATTTAGAGGTCATCAAGAGGTCGTCCTGCTCTCAGAAACAGAGTGTGTGATGAACATGGCTGTGTTTGTTTACGGTCTACACGTACGCCATCAGACTATAACTCATAGAAGCTGGAACACACATCTCCATACGCAGTGTAATAAACCTTAGTGTGTAATAATCCAGACTTTAAGAAGATACACTCATTAATGATGATATGAACTCATTAATGATGATATGAACTCATTAATGATGATATGAACTCATTAATGATGATATGAATTCATTAATGATGATATGAACTCATTAATGATGATATGAACTCATTAATGATGATATGAATTCATTAATGATGATATGAACTCATTAATGATGATATGAACTCATTAATGATGATATGAATTCATTAATGATGATATGAACTCATTAATGATGATATGAATTCATTAATGATGATATGAACTCATTAATGATGATATGAATTCATTAATGATGATATGAACTCATTAATGATGATATGAATTCATTAATGATGATATGAATTCATTAATGATGATATGAACTCATTAATGATGATATGAATTCATTAATGATGATATGAACTCATTAATGATGATATGAACTCATTAATGATGATATGAATTCATTAATGATGATATGAACTCATTAATGATGATATGAATTCATTTCTGTACATCACATTAAACTGTGTAAGAGCTTCCTCTAATATTGACTCATATTCCATACAGTGATGATGCTGAGTGTGTAATAACACTGTAGTGTACAGGTAATAACTGCTGTATGAATGTTTCATATATGAGTAGATATTACAGATTGTTTATATTCGGGGTCTTTGATCAGTAATGAAGGTGGTGTAGATCTCTCTCTGTAAACTCAGCGTGTGATTAGAATCGTAGGCTGTTTATTTTCTGAATAGATTTATTAATGAAGAGATCATGAAGTTCACACTCAGCACCACTGACTGTGTTCAGTACAGACCGTTATGTGTTCATCACTCGTTACTGACGGTGTTAATGAGGGTACTAAAGGGTTAATCAGGCCTAACTAGATCATAACTATAGTGAGGTCCAGATCTAGAACCGGAATCTACATCTCATGGTGAACAGAGAACTGCTGAATATGAGTCTTACACCACCCGCAAGATCCTCCAACAGGATTCTCCACCAGATCACACCTCTTTATACCCAGAGCCATGTAGAGAGAGAGTCACGTCAGCTCCGTCCGTCCTAATGATCCCAATGATCCTGGAACCTCTCAATAGTTCCAGCTAATAACAGCAGCTCAGTGGAGGTGCAGGTGGACTTTGAAGAACAGCAGAGTAGAATACAACATGTGATGGAGTGGTGGGTGGATGATGCAGGAGGAGTTAAACACTACATATAACATGGTGTGCGGTGGTGGAGTGGTGGGTGGATGATGTAGGGGTGATGGTGTGCGGTGGTGGAGTGGTGGGTGGATGATGTAGGGGTGATGGTGTGTGGTGGTGGAGTGGTGGGTGGATGATGCAGGAGGAGCTTACAGTTGATTGTGGAAGTCAAACAGGAAGGAAACACAAACACTGATAACAACAAGGACCTACAGCAGACAATAGACAATAAGAGGGAGATTATTTAAGAGAGCGGGTTTAGTCTGGAGGCAGGTTGTAGGCGAGGGTGAAGAGAGATGTGTGTTCAGATTAGATTTAAATACAGAGAGGGAGTTGGACTGCTTGACCAGGGGTGGGAGAGAGTTCCAGAGTCGAGGAGCAAGTCTGGAAAATGCTCGGTCACCAAAGCCATGTAGGTTGGATGGAGGAATGGTGAGTAGCCCAGCTGTAGAAGACCTGAGAGAGCGAGAGGGCTTGTAGGGAAGAAGGTCAGACAGGTAAGAAGGGAAGAAGAAGGTCAGAGAGGTGAGAAGGAAGATCAGAGGAGAGAGATCAGAGAGGTAAGAAGGAGAGATCAGACAGGTGAGAAGGAGAGATCAGACAGGTAAGAAGGAGAGATCAGACAGGTAAGAAGGAGTGATCAGACAGGTAAGAAGGAGAGATCAGACAGGTAAGAAGGAGAGATGAGGACAGGTGACAGAAGGAGAGAGAGACAGGTCAGAGAAGGAGAGATCAGACAGGTGAGAAGGAGAGATGAGAAGACAGGTGAGAAGGAGGAGAGATCAGACAGGTGAGAAGGAGAGATCAGGAGTAAGAAGGAGAGACAGAGAGATCAAACAGGAAGGAGAGATCAGACAGGTGAGATCAGACAGGAAGAAGGAGAGATCAGGACCAGGGAGCAGGAGAACTGTGAACTGTATGTGGTATTTTACAGGGAGCCAGTGGAGATGGTCATATGGTCATGTGAGCGGGTGCGGGTGCGGGTGCGGGTGAGGAGACGGGCAGCAGCGTTTTGGACCATCTGGAGTTTAGAAATGGAGGAAGAGCTGATGCCAGATAGAAGGGAGTTGCAGTAGTCCAAACGGCTGGAGATGAAAGCGTGAATGAGGGTCTCTGCAGCAGACTGAGAGAGAGGTGGTCTGATTTGGTGATGGTGTTGTGCAGGTGGAGAAAAGAAGTTGTGACTACACTGTTGATATGGGCACTGAATGACAAGGTTGGATGGAGGATGACACCCAGATTTGGGATCAGTGGGGAGGAGAGATGGGTATATGATGGATGTATAATGTGAGAGGGGGGGTTTACTGAGGGGGGATTTGGGGGGTTTTACTGAGGGGGGATTTGGGGGGTTTTACTGAGGGGGGATTTGGATCCAATAAGAATGAGTTCCGGTTTATTACTGTCTAACATGAGAGAACTGTGTTTCATCCACGTCTTGATCTCTGACAGGCAGGTGTCTAACTGAGTAAGAGGTGGAGCGTTAATAGATTTAGTGCTAGGGTAAATCTGGGGGTCCTCCGCGTAACAGTGAAAGTCAAGTTTGAGATGACGTAGTGTTTGTCCAGGAGGAAGGATGTACACAGTGAATAAGAGGGGTCCGAGAACTGAGCCTTGTGGAACCCCTTGAGTGACAGCAGAAGTAGAGGAGGTGTGACCTGAGAAAGTGACGAACTGCTTTCTATTAGTTAGGTCTGATGGAAACCAGTCCAGGGCAGTGCCATCAATGCCCAGCTCACGCAGCCTTGACCCAAGAATGGAAGGACACACTGTATGGAAGCTGCACTCAGATCGAGCAGTAGGAGGAAGCTGAGAGCTCCAGCATCTGCAGCCACAAGCAGGTCGTTGATGACCTTAACTAAAGCTGGGTCGGTGCTGTGGAATGGACGGAAACCGGACTGGAAAGGTTCAAAGAGATTGTTGGTTACTAAGTGTTTTTGTAGCTGCCTAGCAACTGTCCGTTCAAGGACTTTGGACAGAAGGGGAAGGTTAGAGATGGGGGATAGTGAAGGAGATCTGTTGGGTCTAGACCGGGTTTTTGAGTATGGGAGTAACTGCAGCAGTCTTATAGATAGAGGGAACTTGACCAAGACGCAGTGAATGATCAGTAAGAGAGTGAGATGGGGGACTCGGGCAGGCAGACAGGCTTTGGTTAAAGTTGTAGGGAGCGGATCAAGAGAACAGGTTGTAGTTTTAGAAGTGGGTATGATATTGGTAATGAAGGAAGAGTCAGTAGTATTGAAAGTGGAGAGAGAGGGAGTAGACGAGCTGCGATGAGGAGGAAGGATGAACGGAGAGGTGTGTGAGACACCAGTAATAGAAAGTGCCAGAGAACTGTTGATGTTAGTAGCTTTAGACTGAAAGGACTTCAGAAACGCATTACAGAGTGCAGGGGAAGCAGCTACCGTGCTCTCGGGGGGTGAAAAGCTTGGTGGCTGTTGAGAAAAGATGGCGGGAGTTTGTATTGTGGTGATTGTTAATCAGGCTGGTAGCGTAAGTGGATCTGGCAGTACGTAGGGCATCTCTGTACGTACATAAGTGCTGCCTGTAGGCCTCGGCATGTACAGGGAGTTTTGTTTTCCTACAGAGTCGTTCAAGCCGACGACCAGCCTGCTTCATAGCACGGAGTTCACTGGTGGACCAGGGAGAAGGAGTGGACGAGGTCACAGCTTTAGTTTTCAATGGGGCCAATGTATTTAGACATGCACTAAGAGGAGCATCTAGCACTGTTGCATGAACTTCGGGGAGAGAAGGAGCAGAGTGGACTGGAAAGGCAGTAGAGATGGCCTGGTTAAGAAGAAGAGGGTCACCGGACTGAGTCTTACGGAAGGAGATACACTTCTGAGAGGAGCAGTGGGGTACAGCCAGAGGGGCAGTGAGGAGAACGAGCCTATGGTCAGAGAGGGGGAACAGTAGAGGGTGCAGATTAAGAACAGGCAGGGAGGAGGAACACTACATCAAGGGTGTGGCCTTTGTCCTGAGTGGGAACATTTACATGCTGTACAAGATGGAAATAATGGAGGGTGGAGGTGAAGTCGTTACAGGTTTACAGTCCGGAGAGTTTACATGGATATTAGAGTCACCGAGTCGCAGCAGCGAGGAGAGACTGAACAGGCCAGTGTGAGGAGCTCAGATAGTTCAGAAAGGAAGGAGGTGTTAGGTTCTGGTGGGCGGTAAAGTAACACTGCCGTTACAGAGCCAGGTAGTTTAAGAGCAGTGTATTCAAATGAAGCAGCAGATGTGATGCTAACTTCAGCAATGCTGACACTGCTTTTAAAGACCACCGCCAGACCACCGCCTCGTCCTGAAGAACGAGCTGTACAGAGAGATTTGAAATTAGGAGGGGTGTCTGATTTAAAGCGTAGGAGTCACCAGCTTGCTGCCAGGTTTGGGGTAGGAAGGTCAAGTGGAGGTGATGGTCCAGTATATACTCCTGCAGTACAGAGGCTTTGTTTGGAAGAGAGCCAACATTCAGCAGTGCAGAAGTGGTGTGAGGAGAAGCAGAAGGGAGAGTGTGCGGGTTACACAGGTTAGCACTGAGACACGCGGTCTGAACTGGCTTAGTGTTCCTGTCTACAGTGGCTAGTGCAGGGCGTCTCTTCTGTAGGAGCTGACTGAATAGGGTGGAGGTTCTAGGTGGAGATTTTAATATAGATACCAGTTTTACTTCCTTTATTCACCTCCAACCAGATTTACCCTTCCTCCTCCTCCCTTCTTTCCAGACCTGCAGCTCAGACACTACCTTCAACTATAGATCAGATTTTAATCAGACCTAAAGATCAGACACCCCCATCAACCTCCACCCTCCGATACTGGACACGTGGTGTGTAGCTTTGGTTCTGTTCTAGCTCCACCAGATAACACTCCTCCTCTAAAGGACACTGGGTCCAGTGAGTCGGTGCTGCAGTGTCTGATGGTATGTGGGGAGAACGCTTGTCTAGTACTGATGGTGGTTCTATAAACTCCAGGTGTAGGCTTATTCAGTTTAAGGTTCTACATAGGTTCTACTGTTCTAAACCCAAACTGAATAAAATGTACACCTCTGGTTCCTCATTGTGTGACAGATGCTGAACCTCTGAAGGTTCTTCACCTCCTCTGTTCTGGTTCTGGTTCTGTGTTAAATGATTATGGGGTTAATGTCTTTAACTGGTGTTCAGTAGTGTTCAGAGTAGCTCCTCCCCCAGACCACAGACTCGCTATCCTGGGCTGTTCTGGTGGATCTGGTTCCGTATCCTCTGCTCAGCAGCGAGCCCTTTTAGCGTGTACGGCTGCAGCGAGGAGAACCATCCTTCTGTCCTGGAGGTCTCCAGCTGGGTCAGGCTTTAAGAGGGGCTCAACCAGAGAGACCAGTTACACCCCTCCACTCTTCCATTAACCTCTACTCATCCCTCCATTCTTCCATTAACCTCTACTCATCCCTCCATTCTTCCATTAACCTCTACTCATCCCTCCATTCTTCCATTAACCTCTACTCATCCCTCCATTCTTCCATTAACCTCTACTCATCCCTCCATTCTTCCATTAACCACTACTCATCCCTCCATTCTTCCATTAACCTCTACTCATCCCTCCATTCTTCCATTAACCTCTACTCATCCCTCCACTCTTCCACTAACCTCTACTCATCCCTCCACTCTTCCATTAACCTCTACTCATCCCTCCACTCTTCCATTATCCTCTTCTCATCCCTCCATTCTTCCATTACCCACTACTCATCCCTCCTTTCTTCCATCGTCCTCTACTCATTCCTCCATTCTTCCATTAACCACTACTCATCCCTCCATTCTTCTATTAACCTCTATTCATCCCTCCATTCTTCCATTAACCACTACTCATCCCTCCATTCTACTCCATTCCTAACATTCTACTCATCCCTCCATTCTTGCATTAATCTCTACTCATCCCTCCATTCTTGCATTAATCTCTACTCATCCCTCCATTCTTCCATTAAACTCTACTCATCCTACTCATCCTTCCATTCTTCCCTCCACTTCTTCCATTAACCACTACTCATCCCTCCATTCTTCCATTAACCTCTACTCATCCCTCCATTCTTCCATTAATCACTACTCATCCCTCCATTCTTCCATTAACCTCTACTTATCCCTCCATTCTTCCATTATCCACTACTCATCCCTCCTTTCTTCCATCGTCCTCTACTCATTCCTCCATTCTTCCATTAACCACTACTCATCCCTCCATTCTTCTATTAACCTCTATTCATCCCTCCATCTTCCAGGAACCATCTCGTCCCTTCATACTTCCTCTTCTCTACTCATCCCTCCATTCTTCTACATTAACCATTATCTTACTCATGCCTTCATTTTTCCATTAACCTCTACTCATCCCTCCATTCTTCCATTAACCTCTACTCATCCCTCCATTCTTCCATTAACCTCTACTCATCCCTCCATTCTTCCATTAACCTCTACTCATCCCTCCATTCTTCCATTAACCACTACTCATCCCTCCATTCTTCCATTAACCTCTACTCATCCCTCCATTCTTCCATTAACCTCTACTCATCCCTCCATTCTTCCATTAACCACTACTCATCCCTCCATTCTTCCATTAACCTCTACTCATCCCTCCATTCTTCCATTAACCTCTACTCATCCTTCCATTCTTCCATTAACCTCTACTCATCCCTCCATTCTTCCATTAACCTCTACTCATCCCTCCATTCTTCCATTAACCTCTACTCATCCCTCCATTCTTCCATTAACCTCTACTCATCCCTCCATTCTTCCATTAACCTCTACTCATCCCTCCATTCTTCCATTAACCTCTACTCATCCCTCCATTCTACTCATTCCCTACCATCCTACCATTAATTAACTCATCCCTCCATTCTCCATTAACCTCTACTCATCCCTCCACTCACTCTCCATTATCTCTACTCATCCCTCCATTCTACCATTAACCTCCACTTCCTCTCTACTCATCCCTCCATTTCTTCCATTAACCTCTACTCATCCCTCCATACTTTCCATTAACCTCTACTCATCCCTCCATTCTTCCATTCAAAACCACCTACTCATCCCTCCATTCTTCCATTAACCTCTACTCATCCCTCCATTCTTCCATTAACCTCTACTCATCCCTCCATTCTTCCATTAACCTCTACTCATCCCTCCATTCTTCCATTAACCACTACTCATCCCTCCATTCTTCCATTAACCTCTACTCATCCCTCCATTCTTCCATTAACCTCTACTCATCCCTCCATTCTTCCATTAACCTCTACTCATCCCTCCATTCTTCCATTAACCTCTACTCATCCCTCCATTCTTCCATTAACCTCTACTCATCCCTCCATTCTTCCATTAACCTCTACTCATCCCTCCATTAACTTCCATTAACTTCCATTAACTCATCCCCCCATTCTTCCATTAACCTCTACTCATCCCTCCATTCTTCCATTAACCTCTACTCATCCCTCCATTCTTCCATTAACCTCTACTCATCCCTCCATTCTTCCATTAACCTCTACTCATCCCTCCATTCTTCCATTAACCTCTACTCATCCCTCCATTCTTCCATTAACCTCTACTCATCCCTCCATTCTTCCATTAACCATTACTCACCCCTCCATTCTTCCATTAACCCACTACTCCCATCCCTCCATTATACCTTCTCCATCCATTACTCCAAATCCTACTTCCCTCTATTCTACTCATCCCTCCATTCTAGTCATCTCTCCATCCTACTTCCCTTCCTTCCATTAACCTTGACATTACATCCATCTTACTCATACTCCCCTCCATTCTTCCATTAACCCTCTACTAATCTTCCCTCCTCCACCATTCCTCCTTTCTCTATTAACCTCTAATCATCACTCAATTGTTCCATTAAGCTCTACTCATCCCTCCATTCTTCCATTAACCTCTACTCATCCCTCCATTCTTCCATTAACCTCTACTCATCCCTCCATTCTTCCATTAACCTCTACTCATCCCTCCATTCTTCCATTAACCTCTACTCATCCCTCCATTAACTTCCATTAAACCTAACCTACCATCCCTCCATTCTTCCATTATACCACTACTCATCCCTCCATTCTTCCATTAACCCTCTACTCATCCCTTCATTCTTCCATTAACCTCTACTCATCCCTCATACTTCCATTAACCTCTACTCATCCCTCATTCTTCCATTAACCTCTACTCATCCCTCCATTATTCCATTAACCTCTACTCGTCCCTCCATTCTTCCATTAACCTCTACTCATCCCTCCTCTTCCCCATAATCACTACTCAACCCCTCTCATTCTTCCATTTAACCTCATCTTATCATCCCTCCATTCTTCCATTATCCACTACTCATCCCCCCTTTCCTCCATCGTCCTCTACTCATCCCTCCATTCTTCCATTAACCACTACTCATCCCTCCATTCTTCCATTAACCACTACTCATCCCTCCATTCTACTCATCCCTCCAATACTCTTCCCTCCATTCTACTCATCCCTCCATTCTACTCATTCCTCTATCTACTCTACTCCATCCATCCTATCATCATCCATCCACGGCCTAACCTCTACTCATCCCCATTCCATACTTCCCATTCCACTTCTACTCATCCCTCCATTCTTCCATTAACCACTACTCATCCCTCCATTCATCCATTAACCTCTACTCATCCCTCCATTCCACTCATCCTTCCAGTACTCATCCATCCATCCTACTCATCCCTCCATTCTTCCATTAACCACTACTCATCCCTCCATTCTTCCATTATCCTCTACTCATCCCTCCATTCTTCCATTAACCTCTACTCATCCCTCCATTCTTCCATTATCCTCTACTCATCCCTCCATTCTTCCATTATCCTCTACTCCTCCCTCTGTTCCTCCATTAAACATTATGACTGCTCCATAAACAGATGTGACTCCAGTTCCTCTGTTGATGTTTATGTAGGTCATATATATAAATACAGTTAATACAGTTAATGGGACATAATACAGTCTAATAGACCTGCTGATTATTAATATTAGCTATATGATGCTGCACCATCAGTGTGCTGGTGAACAGTGAACTCTCTCCAGCTGGTTGTAGTTAGTTATGAGAAGGTACACAGTACAACTTTAATATCTCATCATATCTCTATAATATCATCTACAGAGCCTGTAGTCCAAACTGAGCAGCTACTGGAACTAGACTACAGCAGCTGATGGAGCTAGCGCTGCTACGAGTGCTCCACACCAAACTAACTAATGAGCTATGTTGATAGTTCACCATCATAATCTGTTAATGCTGCTCATAAACTCCCCCATTCTGATCATAGTGATGTTGTACATTAGCCTGTAGCCTGTGTGCTGAAACCTGAACATCTCAACAAGTCAGACTTCCTCTGGTCCTCTGGGCAGTGTAGCGTCTCGTCCAGAGAGACACAGAGAGGACAGTGGGGTCTATGGCTGAACCACAGGTGTTCTGAGACCCCTTCTGGAACCACCAGCGTCCCCACCTCGGTGTCCTCATACAGAGTTCTGGTCAGAGATGGACCTGTAATGAATCCTGACTGGACTGTTTATGAATATGACATAAACGTCTCCTCAAGTAAAGTGAACAGTACTGGCTAATCCACCTACATAACCCTGACATACCCACTTCATACATAAACATGTCATAGCAGGTGTTATAAGCTGCCATAGTGATGTATGATGATGATGGAATCAGAGAATAACTGCTTCAGATATGACATCATCTTTCTTCTCATAACAGCAGAAATGATCACAGCACCTGTGATGATCATTACAGTGATATGACACGGTTCTATGACTGAACACAGTCTGCTACGACATGTCTAAGTAGTGGTTATGTCAGTGTTATGTAGCAGAATAAATCTCACTAAAATCAATCTAAATATTAATAATCAATAACAGCTAATAACATTATTGATCAGTCGTTTTACAGAAGGTACTAGTATTTTTTATTTGTGACCTTCCAGTACAGTATTACTGTAACCTGCCTATCTGATATAGAACCACATATCTAGAACATTTAGAGGGTTCTTGTTCTTCTTGACTGGAACTGGTTCTGTAAAATGAATGTATGTGTATGTGGTGGAGGTTCCATTATCACTGTGCTGCTAAAAGCTTATTAAACTGAGTTCCATTCAGAGGAACAATCTAGAACCCTGACTGATCAACTTCCCACCAAACCAGCCAATAGACCTCCATTAAACAAGATCATGTGACAGATTCACGTCCAGCTGGTGTTAAGAGAGGACTGGACAGTGGGGTGAAGGTCACTGAGAGAGGGGTTTAATGTGGTGTTAGGTGGAGAGAGATGGTGCTGATGTGGTGTTGGTGTTTGTGGTTCTGCAGGCTGCACTGTGCTGGAACAGGGTCGTGAAACTATCACCACATCTCCTGGAGTGTCTGTTCTGCTGCCCTGCCGCTGTCCCAGCAAAGGACACTTCAAACCTGAGAGAGTCACATGGAGTTTCAAAAAGACAAAGACGGATAAAGATGAGACTCCAGTGTCTAATGATACAGCGTCCTACAGAGGGAGAGTCCGGACGTTCGACCAAACAGGTTCCAGAAACCTCTCTCTCTTCATCTCAGATCTGACCAAAGAGGACGCTGGACAATACACCTGCAACTATGACCAAAACTCATTATATGTGGTGCTACAGGTCAAAGGTCAGTGAGTTAACCCATTCCATGTTGTCAGTACTGATCACACTGCACCAGAGTAACTGACTCAGCTCCAGATCTGTTTCCAGAAGTTTCTCTCTGGAGGACTAAAGAGGACAGTCTGACACATTTACTGCTGTTATGAATCCACACTCTTCTATGGAGAAACACACGTCTGTTTATTAAGCTGAACACTCAGCTGCTCAGTGTTAGTGCTCAGTAGCAGCTCTGCACACCAGACACCCTGAAGAGAGTGTTAGTGTACAGCTTGTTCCTTTTCTGTCTTATTTGTGTGGAATATTTGAATATACACAATATTAAATATTTATTAAGTCTATTCAAATATTCAGCAGCTGCGGTTCTAGATATAAGGTAGAACCTGGTGATCATTATAGACATTATCTTCAGAACCTCAAACAATTATTTGGGTTTCAGACTTTACAATATTTTAATCAGCTTCATTCTCAACAGTGTTACTTTACACTGGGGTCACGGAGGGGTCACAGAGGGGTCACAGAGGGGTCACAGAGGGGTCACGGAGGGGACACGGAGGGACACAGAGGGGACACAGAGGGGACACGGGGGGGACACGGAGGGACACAGAGGGGACACAGAGGGGACACGGGGGGACACAGAGGGGACACAGAGGGGACACAGAGGGGACACAGAGGGGACACAGAGGGGACACGGAGGGGACACAGAGGGGACACAGAGGGGACAGAGAGGGGACACAGAGGGGACACGGAGGGGACACAGAGGGGACACAGAGGGGACACGGGGGGCACAGAGAGGGGACACAGAGGGGACACAGAGGGGACACAGAGGGGACACGGGGGGGACACAGAGGGGACACGGAGGGTAAGATAATGTGAGCGGGCGTTCTGCAGGTCGTTCACTGGTCTTCCTTTAATGGTGTTCAGGTTTCTGTATGAGTGTCCTCACACTGTGTAGGATCAGACTAACACCTCCCTGAAACGGTGTGAGGGTGTAGTGTGTTCAGGTTCTCTAAACTAAACTAATCTGACTCTACTGAAGCGTTAATGCTGAACATTTCTCCAGGTGACTGTGTGAGGTCCCAACACTGCAGCTTGATGTGCGGGTGTGAACAGTGAGTCTGTAGCGCGAGAACATTTTTAAATGCGAGAGCGCGATTCAAAATCTTCATGTGCTCCTCATATTTACTCTGCTCTCGCGCGGTGTCCCTCTGCTCTAACACACATCCTGCTCTCGCACCAACAAGCTCCTCTTGCGTTTTGTGGAGCACACGTTACTGCCTCTCAGGGCCACTGTTAAAGCTCTCGCGCTCCGATGCTCACAGACCTCCTCCTCCACAGCGCCTGCACTCCTCAAGACAAGTCCATCAGCACCTCCCACTGCCTCAGAAAGAAGCCTAATCCTATTGCGCTGACCTCACGGAAAATTCATACTCCTACTGGTCTCCTCCTGCTCAACATCCTACTCCCACAGTGCCTCTCCTGTCAAGACCTCCTCTCTGACGCTGTATGGTCTGACGTCGGGGGGACCTCTACAGTCAGTATGTCAGGAATGTTGGGATGTTTCGTTTCCCCGGATACGGGATTAAAATAGGTAGAGTCTCTGGTGCAGGGCCTGAAGACGGTAAGGGACCGTCTCTAAAAGTGCGGGTAGGGTGTTAAAACGAACTGCCTGATGGTATATAGAAAGAGTTGAAACGTATGGACTACACAGAGAATGGTAAAATCTGCAGCTGAATATCCAACACCAACCAACTCCACCCAGTCTGAGAGTGTAGAGGAGCAGCAGGGACAATTTCATTGGTCGAAATCTGAGGGTTCTTTCTGATTGGCTGATGACTCTTTGGCAGCGTTGTTCCGAGTGCGAGAGCATTAAAAGATTTGCGAGCTTCAGAAAATGTAACAAGAGCTCGTTCATGCGAGAGCAGGATGTGTGTTAGCGCGAGAGCAGTTTAGTGGTAGAGCAGAGTGAACCCGAGCGAGAGCAGAGTGAATATGAGGGAGCACATGTATATGCTGCATGTAAGGTAATCTGTGAGTGCTGCGTGAATCGCGCTCTCGCGTTTATAAAACCTGCTTGTAATTTTTATCAGTAATATAACTCCATAAATGTGTTAATATACTATAATATACTATATAATATATACTATATCATTATACAGTGCAGCTCAGTGGAGGCTCAGGGTGGAGGTTATAGAAGCTGCAGCTGTAGTGGTCATGTGACCTGTACTGGCTGTGACGTCTCGACGTACAAGAGAAGCTCCAGTGTCCTCATAACACAAACCTGAATCTATATACACCCTAATGAGAGAGTCTCTCTACACCATCACCCCCACCCTAAACACACTACACCCTCACACAGGTTCAGGGAGCTGTTAGTCTGCTTCTACACAGTGTGAGGACACTGCTAAAGAGAACCTGAACACCATTAAAGGAAGAGGAGTGAAGGAGGTGTTAATGGTCTACTGTTCCCCCGTGTCCTCTTTGGGGTTCTGTAACAATGCCGTTTCACATGAAGGGTTTATGTAGCAGTGATATAAGCTGCTGCTAGTGTGTTTATATATACAGGTAATATCAGGGCTATATGATGATTAATATCATCTTTATGAGGGAAATTAAAAATGTGCTTCACATTAAAATCAAGCTGGTATTATATTTTTAAAGACTCCCTCCATCCAAACCTGCTGGAATGAGACTCTTCAGATGCCCTTCATTCCTGGTGACCTGTGTGTGTAGAAGTCCATCATGTATATGATATATAGTGCAGGTGCTGCTCAGTTTAAAGACTGTATGTTGGTGTTTAGGCTGCGCTCTGGTGGAGAATAAACAGAGGACTGCTACAGTCAGTAGATCCTCAGGAGAGTCTGTTCTTCTGTCCTGCACCTGCACTGACCCACCAGAGGACACACCTGTGACAGTGCAGTGGAGAGGGACCACACCAGGAAGATCTCCTCCAGCGCTCCAGAGTTCAGGACGTTCAACCAAGGACCTCTCCCAGGAAACCTCTCTGTACTGATCTCAGACCTGACTGTAGAGGACGCAGAGGAACATATTCATGCTGGATAAACCAAACCAGAACCAGTACCGGGAGCTTCACCCTCACTGTTAAAGGTAAACTGCTGGAACTTCACTTACATTCACCCATATTCCCTTATGGAGACTGTAATGAAGCTGGAAATGGGGATCATAAACGACGAGTTTAAGGAGGAGCTAAAGCTGCCTGAAGCATTGTGGGAAATGGTTAGCTGATGGTGCTGGTGGTTTCTGCAGTGGTTCTGTAATACAGCATGTTCTGATTAATACTGTTTTGATTTTGTTCACCTGTTGTGAAGAACTGGATCAGAAACCGACAGTATGGGTTTAGGCGTACCAGGCTTGATCAGAGGCCTCCCTGCTCCTTCATATATGGTAGTGGTGATGAAAGCGTGTGAGGAGAACATGGAGACGTGTTCAGTGCTAGTTACACTGTACAGTGCAGCTGCGACTGTATCCCTAAACTAAAGTGCGCTGTTGTACACACGTGTCTGTTTCCTAGCGGGTCAAGGGGCAGCTCCGGTGGGCCAGAGCAGGTGACCACCCTTTGTGAAATTAAGAGACATAAGTTGCCCGGTTTATTATTTCTCTTTCCAAAGTGTATTA
>JAMWET010001124.1:0-185000 GCA_024036415.1 Prochilodus magdalenae
CTGACTCCATAACTAACTGTGACGTTTCTCTGCTTTCTTAGTTGCAACTATTTCCCAGGGACGAGAATGGCCCGCCCTTACACCTAGGCTGAGCTGGCCTGGTAGGACTGGTTGGATGCAAAAGCGATGAAAACATAACCCTGACACTGAGCAAAGTTAACGTAAGCGATAAAAATAATAATCACCACCCGGAAAACGGCACAGCCCCACGGAGATGTTGGAATCACTTTTTTTTCCCTTTTTTGTTTATTTTGAAGGCATTTTTCATGGACATTCATGAGAAGAATGAATATATCAGTTGAATCATAATGAATGACTGGAGTCCCTTGTGTTTGTACAATCATGAGTTCCAGAAAGATAACTTAATAAACCACTAAAAATAAATCTATAAGTAAAATATGATCTAAAGATGAATATTAGACATAAATATATTGAAAATAGAAGGTTTTATTCATAATTTGCAAGTGGTAACAATACAACTGTGATAATGGACGTAAGTCTACAAATGTGAGTGGTTGTTCTATATGAGCTTTGCCTTATAATGAGAGAAAATAGTCCTGTTTTGTGTACTTTTGAAATAAAATGATCCTTAAAAAAGATCACTGAGTGGGCGGTGCAGATTAAATCTGAATATGTATATATGGTTTGTGTGGTGTGTACTTTTTCTTGACGCATTTTGCTCTAAAACTGGACCTTTTCACAAAGTGCATGAGACATGCCTCCATGCACATCTGCACTTCATTAGGATGGTGTGAGACAGACAGACCTGACCTATGTAGAGAGAGCAGTGGTCTTATTCTGGCACACACAAAGAATTAGTGCAAGTATGAGGCTGTTAACAGCAAAAATGAAGAACCATATTTCACAGAAACCTTCAGCTACCCTATCTGTAGATGGTAACCTTTTACCAAATTCCTGGTTTAAAAAGAATAAAATAAAGTTACTGACACTTCAGAAAGCTGCAGGCAGATAAGATTATGAAGTCCAGAAAAAAGCAGTAAATTATATTTGATATCTGTGTTTAAAATTCTGTACTCTTATTTCAATGTTTTAGTTATATAAAATTGCCTCTCTGAATGCAGTCATATGCAAAGGTTTAGACATCCCAAGTCAAATGACTAATAGTTGATTTTCTAGTCAAAATACGTACACATTGACACACACACACATTACAGAGAACACACATACAGTTTATAGATAAATTATAACTCATGCAAAGGTCATCTAACATTTTATTGTTTCCATTTTTAATACATTAAACTAAAATATATTAATGATTTCTCCCTGTACAGGAAGATTTGAAAGCTTTGCATACAATTGTACCTGGAGTTTCTGGGATTTTCATGAATATCATTTATATTGCCTGCTATTTTATGGTAACTAACATGTAAATCTAATCACCTTTTGCTTTGTCTGAACGAAAGTTTAACATGACTCTTCCCGCTGTTGTTTTAGGCACTTCAACAGTATTGTGCAATTTAGCAGATTTCTGCTGAACTTCATGAACTGTTCTACTGGTTCATGATTTCAAGATATTAGCAACATTGCTTTTCTGCTCCTAAAGCTCCCTCTTTTATCAGTGTTTTGATGTTTCCCCATTTTCCATCAAGTTGGTGTTATAACATGTAATTTTTCACCCAACTGATTGAAAGGCTCATTTGTGGTCTGAAGAGTCCCTTCTCATCACTGTACTCGGCTTCTGAAGTTGACAGATGAGGATCTGCCATGCCTGCTCTTTCTTCTCGCTCGCTCTATAATGGGCCACATCATGTTCCCATCCAGCTCCTTTCTGACTTCTTGCGCGCCTTTCCGTTCCTCAGATTTCGCGCCAGCTGTCGTTGTGGTGTCTCCATAGTGATAGGGCTGACTAAAAGGGTGGGGGGGTACATCTTGTCCACCACAAAAATGGCTTTTCTCTGTCGTCTTGGGTCTCAGCAAGGGTTCGGGCCAGAAGAACCCAAAGAGAAAACATCCTGGAAGAGGGACATCAATTGCTGTTTGACATGCCAGTGATCTTGTATTGTGGTTTGAACAAAAAGCGGTGGGGGTTGCTGTCTGTTGGTGGGGTGGAGGCGGGGTGGGGGTGTTTGCCGTCTGTTTTTGTATAACTATGCTTCTCTTGCATTTCAGTGGATTGCTTTATTTGGGTGAATAAAGTCTATTTCTGGAATAACATGCAGTAAAAGCTACTAAATGTAATAAAAAAGAGAAGGGTGCAGGTAAAGAAGTATTAAGGTATCATGATTGTCTTTTCAAAACAAAAGTATAATTTTATCAAAAACAAAGTGCTTAAATACTTTGTAATTAGAACAGAGTGTTATATATCTTAATGTGCCCTTACGCACCAGAGTTGTGTAAAAATGTGGGCATGAACACAAGCAGAGGTTTAAGCGTAAATGATGAATAAGCTTCATTGCTTGAACTCACATATCAGCCTACCAGTGCCTCCTTTACATATCATTTACATGAAGCATAATGTAAATCATTAAGATGTGTTATTTATTTGCAAACGCACTGTGTAATATGTCTTTGAATAAAGCCTGGAGTTGTTGCTCCATGTGTTTATGTGCTATAATATTCTCATCCATTGTAAACTGCACTGGATTGCCATGTGTACAAATCATTTATATTATTTCATAGTTTTATTCTTATTACTGATGGCCGGTTAACAACTCTTTTTTTTTTTAAGTTCTTAAACAATTATGCTCAAATTCACACAATCCAACTACACACAGGTACATCAAGGATAAAATTAATGAATCTCAAAACTGTGGGTAAAATTAGCATGTGTTCATATTACAATCAGGTTTGACTGTATGGAGCTTTGATGAATAAGGATCACTGTATTAAGATGACATATTGGTTTGAGTAAAATGTAGCATACAAGTGTTGTTGTCTCCTTCTCTTGCACTCTGGATATGGGTTGTTTTTAACACATATGAAGGATGCTAATAAGGTAAAACTTAATTCGAAGGCTAACTGTATAGAGGATTCATAACTTCCACAAGCACTGATATTTTACTAATATTCTGCTTATTTGTTAATAGCTTGGCAAGAGGTATTTTGTAAAGACATTGTACAATAAGGCAAAAAAAATACCACTTTAATTTGAGGCATCCTGGGTGTTTATAACCAGGCTTTGGTATTACACGTTTAATATGTTAACGCCCTCTACAGGGAAAACACTGTTAACATACAGTTACTATTTATAGATTTTAATTGGAAATTGATTGCTTCTGCATGTGTCACAAAGTGTGGGTGCTTTTATAGGTGCTTGCAAATGAATTGTATAGAAGAAAGTAATGCTTGATTCAAATTTCCACAAAAATAAAATGTGATATAGTTATTGCTTTCCATTTTTTTTCCATGTAGAAATCTACACGTTTTCACTCCAGATGGGGGCAATTGTCATTTTGACTGACATTTTCAGTAGTGACACCAAAGAACACACTGCTAGGCTACAAAAGCTCTTAAGCCATGATATCAATTAATTAAACCAACCCTCCTCCTTTTTTTTTTTTATTTTCCTTTTCTCCCTCATTTCCTTGTCTTTCATCCCAGAGGCCTCTCATTTATCACACCCTAATGGACTTGAGGATGTTTTGGTGAGGCTGATCGGCGCTTGGCAGTGAGGGTCTTGAGATGAGGGCCAACACTGGAACTGATACTCAATTTTCGGAAGTGGATCTTTCATGCTGAATATTTCAAAACATTGATTTGAATGCCAGCGGGAATCTGAGGATCCTCTTTTGAAAGGCAAGTGTGTTCAAGGCAATTTATTGTTTTTCTTTCCCTTTCCGGGCAGTCTTTCTGCGTACAAGGGCAAAATGCCACAAAATCCAGCTACATATGGGCGTGCACATTCCGATAGCCAGTGGTATACTGCAAAATGAATGAGTAGGGAATTTCAAAAGCCTTTACCCCTTTATACCTCTTAGATTCTGACTGTCAAAGGCTGTGATTTGTTATAACATACCATTGTTGATAGTGTAACGGTGATTGGTGGAAACATTGGTGGTTTTATTTCTGGCAATGTCATACAGATAAGCCAGAACCCAGGAGTGCAGCTGTGTTTTCAGGGCAAATTATGCAGAACTGAAAACATAGCACAAACACACACACACACATACACACACACACACACACAGTTTACATTCCTATCTTTGTAGGCCATTACCATTGCCATCATTATTACTACAAATAATTACACTACATCTAACTATACCTAACCCAGCCCTAACCTTAACCTCAGTGAGGAATCTAAAGGAAAATATTTTGATATAGTATTATATACTGTTTTATTTTTATTATTGGTAATATAGATTCTGAGTTAACACCAAATCAAGAAATTCTTCAAGTTGTTAAACTTCACGCTCAAACACACTCCAACCACACTGTTTGTAAATATAAAAAAATAAGGTTTCTTTTGATGGGAACCAGCCAAATATCTCCGCAACTTCACAATGTTCATGTTTTCCATCTGCTTGGGGACATTTGGTTCCCACAAAGAGCAAAAAAGCTAAATACATGGCCACACACACAAATGTGGACACACACGCACTTGGGAGATTTCTTCTCATGCCAAAGTTTAACCTCAGATAGTAAAAGAACAAGAACACTAAGCCATTTCTTATATTTGCCTATTTCAACGAACCCCTACATTTCAAATAGTTGTGGTGTGAAACTTATGAGAAAACAAGAGAAAGCGAGCAAAATCTAGGTTACAGGGTCCAATAAGTACAACTGCAGTAAGCCTTCAGAGGCCTCATGAGTTCCCCAGTGTTCTTCATGATGTGATCTCTATTACCATGTTGAAATAAGTTTCATATTATTTGTATACAGATGAATCGTATTCTAGTTCAGCACTTTAGAGGTGAGGAAAGGTTGACATCACTTACAAATTGTATCCCAAATATTGTTACATGAAATCAAACTGGAATGCGTAAAGACTTGAGTGGTTTTAGTGGGGATTGGGAATGAGGTGGTCAGCAGAAGGTTGCGCCTTGGGCCTCTACGGCGCCGTGGTTACAAAAAGCATCATGACATCATGGCCCCAAGGTTTGTTCCATGGGTTGCAGTCAAGATGGAGCAGCAACGATACAAGAATGATGACCACACACGTCAGAACCACAGCATTCCCCTTAACTCATTAAGGTTAGGGGAGTCAACAGAGCACAAGCTTTGGAAGGAGTCTGACACATTACAAAACTGTCTGTCCTCACCAATCTCTTCTCTGCTCAAGGTCTCAAGGATACAAAGATGTCTCTCAAAGCCTCAAAGTCATGCTGTCGGATCAAAATGGTTTATTTTGCATCATCTGTGGTTATAATTACTACATGTTACTGTTTCATTTGCATTACTGTACTATCTTCAGTGCTATTACTTCATTCCCATATCCAACTTAATTTCATACCAACCCATCATCCATCATGAAACATCTTCATTTAAAACCTCAAACTGACTAGCAAAAGATCTTCAAAGGACTGTACACACATATTTGCCTAAAATGCCTCATATGTGATCATTTAAAATGCCTTACGAATGAGAAAAATAATACAAATAAAAATGAAAAAAAAAAAGATACAGGGGAATAGAAATGAAGACATGAGAACATGATTAAACAATATATTTAAAGAGAGGAAGTGAAACATGAAATATAGAAAAGAAATGAACAATTAAAGGAGTGAAGTGTCAAAGAGCTTAAGGTGTTTTAAACTGAGCTGAAGCTGTTCACGTGGGGCTTCTAATGCTCTCTGACAACTGGTTCCATTTAAGAGCAGCATAGTAGCTACACACTGCTTTTCCATGTTTACTAACTGAGAGCTCTGCTCAGCTCATATTGCTACAATATATCAGATAAGTATGCTGGTCATATGCTATTAAGCGACATGTACACCAGTAATGGTACCTTGAAGTCTATTCTGTAACATACTGGTATCCAGTGAAAGGATTTAAGAGCAGGGTGGTGCGTTCCCTTTTTGCTCCCAGTGAGAACTCTAGCAGCTGCAATGTAAATCAACTGAAGCCTTTTGACTGTCTTTTTGAGAGTCCGGTTAGGGACAATTACAGTATTCAATCCTGCTAGATAGTTTTTTTTTTCCCAGTGAAACCATTTTTTGACAAAAGATTGGGTTTGATTGGTTCATATGACCCTTAACATGCTCCTACTAAACAATTTGTGACATTAGTCCCATTTAAGTCTACAACGCAGATGTTTTGCCAGCACTTATGTGGCTGAGGCCGACCTACTGTCAAAAGACTTGCCATACAATTCAGTTGTTGTTCGTGAGATTGCTTACTTTGCAACTATTCAGGATGAGTTTATTACTTGTGTGTCAACTTAGCTGTTTTTCTTTTATGTTAATTATCCATGATAATTGTGTGATCATTTTTATAAAGACTATTATTTGCAGGATTTTCTACATATGTTATTCAGCACCCATGCATGACACTGATATTTAGTACTGTCACGGGACCCACAGGTTCTGTAACAATCACATGGTAACAAAGACCTCTAGACTGTGTGTTACATGTTTAGGCATTACACACACTGCAGCACATTAACAGAAAGCCACTCTATTAATGTAACAATAAAATCAAATGTTTAAATTTTACAAAGCTTTCAACCCTGGTCACAACTTAGCCTTACAACAAACGCAACTTTGTACTACAGAAGCAAATGTATTAGTCATAAGCCAGACAATTTACACAGTCAAAGTATAGCTTAATAGAGCTAAACTTTGTAAACGCAAGAGGATATATGCTTTTGGGATAAAAAGAAAATTTACTTCAAACTCACAAGCTAACTGTAAGCTCTTCATTTCGGGGTGGCAGGTTTTTTTTAGAACTCAAATGGCCTTTTAGGCTGAATAAGGAAATTATGGCGCCCATACTATTTAGGTCTGAACATCTCAGTTTAAAAGGAATGTAAGGAAATATAGCTCATGATTAGAGCTGTCATCTGGCTGGGAAATGATAAGGACGTTTACTTATTCAATACTGCTCAAGTCATTCTGGCTGATAAAAAAGGCTATAGTGAACCTCACAGTAAGCAATTACATCAAAAGTGGACTATTTTGAGATATTTATTGGCAAGCTGGGAACTCTGCCACATATATATGTTTCATGGCTTCATTTATTCCAAGAAATTCCATGATAACTTGTGAGACGTCTTTGTTGCTGTAAGTTACTCGACCCAGTCATTGAGAAGATGAACCCCCTGCCTGCTGTACATGTAAGAGAACCAGTGTTGGAGAAGTGGTATAAGTGAGTATAATAAATGTGCAGTATTCCCTGGACAGTGGTAGGCAAAGTACACAAATGTTCTTGAAATTAAGATGCCGTTTGCATCTTTAAATCAATATACTGATGTTTTATTTAAATTTCCACTCAAGTTGCAAGTCTTTGTAGTCTAAGTATGAAAGGTAAACATACTGTGAGATATTCTAGCTGTTATAGTGTTATAGATAGGTACACATTTTTTGTAAATAAAGTGAAAAGGTCAGTAGATACAATTTCCAAACACGCTCCCACAATGTTCATTATATTGTAGCTATAGAACTAAAACCTTATTCAGTTCGCTTTATGACTGTCATGTACTATTGTCCTGTGATCACAGTGCCTTTAAGTGCCTTTGTTTAGGGCAAATAGCTTAATCCATGAATGAGGCCTTCAGTGACCCTTCACATGTCATTAGGTATACAGCCCTTATTCCTATTCACACATACTATTCAAAGCTTAGAAATGCCATTTCCAGATTAGATAATACTTTGTGCTGCAGAGTAAAACTAAAAGGACAAACTGTAGCATCAAGAAGCAGCTGAACTGCACCTTAGAGGAATACCAGAGAGCATGTTTCCATTAACTTTTGTATTGGCGTCTGGCTACAATGTGCTGGCTCTCTTTGGAAGTTTCTCTCTCTCTCTCTCTCTCTGCCCTTTCTTTTCTCTTTCTTTTTTTTTTTCCCCCTTCCTCTTGGCAGCATCGGCGATAATGAGCAGAGCCATCCCACCACAGAGAAGAAAATCAAATAAAAGCAAAATGACAAATTCGCCCCGCGGGTGCCAGTAGAAACAGAGCGGCCTGTCTGAAAATGCCAGTGAGCGTACACACGCATACATATACACACACACACATGCACACACACACACCGTGCAGGGCAGAACAGCAGTGCATAGACCCCTCACTGCGCAGCCGGATCTAACCACCAGCTGTACTAACACTAAATCTGTGCGTCTCTGTGCATACATGTGCGGTGTATGTGTGAAAACCAGCGAAAGGGTGTCCAAATGCATTTAAAATGTGTACACTAAACTGAGGGGGCACGGACTCACTGACGCGAATCCTGACTGCAACTGATGCGCTTTGCACATATACAAACCTCAAACCAAAATGTATGGGATAGTAATGCAATTTGAAAAAACAAGCACTGCTTTGTAAATCCACTTTGACCTGCATTCAAACAAAAACAATACACAAACAAAATTGGCATTGCTGTTTCTAAATATACATATACTGATCCAGCCAACCATTCAAGTAGAGTTTTTAGGAACCTAAGTTGACTAAGAATCTTGTAAAATGTTCAGTGTTTCATTTTACATTGTTCTCAGCTATCCACATAGAAGCTATGTGGTGTGAAAAATGCTCAAATGCGGTTTTACACACCCATATACAAAAAATTTAATTTGGCCCAGAACCTAATGCTGATTTTTGTATAATTTGAAAAGCTCTACTCTCATTTGCTTGTTTGCAGCGAAACAGAATGGCTCAAACAGAATCAACACCAGTGTACTGACGCAGATAGGAAAATAAAATAAACCACATAAACACATATTCGACAGTATATTAGGTGTGTATATGCTCCTCTGTAATAAGGTTATCAGACACTTTATTTGGTCGTTAATGTTACCTATGCTAGCTACTTGGTATCAGTCTTGAAAAACAACAAAGTAAAGTTGTTAGTCACTGTGAAAGTTCACTGTTAAGATGATAGGCTTCACAAGGTCGACAAAATCTAACAGCATCACTGACACAGTCTTATTAGTGAAGCTGCTCGATATTGTCAATAAGGTTTGCTAACCCAATTATACCCCAGGGGTATTTAAATATGAACATCTACTACGGCTGTTGACGGTTTTGATTTAGTGCCAACACTCCCTTCACAGCCTGGAATGGTAAATCTCTCCCAATAGTCTGCCATGTTTATTGGTGGTGCTCCATCATATGTAAATTTAAAAATTGACACATTCTACTGACTACTGAATTCCCCCTATTCAACTATTCCAAAGTAAATACAAGTTTTCCATTCTATAGCATCTTTAAACAGGAAAAACAATCATGCTTGGGTATAAACAGGGGCATCCAGGAAAGGCCAAGTTTTCTATAAGCAAAGATAGGTCAGGAATAGTTTAGAATCAGTGTTCCTTAATTTGTTCGTGGAAATGATGGCTATTGCATTCTCCCGGGCAAAGAACAACACTATGTTGGTAACAATCTGGATGAAGTTCAAAGGAAACGGTCATGGTATTACAGTACATTCTGCTTTTATTAGCGTTTAACATACTGTCCAAACGGTTTTGGAATTGAGGCTCGTACAAAATGCCTTGATATGAAAATGTGCCCAAAACAGAGGCAGATAAGATGATACGTGTCCATGGTAGCAAAAAGCCAAATGTGTTTATACATATTTGCTGGTATGTTTATACAGTCCTGTGTGTGTTTTTTGTTACTGAGTGTGTAGTGGCACGAAGCACTGCCAAGTCTACCTTAGCGCCTGAAGCTTTGGCCTGCAAAAAGACCACCACATACCAGCTAAGTTCTAGGAGCATTTCAGCCCAAACCCATATGAACACATTTGGAATTCCTTGTCACGCTTGCCCATACAAACATGGGAGGCTTTAGCGCTGAGTGGGTCCGCAGAATATTTAGCATCAGCAAATTCGCTGCTTCTTTTCTGCGTCTCTGCATCTTCTAAGCTAGTTATTCAAAAATGTCACACCACTTCAAACTTCCCCTTAGAATGGCATTAAGGTCCCTGCCACTCCAGGCTATCTCCCATTGGTCCCCATATTTAAAGGAGGGGCTTTGTAAGAATTCTTATTCAAGCCAAATTATGTCCATTTGCATATTTCTCATTGGCGAAGCCAGATGTGCCGCAAAGCCTGAATTAATGAGTTTTGGACTGGTTGACATGTTTTCACATGTGTTATGTGGCCATGTGTGTGCGCTAGGCTAAAAAAGTGGATGTTTTAAATGTAAACAAGTCTAAATCACAAGTGTGATGTTTTTTCTTCACTCGTTCTCTGAGGCTAATTTCTTACAGGTGTGTAAAGAGAAAAAGTGTGTAGATAGATGTAATAGTATAGCAGCCGGCACATGTTTAAGTCATTCACACTTCGCTAAGTCAGTAAGAAAAGCAGTGATTGGTGCGCAGGCAGGTTAGTGAATCAATGTATGTCACTGATTTATTCATGAGGCCTTACGCTAACACACACACACACACACACACACACACACACACACACAAAACACACACACACACAAAACGCACACTAAAACTGGCCTTCTAATTATCAGGGGCTATATTGCAGCCTAGACTCATAACTCATGTTACACTGGCTTGCCCGCTGAAATGGATGGAATATCATATCATACATATAGATATGATACATATCTCTGTCTACAGTACATGGTATGGTAGTTTTACAGGAGAAGGAAAACATCTCCTACATTTTAATGTATGTTAATGTGAAATAAAGAACCTTATATAGTTGCATACAATGGTTTGGGCACATCTGGCCAAAATTTCTGGTACTGGGAATAGCCAAGTGTGTAAGAGATGACCTGATTTCCTAAAGCCATAAAAATACACGCTTTAATATTTTAAGCAAGATTGCTTTTAGATTATTTTAAGCAAGATTACATTTTAATTTCCCTCATTTACAGTTTCAAAATAGCAAGAAAGGAAAATGGCCCAAAGCAACATTTGGGCACCCTGCACAGTACTTAGTAACACCACTCTTGGCAAATTTAAGAGCCAGCTAAGAGTCTCTCACACTTTTTTCACCCATTCATGCTCTTCTGCATGAAGCTCCTTTCTGTTTTCCACTCTACACTGTACTAACGGTAAAGAAAAAGGCACAAATCTTAATACAATAATCTTGCTTAAATTGCTGAAAAGAATGTTTCATCTTTAACTTTATGACTTTTTAACTTTTGCATGCCACTGTATACATAAATGACACCTAAAACAGATCTATATCCAGCCAGAATTTACTTGCTTATATGCATATACAATTAACACTTATACTAAATCCAGGGTGCTGTTGCAGGAAACTAATCCATGTGATGGCTGGAGGAATCCATGTAAGTAATTTGAAAATTTGCGCTATTCCTTAAATTTACACACAATGTAAAGAGTTAACAGGCACATTGAAATTAAAATTAGATACATGGACCCAAAATTATTCAGAGCCAAAATAAGTTTTGTCTGCATGTATGTGTTCTGTTAAGTCCCATATGAATTGAATGAAAATGAAAGCATTGAAATTTCTTGTCAAAGTTAGCTTGAACTTTTTGTTTCTGACTCAACTGAGCTTAGTCTGAGCTGAGAGAAACTGACACGGTTCATCTCTTTTTAATTGCACTCAAGTCATGTCGAAAAAGTCAGTCAAAATGTCAAAAGTCAGTGATGTGACCAATGACAAAAGACACCCAGATGACATCACCATTGTAATACAATGAAATGGAACACAAAAAAGAAGTATGAAACTAAATGTAAATGGCTAAAAAGTAGGAAGCAGATCAGTTTCTTCACTAGCATACCTAACTTATCCCCTGAAATCAGCGGTATGACCAAACATAAAGCAGCACAGATTCTCTCATGTAACAGGCTGATATTAATCACAGCGATGGAGTAATTACATGTCAGAGTCAAAGTACATTTCTATTGTATACTTTATAATTGTACTCAGCAAACCACAGAAGTCAGTGGTGTGACCAGTCACAAAAATTAAATTACCTCCCAACCGTGTTGTATCTTTTCTGAGAGAAACAAAAGTTGATCAGAACTGCTTTTTGTGTAATTTTTTTTTTTTTTTTTTTTTGCTTGTTTTAGTAGGGGTAATCGGGAACCAGAACCCCCTTAAACCATTAATACATTCAGCAACATATCTAAATAATAAAAAACAGGGTTTTAAACTGAGACAAATAGAAGTAAGCCTCTCAGTTGCTGTACTAAACACAGTAAGAGCGTGCTGCAGTAAGCTGAGAACATGGCCGAATGTTTACCCTCTCTCTCCTGCTCCTCAGCTCCTCTCAGCAAACTGGTCCCGCACCTGGCTGAGACTCTGCACTCTTTATACACCACTCTGAACAAACTGCAGTGTTTGTGTGCGTGCATGTGTGTGTGTGTGTGTGTGTGTGTGTGTGTGTGTGTGTGTGTGTGTGTCTGTGTGCGTGCGTGTGTGTGTGCATAGAGCTGCTCCGACTAAACATACCCCGCACTCAGACCCCCACGGAGAGGCCACTGCGAGGTGAGGGATGAAGTGAATACATGAATCAAGAGCGCGTGTGCGTGTGTTTCATCGACAAAGGGAGAAACGTGTTGGGCTACTGATTTCTTTTCAAGGCTGCTGCGGGGGAAATATGAAAAGCGAAGCGGAGAAGCATAAATCATTCTCAAAGGGGGTTAACTTGCTTGTTAACCTGCCTTAAACATTACTGTTACAGGCTTTCAGCAACACTGCGAGTGCAGCGAGGCTTGTGAATCAATGGACGTGTGCGAAAAAGCCTCAGGAGATCCATACTGACCTGCTCTACCTGCAGGAGTTCTGTAAAGCCTGATTTCTGTACACTGGCCAACAGGCTACTTAAGGCAAAGGAAGCAAAGTCTCAGAAGAAAATTAAAAAGCCGAATGATATTCCCTAAAAACATTCAAACCGCTGATTAATGCAAGTTTACCTGGTTAGCACTTAAATTGTATTGAACTGGTTACTGTTCCGTTAACTTCCAGTTAGAAATTCAATTCACTTATAACCGGATTTTTTATGCTAAAACGATTTTACTGTGTGGTCAAAATGACAAAAGGGCTGGTTAAACAAAAGTTGACCATATATTGTTCGAAAGTAGTCCTGGGACTCTCCGAATACGTATTTATGTCTTCTTTATTTACTTCCATGCTAAAGTTGTGATTTATTCTTTCATATCCAATAAATATCCAAGTAGTTCTAAGCAGCAGTGAGGAGCATGTTTACTAACTAAACTTCAAATTCTGTTAATTCATTGAAGACTTATGGAAGGCAGTTTAAAGTGCTCAAACATTACTGATACAAACATTTGCGTCTTTATGTTTTATGTTAGAATTTTGTTGTGAGTTTCTCTTTTTATTTTTATTACACAATGAAGTATTATGCACTGAGTGCATGAGTCTGCACAGTTGATGATTAAGCAGGCTTGTTGGAAATTTCAGCATGGAAGCTTTTAAACACTTTGTCTCATCTCACTACTTCAGTATAGGTTTCATTCTTTCATTGTGTCTGTAATCTGCCCCACAGAAATTATAATATAGCTGAAACATTGTACTTTGACTATGGCATGACTATTAACCAGCTCCATATTTCCATACAAATATTTCCACAAATGGACGATGAGCAGTGTCCCAAGAGGGCTCCTGAGCACTGTAGATGATTATATTGAATCTTTCGTAATGTGCAAAAAAAAAAGATGAAAAGGAAGAGGAGTAATGCTGGCCAAAACAATGCATCAGCAACTACAAGAGTAAAGAGAACAAAATATATTTAGTTTCATTTTAAAACACTGGTTTCATCTTTTTCATCACAGACCTTATTACAATTGATGTTTCCCATCATTTCTAATCATGTATAGAATAAGCTTTCAGTTTCAATGTGCTATTGCTTCTCATTGCATAAACAGGGTCCTGTGGAGGAAAAAAAAAACATTTAAAACCAAATCTCATTCTACAGATTTAGTTAAGGGCATCTACATACATTACATCATTTACATCTTTGTAAACATTTTATTTGATAACCACATCATTTTTCCATTTACAATTACAATTTTAGGAAAAGAAAAAAAAACTTGATTGTGTTGCATTGTTTGTTGTATAATAATAAAGATGAACTAAAGTAATAATAATAATATTATTATTAATAATAACAGTTTTGCTGTTGTTGTAGAATTACAGATATAATAACTAGACATTATAAAAGGTAAAAGCAAAAAATATATATTTTCCATTAAAAAAATGTATTATTGAAATCAAAGAACCTGAAGTCCATGAAGTCTGTACTGCAGTATTAGCATCCTTACTTCATTTCACAGAATTCATGATTTTTTTTACCCTATGCATTCTCTACCCATCTAGCATAATTACTATTTCTAGCATAATTACTGGTATAGAGGCTAATTATTACAAATGTTTTATTCAAACTTCTAGCAGTGCCTTTAGAGATCTGGCATCAGCTGGCTAGCTGGAAAACAATCAAACAGTCTGGTTTTAAGAATCTGGCCCAAGCAATTGTAGTTTTGTCTCAACATATATCATCAGAGGTTTTCCCTAGTCTCTAACCATTCTAAAGACTACTGGGGCAGTGTTGTGGGAGGAGGACATTGCCACTTTAAGAACAGCAGCATCAACTACAGCAGTACAGACACCAGTGGAAAACCCTCACAAAGACAGCAATACAAACGTGTGTGTGCAGTTCCCTTGTGTGCATATCCACAGCTTTTACACCCTGTGTTTTGCATAGCTGCACAGAGAATGGGAAGGAAATGTTACAGCCGCAGTCACTGGCAGAGGACCATTTCTCAAAATTGATATTTATTTGCCCCAGCTCTGCTTTCCAACACACACAAGTTAAATCAGCTTTTGTTCAAATGCTGTTTCTTTTTTTACTTGTGCTCTCATGGACCTACTCATATGAACTTAACTGGACAACCACAGGAACTGACATCATCAGGAAATGATGTCAAATCACTTTAGGTTCTGAAGTATGATCCAGATAATCATTGTAAAAACTTGCCTGGAAATGTTTAAACTTTAAATTTTGGTATAGATGTCAGCAGTTCCATACACACTGCAGCGATATTAGCGAAGCCCAGTAAGCCTAATAATTAACATAGCTGTATCATTAAGTCTCATACTAACAAATACAGTAACAAAGTATTATTTGTCATACAAATGCAGGTCAGTTTAAAACTATTTAAGGCAAATACACTGCCTGGCCAAGAAAAAAAGGTCACACACTTTAATATTTAGTTGGACCGCCTTTAGCTTTGATCACAGCATGCATTCGCTGTGGCATCGTTTCCACAACCTTCTGTAATGTCACATTTATTTCTGTCCAGCATTGCATTAATGTTTCCCCAAGATCTTGTACTGATGATGGGAGATTTGGACCGCTGCGCAAAGTCTTCTCTAGCACATCTCAAAGATTCTTACTGGGGTTCAGGTCTTTACTCTGTGGTGTTCAGTCCATGTGTAAAATGATGTCTCATGCTCCCTGAACAATCTTGCACCACATTCCACACTGACCACATTCCTTTCTGATGAAGATGATGTTTCCCCACTGTCCATCCACTTTTCACTTACTGCATCAGTTAGGGGTAAATTACTTTTTGCCAGCTGAAACGTAATCACCTATGCAGTAATTATCCAATGGGAGGCTCTTACCTATTTGCTTAGTTAAATCCAGGTGGTGACGTTTTTTTTTTTTTTTTTGGCCAGGCAGTGTAGCCGCACAGCTTTTTGAAAATTCACCCTCTTGGAAAATCCGACTTTGATTCAGTTAGGAGTTTATCTATCTTATTTATCTAAGTTCTATTGAAATGAATTAGTTTGACCCATAGGGTAATCTCCAAATTATTTATGGTCAAGATTTGGTTTTAAGTTAGCTTATATGGTGCAACCTATAAGCTAGAAGGGGAAATTAGAGGTCCATACTTCAGCCCATTATTGGTATTCTTGCGAGTCACCAATAGCACAGAAGTTAGCATTGTGGTTGAGGTGATTTTTTCCTGTTTCGGATGTTCATTTTCGCATGAAGGCCTAAATGCAATCGTTAAGCTTCAACACTGGTTTTACCAGAGGAGGCCCGGTAATTTAATGCTTCTGTCTAATCAGCGCCCAAGTTGCAACACTGTTGACTGTACAGTTACTCATCTTTTACTTTACAAGGTAGCCCCTTTCAGTGGTCAGCACTACTGTGTCTGATCCACACATGCTAGCGCACCACACACATTAACACATCACCACCATGTCAGGGTCAATTCAGTGCTGAGAATGATCCACCACCCAAATAACACCTGCTCTGTGGTGGCCTGGTGAGGGTCCTGAACATTAAAGAGGGGATGAAAAAAGGGGGATAACAAAGCATACAGAGAATCAGGCGAACTACAGTGTGTAATTGTAGAACTACAAAGTGCTCCTATATGGTAAATGAAGCAAATCAAAAATGAAGCCAACAGTAAAGTAGAATGATTGTAAAATATAGGAATGTTTTTCTAATACAGACCACTAATAGCATGTGCAGATCATGTTTCTAACCATAAAAACAAGGCCTTATGTCCATAATTAGTTTTTATATTTAGAATATTTTTTACTTACGTATTATCTTAGCAATGCACATGTCATTTTATTTAGGCCTTTTTTCCCCACTCTTGATGAACAAAGTCAATACAGGTGCTAGTTCTCTTTCCTTTAAAGACCAAAAATAAAGTCTTGGATGAAAAAACAATAACATCTGCGCTTGTCCAAGAGCAGTGGAATGCGAACAGGGAAAAAAAAGGGAAAAAAATGAATTCTTGATGAAAAATTGTTTGTTTTGACTCCAGTCACAACGCATGAAGTTTGTTTAAAATGTTCCACTTTCATGATAATTTTGAACAAACCCATCACGTTCATGCTGAAACAATGAAGACCTTGTATTCACAGTACATCCTATTGTTCCTTGGAAGCCGCTTTAATGTGGAGCTTCAGCTCCATTTAAGCCTGTTCAGGCAGTCATTTGGCTGCGTGTTCGGCTTTACTAAATGGAATGATTTATCATCTCTCTAGGTGTTTTTATAGATTATTAGTCTTGGAAGCAACTCCAGAGCATGTGAGTGTGCGACCCAATACACCTGAGGTGTGGAAGCAGATGTTGGTGGTTAATTTATCTAAAGAACAACCGTTTGACTGCAGTTTTGGATCCTCTGGGCCTATTTCTATTGGGTTGTTTTTCATGGCCGTTTTTAGCTTCCAAAATAAATCAGCCCTAAATAAGTCATAAATAATCACAGCCTCTTATCACAGTTCCTTTTTTATTCCAGAGTGGGAGGGGAGGTGAGGGTAATGATTACAGATCATCACGTTGTCGTACTCATGATCCCTTTCTCATGAGCAATGAACTCAAAATCTAAATGAGCCCTACACTCCCTCAAATGGTTAATGCAAAACTGTTTGCACAGTATGATTTGCAGCTCACCTACTTTTTGGTTAAACATGTGCAGACATACCTAAAATGCTTTTTGTGAAAGGGTGTGAAAACACCATGGGCACAATAAGACAAACGTCCTAGGAGTCCCCCACCTAGACTTTATCCCTGTGTTTCTAGCTGGGATAGCATGAATTGGTTTGCATAGATGGGTCTTTAAATTAACCATTTTAAGTATGATGGATTAAAGAACCTCCAAATAAGTTTTATACTACACTAATCATCAAAAAAAAACAACAAATAAAAACAGGTTGCACCCAGAAGGAATCAGCCGACAGGAATAAAACTCAGTGGGTAGGTGTGACAATTTGAGACATGCAAATGATAGAGGTTTCACCCTCCCTTGAGTATGTGGCATAAGCAAGGATGGGCCTTATCACAGTATCTGGCTGATTAAATAAGGTTGTTGTGTTGTGCGTGTCTTCCATTCTGACTGTTGTGTCGTGCTGTTGTGTTGGTAGGGACTTTTTTCAAATGAAATATGCTTCAAAGAAAAGTTCAAAAGCAATTTGACCAGTTGGAAGAGTATTGCATGACTAGATGTGCGGATACTACATAGCATGCTGTCAGTGGTACAAGGGGGCACCAGTGACCTCCAAACAACATAGAGAGAGAAAAACAACCAATTGACCAACATATGCAGAGTGCCACGATTATGGACATTCAGAAAGCAGTGATGCCCTCTATGAGCAAGTGGAACAACATGGTGACAAAACACCAAGCAAACACAACAGGGAACAGCTAGGGGTATGAATACACAAGAGCAGACCAGAGAAACCTGGGAAAGGGTGGAGCCACAAACTAAGGTCAGGAAAGGGGTGTGGCAGGAAGGCAGAGACATACATGGGCAGGATTAGACATGATGTTACACATGAAGCAGCACAGTCACTCTTAATGGCCACAATTTTCTTTTTGAAGAAAAGAAGACAGATGACTTTTAGCCCTCTGTGCTCAGCTATCTGGCTACAGGTGCTAAACCGTTCAGTTTCTCAGCAACTTCAGAATCAGTATAAACAGCAAACATTAGCTGGCTCCACACATTAGTGAAGGATCACAGGTCATACTCTTAACACTCTTACCACATCCATGTCATGGCGTATCACAGTGTGTTCAAAACAAGCCATCAAACATTTGGATTTCTATTCTGTCCTAGTAGGTTATGGTGGATGGGGGGCAATATATCTGCTGCTGTCAGTGTAAAGACCTCAGACCGTTAACCGCAGTATGATTCTCCTGCACCCGACATATAGACATGCGTTTAAATCAGTGCTGTAACTAACACGAGCCCACTTCTTCCTGTCACTATTGTTGCTTGGGAACTAATACTAAAGTATAAAAGTCAGAGTGCTTTAACAGAAAGAGGACTTCAACTTAAGCAGCATGGAGCATTAAACTATTAGACTATTAAGGCTAATTAGGTATCAAAATGTGTTCCCACTTACATGGCACGTATCTTGTTACTTACATTTGATCCTAGAAAAAACAGCTTGACAGTTTCCCCACTCAAACAGGGATTCTGACAATCAAAGTATATTTGGCATTTTAGTCTTTTTTTTTTTGCTCTTACTTCCTCTGTAAATCATACCGACAGTGTGCCCTCTCATGGGACAACACCAGGGCTCTTTAAAAGCAGACGTGTGAGAATGGTGTTACATGTTGAACACTTATCATGCCTTATCATGTTCGATTTTTTAATAAAGGAATTTTCTTGTAATAATAAATGTTTTAACATCCAGTTCTACTTTTAGCCCACTCCCATTGACTCCAGTGGGATCTGTTTGGTCAGTTTGCCCACTCTGTTGACTGATCAACTGCCAAGTTTGACCTTACCAGTCTGGCTGTTCTTATAATTGCATCTGTTCTGCCATATCAGAGTGCAGTCCTGAATGTTGATGGGTCCACCTTTGGAAGCTAGAGAGGAGCAGGGTGTTTCAGAGTGGTAAGATTTAACTTCTTTAGCTCTCTGTGTTCGTTGTGTAAGGATATGCAAACTTGCCAGTAGGCAGGACTGTGGTGCTACATGACATCAACTTGTAACTGAGAAAAGGGCTGGAATTCCAATTAGGTGCTTCAGGCAGCAGTGAGGTAATTTCTCTCTCTGGTGTGTAATGTGGGCTTTAGAACTGCTCAAATGTACAGAAAACTAAAAACACACCTACTGAAAGAGAAAAAACAGAAAAGCAAAATAGTTTCCCTTTAACCATTGAGAGTGTGAACAAGGAAGTTTTGAGATAAAATCACCCATATCTTTAAAATAATATTATTGAGGTGGTGTGGAAGCAAAAGTAGGATGCTGCTTAGGATCCTAATGCCACTGCATTGAGCTAAATGACTTGTATGGAGAAGGGTTACTCCTCTGCGTAGCGCTCCAGGCCAGCCTTCTGCCAGATTCACTCAACTTTTCACCTCTCCTTCATCTTTCTGTGGTAAAAGCTGACAAAGTTTCTACCGGACGAGGTTTTTCTCCTTTCTTCTCTTTTACAGCCACTCACAACAACCCTGGCCTCTTTTCTTCCTCCATCCACAAACGTTTAGGCCAAGTTAAGGGCGTCTAAGGCCTCAAGAGTTTCCTTAAAGGGACTGATTTAAGGGCTCAGTGAATGTTAGAAGCGGGTCACGCTGTCTTACTGCATTAAATAAATTTTACATCACAAATTTGATTCCCTCTCACTAATTGCGCTCAGATGTGCATTAGAGATAGATAGAAAGCTATATATATATATATATATATATATATATATATATATATATATATATATATATATATATATATATATATATATATACAGTATCTCTTAATGGGACAACACTTAATATATGACACTTTAATACAATGTAAAGTAGTCAGTGTACAGTGTGTATAGAAGTGTACATTTGTACACAGCCATTAATGTCTGCACCGCTGACAAATAAAGCGAATACATCCCTAAGTGAAAATGGCCAAATTCTGCCCAATTTGTCCGTTTGAGAATACCCCACAGATGCTCAATAGGGTTTAGGTCTGGAGACACACTTGGCCAGTCCATTACCTATATCCTCAGTTTCTTTAGCAAGGCCGTGGCCGTCTTGGAGTTGTGTTTGGGGTGTTATCATGTTGGAATATTGCTCGGTGGCTCAGTTTCTAAAAGGAGGGGATCATGCTCTTCAGTATGTCATAGTACATGCATGTTGGCATTTATGGTTCCCTCAGTAAACTGTAGCTCCACAGCCAGCAGCACTCATGCAGCCCCAAACCATGACACTTCCATCATCATGCTTGACTGTAGGCAAGGCACACTTGTCTTTGTACTGCTCACCTGGTTGCCACCACACACGGTTGACACCATCTGAACCAAATCAGTTTGTCTTAGTCTAATCATCTCATTCCAGTGATCCATGTCCTTAGTCTGCTTGTCCTCAGCAAACTGTTTGTTATCTTTCTTGTGCATCACAGCCATTCAGACAAATTTGATACAGGGTCCGGCGTATGGTCTGAGCACTGACAGTCTAAACCCCCACCCCTTTTATCCCCTGCAGCAATGCTGGCAGCACTCCTACGTCTATTTTCAAAAGACAACCTCTGGATATGATGCTGAGCACAGCCACTCAACTTCTTTGGTCGACCATGACCAGGCCTGTTCTGAGTGGAACCTGTCCTGATAAACCGCTGTACGGTCTTGGCCACTGCAACTCTGTTTCAGCGTGTTGGCAATCTTCTTAAATGTTGAACTTCCAGCGACCAGTAAGAGAGAGTGTGAAAGTGCTAATACCAAATTGTACACACCTGCTCCTGATTCACACCTGAGACCTTGTGTCACTAACAAGTCACAATTTTCACTTAGGGGTGTACTCAGTTTTGTTGGCAGTGGTTTAGACATTCATGGCTGTGTGTGGAGTTATTTTGAGGGCACAGCAAATTTACACTGTTATACAAGCTGCACACGGACTACGTTACACTGTATCAAAGTGTCATATCTTCATTGTTGTCCCATGAAAAGATAAAATAAAATATTTTGTCAGATACTGTACATACATAGCACAACCTCCCAGTGAGCCCAATGTGCTCTGATTGGCCATCTCACCCACCAGAGCTTAGAAGACCTTAGAAGACCCACTGTACCACAGTCCTCTTACTAGACACAGGTGAGAGAGGCCTAGGAATAATGACCTGCAATATCCGTCTGCTCTCCAAGACTGGTATACTCTTTCAACATCCATATTATCATCTCTCTGTCTGCAAATTTACACCCCTCACATTGGTCTGCATCACCCTGAGCATCTATGGGTTCCTACCGAGAGAGTGAAAGAGGGAAAGAAGGGTGGGGGGTGTTCATGGCAGATTTAAAAGCAGAGATAGTGGGATGTTTATGCTGTAGCTTTGAGCTCATGCAGAGAGTCTATGGTAAAGTAGCTGCAGAGAGCCATATAGCCTCTTACTTTCTAAATCATAACTTAAGATTCCCAGGGAGTTGAATCAGCCTTTTTTTTTTAACTCTGCACTTAACATAACTTTGTTATGAGCGGAGGTGACGGGAGGAAATGTGGAGGTCCGATATGCCTCAGCTTTGACAAAGTATGCATTGATAAGCTTATTTCTGGCCCCTCGTGCTTAATGCTGGAGACTGTGGATGAACGACTGGAGCTGGACTAGAAGATGTGGTAAGGGCATGATTGTAAATGGCCTGGTATACAGCACAAATCACGCTGTGGTGATTTGTTAACATGTTGCTGTTAATCATTAGTGTCACTCTGTGATGAATAGTAACAAGGTTTGTTTTTTCGCCTGCATCTCTGCCAGTTTCTGCCTTCTGTCTCCTTGTGTATCTTCTCCGCTGCCAAATGGGATAGAGGAAAAGCAGGATACTAGAGCAGGGAACACATACACTACTGTTCATATGTTTGGAATTGCTGCTTTCAGTCACATAAAATCAATTAGCTGGGCAGCGCTAATTTAAGTGTAACAGACCATTTCTGTGTTTGTAAAGAGAAATGACATGTTTTGTGGGCGGGTCTTAACTGGTGGCAGAATTTGACTGTTAGCATGTCAGTATTAAGTGTAGGAACAGAGAAATATGGTTCATCTACTATCTTCCACCAGTTATTTTTAAGTGTTGCCAGCAGAAGACAGATTGTTGTACACTAATAAGATAACCCCTAGCAATGGGCTGACTTTCCCTGAACTGTACTTACTGTCAGGTCAGTGAATCAGTGGCTGGAGATTTTTGTATACCTTATGAAAAAAAACAAGCGTATCTATGACAGAAAAATCAAGGCATGCAAATCTCTTGAGCTCATATAATTTTGCACTTTGTGGTGATGTCCAGGACCTTGAATACTAAGATTTGCTGGAGGGTTTTTGCGTATTACAGGCCGATGTACTGCCTAGTCAAAGCCAAGAGCTCAAAACACAGCTATATAAGACATGGGCTATTGATGACTGATGGCGAACTACATTTGCATGACTGGGTTAGTATTAACTGTTTTTCATTGTTAAACGTGATAGCACAACCTAAATCACTAGAACTACTGCTACTATTCAGAAGGGGGCAAAATAGTAAAAAAAGTTTCTAATAGTTTTTTCATGCTGTAAGGCTCATGTAGGGCTAATACAGTCAACTGTAGGGCTGTGCAGTAATACTATTATAAAAGTTTGGATAAAAAGGACAGGCACTTCAGGAACATAGACATTTGTGCTTTGCCTTCAAAGGACATTTTTGACTATGGTATTCTACAAAATGTATTTATATTTATGTTCTTCCAAATTTTTTATAGAATGATTAATTTCATTGTTCAACATCAATAGGAATATGCCAAAATCATGTGGTATTTTACCATCTTCTCAACATTTATTATTAAGACAGGCCTACTATGTGCCCTATCTGCTAACAGGCACATGCTAAATCCATAAAGCATGTGGTGCTTGGGGCTGGGAAGACTGCTACCTGTGATGTCACTTGTAGACATTTGTTTATGTCTCAGTGGTTACATCAGTCAGCATATTTTACAGTGGTGGTAGCTGGTTGTCATGGTTGCAATGCCAATGTACACATACTGTATTAACATTTTTGTACCCACTGTTTGAAAGCTACTAAAGAAAGAAGTCATATAGGGGAAGTTGAAAATACAGCCATCAAAATTCTGGTCACTTCCATTTTTTGCCTATTAAAGTGAAAATCTGCTAGCTTGGCCTAGACACTTTTCGGCCCAGATTACAATGAGAACATGGTTTTAAGACAATTCCAGCCTTTTCTTGTTTGTCCCCTTACCTGACTTGATGTTAATAACATGTATATGGGATATAAATTATACAGCCAAACAGCAGTCTAGATTTTTGGAACAAGCCTGCCTATAAGACTAATGTGCTGAGCACTAAAACATTTGGTGTCATGTAATAGCATTAGTGAGCCAGTACACTGACCACTGTGGTAATGGTCTAATTATTGTAATCATTGTAAAACTAAATTTTTCTTTCATGTTTCCTTTATACTGTTATTTGCAATGCTGTGTTGAACCAGATATGCTGCCTCGTTTAACTTGTAGTAATGCTTAGTCTTCTTTAAAGTAACACTTCTTCGAATGTTGCTGTATGTGCATATTTTAGGATTTTTACAGATGCATGCAGCACATACTTTTAAGCTCATGAATAGAACTAGTTTCCAGGTCTTTTAGAGTGCAGCTAGTGTAATTCTCAGCTCCCTGTCAGCAGAGATCATGGACTCAGGTGCGCCTTAGACCCCCAAAGTGGTATATAACTCGACATTGAGCCAGAGCATGAGTGCATTCTTGAGACTCTTTCGCCTCTTCACTTTGTTTCCCAGGTGCAGAAATATTCTCTACACCAATGACTGTTGCCAGGACTAACTACAAAAATTAAGGAAATTATGAACTTTGGTATGGGATATTTTGATAAGCTTATTAAAACAGCCATGTTTCTTTTCAACATTTTTATTTCAATATCCAGCACTCAAATGGAATAAAAATAATAAAATATCAGAAAATAACTGTATCAGTAAATGTTATTTTACACTCTAGACTGCTTTTTTGATGCTGCAGGAAAAAGCAGTCAGTATAATGTTTTTTTCCTTCTCAGAGCAACACTTGTTAATGTGTTTGTTACTAGCAAGGTGATTCTATCTGTAATTACTCTTATTTAACTTTTCTCTTTTTTCTTGTGAGGTGAAATTTTTTTAAGGTGGATCATCAGACCTTTATCGTATCATTTAGGTTTTACAGTGTATCTTGGCGAACGAAAACAAACACTTAGCACCATTTCTCCTGACAGTATAATATGCACCTTCCCTAAAATGTGTAGGAAGCTGGAAAAAGTGATATTTTATGTGTGTCCTGAAGAGCTGTAGATGATTCCTAACTAACTCCAAAAGCTGTAAAACCCTGTGAAAGAAGTAATAATAAAATGAATATCCATTATGCCCCATATTTCAAAAGCGGTGACCAATCTTAAGAAACCGTAAATTAGGTCGGATTTAAGAGTTTAGCAAATGCACACATGGACACACACGCACACACAGCTGTCAGCTTACATAGCCGCTGGCTCCCCTGACCGGAAGCGAAATCATGTTCTCCTACGCCAGGAGCATCAGTACCTTGGCACAACCTCAACTACAAAACCAGACAAGCTGACTAAATGTTGGGTCATCAAATAAAAGGGAAAGCTGGAGAGTTTAGCTTGGATTCATTTTTGTTTGGAATAAACAACTTTGCCGGATGCAGGTGTCTTCCTTTAATGCAGGTGCAGCATCTATGTCGGCTGCTGACTGCTCATACAGAGCTCTAACACAGCTAATTAGAAGTGAAAGATAATCAACTGCGTCATGCTGGTTGGTGGCTACTAGCTTTCACTTCTTATTAATAGGTTGACTACATGAATTCTAAGTTGCTCAGTGGGCCATGCTAGCTTGTCTCTGGAAATGCGTTAAATTATTTTGTTGTGTGTGTATGCGCAGTGGTGCAAATTTAATCTGACACATGGGGGGACCAACATCAGGAGGCCAAAACCAACATGCAGCAATTCAAATGTAAATAAAATTATGTACCTACAACTGCACTTACAATGATGTCTCAGATTCATTTTTCAGTCCCAATTTCATCAGGGATATTTAAGCATAATTCCCAAATAATATGATGACATGAGAAAAACAAAAGACTAAGAACAACAAACAACTAAATGACAGTCAGAGTATGGCAGAGAAGTGCTGAAGGAGATTCCAGGGCAGGTTAAAGCTTCAGTCTGTCTTTCATTATGGCTTTAACTGGTAATTGCACAATGTCCAACAATGCACAACTTTACTGCTATTTGACAGCATATAGTATATATAATTTTGGTTCATATTTTTGTACAGTGGCTGAGAAGTGCAAAACCAACTAACATTTCAGCAACAGTTTTACAAGACGAGAAACACTTTTACCAGTCCGCACTTCCTGTGTGTTAGACCTACCCCTTTCCATCAGAATTAGCAGTTTGTAAAATTGTTTTGGTACTGGTAAAAGTGTTTCAAGTCTTGTAAATTTGTTTATACATGTGTAATTTTGTTTTCTGAAATGTATTTTTTTTGCCAGTGTAAACTTTTACCTTTGTAATTTACTTGAATGTAATTTTTTCTTGTTTGTAAATTATTATTATTTATTTTATTTTTTTTGTAATTTTTGCACTTCTCGACCCACCGTATTTTTGTCCTCTACTTTGTCCCACAGTTTGAGATATCGACCATTCCAACTCCAGAAGGTTCGGTCTGATCAGGAATGGTGTGCTTGTCTACAGCTTTTTGACCTGCCATACAGTTTTTGTTCTTTTGCTGAATGATGTTTTCTCCTGTAACAGAAACCTTATGCCTCTAGCCTAAATCACGATGATACAAGCCCATAAGAAACATATTACTAAACTATTGAGTAGCGACCCAGCAACACAATATGATTTGAGCTACTACTGTTTACAGAGTCATTGTATGTATGGGGTTGAAAACGTTCTTTATGACATACATGTACACCATCAGTAATATCACCTGCTGCAAAACATGGCAACATCCTGTTGGTTGTAACGTATGTCTCCTACAATGTGATGAATGTAAACTTCAATCAGCGGGAGAAAGCTAAACATGGGAAAGGTAAACGGTAAGCATATTAAATAGTGGTGAATGGGCTTTTTTGGGCCAATAACTCATACTTGCACTTGTTAAGCAGCAGAGAGGGAAATGTAGAGTGTGCTCGCAGGGATTTGGAACTTTCCCTCTCCTCCACGCTCAAAAGCTGCTAAAGCCAACAGCATGATTTAAACAGCGCAGGAAAAATACGTGCACTTCTCATAAATCACAAACACTTTATATGAGGCGAAATAAGACTCTGTTGCATATGGTACTTTTTAGGCTACATTCTAGGCATTTTGAGATAGAGGACTGAATGAGAGAGCGAGAGAGAGAGAGAGAGAGAGAGAGAGAGAGAGAGATGAAAAAGACAAAGACTGAATTTTCACTCCAGGTCTCAATCACTGGCTGGAATGCAAATTTATGTAGTGTGTGTGTGCGCACTCCACCATTTGCGTAATGTGATTTGTTGCACACTTGAGTGTATGGATGAAATATCGTAGGGACTTGGGAGTGCGTTTTTCTTCCCGTTTTTCCCCTTACTGTAAAAGTGAAATACTGCAAACCATGTGTAGATAATTCTTATATGAGGAGATATACGGGTTGAGACCAGCTGAGGACTGCTTTTCCCAGCATGCTATACTGTGCCCTTTGACCTCCACTAAATCACATCACACAAGCTGACCAGTGCCATGATCTCCATCATCCTGCATACAAGAGAGAGCGGGAAATGTGGTCATGTCATGCTAATATGTCCCGTAAGAACTAAGAGAAATTTGAAATATTGCGGTGGAGTCAGACTACTGCAACTCTGATCACCACAGGTTCAACACAACACAAGCTCAATTCATTCAGTTCAGTTCAGTCCGGTCGTATTTTTACAGCACTGGTACAACAGACATAGCTCTAAATCAGATTTACACATATGCATGGGTAAAATATGTATGTACTGATCAAAGCAAAAACAAAGCAAGTTTGTACATAAAAATGTCTTAATAAATGGTACATAATCCTGATAAATATTAAAAAATTAAATGCTCTAATTTGACTGGGTAGGCCTCCCTTGGATAACCCCCTGTATACAGTCTGAACCAGTCTGAACCAGTACCATTTTCTACTGATCCAAATGAAAAATTTGGGTAATTGTAAAAACAGGATTTGTAATAAGAAGCTGTATATCTGTTCAATAATAAAATTAATCTGCAATGTCATGATGTAAACATTCAGAGAGTTTGTTTACAGGATTTTGATGTGAAATGTTGTTTTTGAGAAACTTAGGTCGGAATTGCTCACAGCAATGGGGAGTTTAATGTTAAATCACAGAAAGATAACCTAAAATGGTCATAAATACTTTGCCTTATGCATCTGACATTATTTTAGAATAATTTTGAGACAAGCTTTCAGCCGTAATGCTTGTTAAATATGTTTTAGCTTTCCTTATGCTCACTGTATATATTTTTAATAATCAACTACAGTCAAAAGACAGCCACGGAGGTGCACAGCAGACAAAGCTAGTGGACACACAGGCCATGCTAGCTGGCTAAAATCCTAAAGGCTAAACCAAGACTTAAAGCTAGAGATTTACAGCTCTTGTTATATGTCTCTGCAATATTTGCTCCCTCAATACAGGGATATAACATGACCTATGATGGTACATAACATTTAAGTAAAGACTTACCGTTAACCTGTTTTACACGGTCAATATGTCATATAATCTGGTGTAGTTGTGGCATATTGGTGGAATTAAAACCCTAGGAATAACTCCAACCTGTACATTACCCAATACTATTGCCTACAGATTTTGGCATGAGCATTGTTGCTGCTAGTCAACCTACACATCACAAGTTCCACCTACATGCAGGCACAGGTCACTCAGCACAGCACACACATGCCAGAAACTGCTAGTTGGTATTGTTCAATGTACTCGCTAATTTCTCTGCTGAAACAAATCAAAGAAAGAATTAAAGTTTAAGTTGGTTTTTGGTGATGTCCATTAGTCAGTAATGGTATTTTGTGTTTACCTCATGGGTTAATATCACCGTTCAAGGATGCTAATGGTTTAACAGGTGTTTTGAGACTGATTCCAGATGCATTTGACAGTAACTCTAAAATCCCATTAGAAAGTAGCACTGGTTTTAATTCTAATGTTCCTCATGCTTTTTTTAAGAGATCTGTTTCTTTAGTGGCCAGGACCCCATCAGGACTACCACAGAGTTGGTACAGACGTGGTGGGGGTGTCGCGCTGGGTTGAGTGGGTTAGAGTGTATACTGTATGTATATATACCCTGATTAGCCATAGAAGGTGTTAATTGATGTTATTAGCCATATACGAAGTGACGATAAGCTGTTGGAACCACAAATAATACTTGGTTTGGAAACAGTTTAACAAACACATACTCCCAGGTCAAATTTAATATATAATAAGATACACTACAGGAAGTCTGCAAAATAGAGTTTGCAACAGAGACACATATTGGACAGGTGTGTTATAAAATATGACTTATGCAGACCATGTTTTATGTTGTGCTTTTGGCAGTATATTAATTCAGAGAAATAAACATGCATTAAATGTGTCCTGGAAGGATGTGTACTGCAAAATCAAAAACACACAATGGATTTCTTAAGGGTATCTTTTTGGTTATCTTAAAGACTTTAGAGGCTTACACATAACGGTTCCAAATGAAAGATAAGTATGGTGATGTACCAGATATACTCTTGATGTATCACAGTATTATGTTTGTGCCATATCGCCACATTATATAATATATTTTGTTACGCAGGTAACTTCTCTTTTTTGCCCAATGTAAAAGCTCTAGCTACTCAGGTTTGGGACTGGGACAGACCAATAGAATTCATCCAAAACTGCGTAAAGTTCTATTTTGGAGGTTTTTAAGGTGACTGCATAATGCCATGAGTGATATTTTATAGTTTGATGTCTTCACTTTTATTTAAAAGTATCGAGAGAAAAAAAGAAAGACAAAACGGACAGATGACAGAGTTAGGAAGGGTGGAGGTTAGCACATATAATACTGAATGTAAAAAGTATCAGGTCATGATGAAGAGACAGATGTGTTTCCTCTGCACACAGGATTATAGGATGAAGACTAGCTGGGAGAGAGAGAGCCAGAGAGACGAAAAGAGAGAGGAAAAGAGAGAGGGGTTGGCTAAGGTTAGATCACAGAGTGATTTACTCAAAGTCCTGCAATATAGGTTCCTTATTTGTTCCGAACATGCTCTCCAACTTGACAACATCTATACTCCTCCCTCTGAGCTCATTCTACAGACCAGTGATACCTCCTGTTTATGTGTCCTCAGAGATGACCTGGCATCACACACACACATCTAATGCCTGGATACACTTTTTGGGCTGTGACACACCGGTGTCTCAAGACACAATCATAAATTCCAAAGAAAAACGTTCCGTCTTAAGCTTGGAAAAAACGTTGTGCAGTTCAGTCTGCAGTGTAGTTCATGGTGGCTATTAATATAACTTCCCTGTGTAAAGTTGCTGTTATCATTCCGCATATTCCCTTGCTCCTGCTTAAGAAATAAGACAGGCTCACTAAAAAAAAGGACATTTCATTAAAATAGGCGGCTACACCTGACAAAAGCCCCAGTGCTGGTTATGTATATAACAATGTGCTGTATATGCATGTAGTATATGTTATAGATAAAGCAGGTAAGCTGAAAGGCTCTTCCTATAACCTACAGCAAAGAAAGTTTTCTGAGGATTTTCTTCTTAAGGAGTTGATTTCAGAACAGCCACAGTAATGAGACTAGTGTGGATCAGTGACATTAAAGACAACAACTATTTTGCAGATACTGTCAGTGAAAAGACTCTGTTTGTTGTGGCTTTCTGCTTTCCTGTCCTGACAAGCGTAAAGTATCTTACTGGAAAGCTGTGAATACACACACGCAAGCAGATTAAAGGATCATCATTCATCCTAGCATCAAAAAAAATTAAATAAATAAAAATAGTGAAAAAAAACTAGAACAGAGTGCGAAACACACCCTGATTGATAGTTGGGGGGAGTCCTATGTTGGTTCATATATTTAACAATGACTTGCTGCTGACTCATTCAAAATTAATTTTGTTTTAGGGATTCCTTTTCTGGAAATGCCTTTTTCTAGTTTGGTAATGAGCTCTTCCACATTAAATGGGATCTTACACCTCCTCTTATGTCTTCTATTTGAAAAATGACCAACAGTTCACTCTTCCCACCAAACTTTATTTTTACAACATACATTGGCTTATTTAAAAACAAATTTAGAGCTATCCCTGACATAGTTACAAACTAGACTATAAACCACTGGGTTGACCAATTTGCCACAGAGCATAACATCATCATAAAATCATTCTCAGGGACCCCCCAAGAATTTAGATTTTGACTCATTCGGGGTCCAATGGGTTACTTAGGGGTTATCAGGATCCTGCAGAATCGCACTTGAAACTAGAATGTTCACCATCATCATAAAGACAATTACTGTTAATGTTATGTACATTATATATATATATATATATATATATATATATATATATATATATATATATATATATATATATATATATATAGTTTGCAAATGTTAAACAATAATAATAATAATAATAAATAACTAATAATTATATATTTTAACAATTAGCTTAGAGACATGTTTGTTTTTGCAGACCTGAATGTAGCATACCAGTTAATCTAAAATAGTTTGTTTTTGATTTTCTCATTATTTACCCCCATCATTAGAATGTATTTAGTTTCTAGGACATTTATTTAAGTGCTGCTAATTTTGTGACATTCTTAAACATAATGCCTCCAAAAATCATTAGCTGGAAAGGCTGTGTGTGGTAGACTGACTCATATAAGTGAATCAGCCTTTATGCCTTGTTAAACATGAGAGAGTTGGAAATCAGGATTTCCCAACAAAATACCAGGTTTCTTGTATACGTGCAGTGTAGTAGTAATAGTATGAACGAAGAAGTTAATAGGTAGAATGCGAGTGTACGGCCTGATGGGCTGAAAGAAATAGCTGAAAATAAAGACAGAGGAACAATAACATGCTCTGAGAAAGAGAGAGAGAGAGGGAGAGAGATTCATATAAATCGTTTAAGCGTGACCACCCACAGAACACATTTCAAGTTACAGTATGAGCGTGTTGGTGGGGGGGTTGACTTGCGAGTGTTCTTATGACACTTATTACCTGTATGAGCTATTTAAATCGTTATGAATGAATGGGATTCTATTTTTGCATGCAAAAGTCAGCGCCAAGCAGCTGCCATTGAAGAATATGAGACGATCATTGATAGCAGTCAGCTAGTTTAAAGCCAATCTCTCTTACTCTCCCTCTCTTTCTCTCTTTGACAAGCTGTAGTCGTGCACTGAGGCAGATCGGGTGGTGGCATTGCCAGAAGCCATTCGTCAGGCTGTTTGTAGCACTGGCCTGTGGGATTGGGGTTTGCAGGCCTGAAGCCAGGGGCTGGAGTTCTGGGCCATCCGCCAGTCACTCATGATCCTGGGCAGAACGCCAGGCCTCCATCAGCTTTGAAGTGAATGGGTGAGCCAAATGGCATGCAAGGGGTGGCCTATCAGCACAGACCCACTCTACAGGTCAGCTCAGCACTCATATATACACAACCACATATACAGAAAACACAGGGGTTTTCCACGGTGCTACTTTGGCTAAATACTGCTAGGCCTAAACCCAAACCCAACTCTAGAATTGACCTCCCAAGGCAAATGAAATTTCTTTTTTGGGTAAAAAAGCATATTAACTTTGGGGTAAAATGGACGACTGGACGCCAGGCGTAAAAAAAAAAAAAGAATATACACACACACCTACACACAAACAAACTGGAAATATGTTCTGTGGGAGGACACAGTCAGGAATAAGTTCTACAAGTTCTATGATGGAAGCAAAATTTATACCTACTTATCTACAGTCATATGCAAAAACTTTAACATAGTAAAAGTACATGTTTAACATATTAGACAAAAAATAATGTAATGTGCCATAACCATTTCCTAGACAACATTTTATAATTGTGTTTCCTTTCTTTTAATGTGTTAAATAAAGCAAATGAACGTAATTAAAGTATTGCAATAAAATATGCTAATGTGTGATCTTTGTAGTGGCTGTGCACTTCTACCGATTTTTTCCCCCTCATGTTGTGGACAATTACGGTGGCGTCTTCCAGGCTACGTAAACAACCCGATGGCAGTGGCAGTGGTGAGCGTCACCGCCAAGGATGCTAGAGAACACGCAGCAGGCAGGATTCAGCCCTGCATGTCTGAGTCATCTGACTTAAAGAATAGGAAAATGGAGCAAATTGCTCTCCTCAACTGGTCTTTAAATTATCATTTTAGAGATCCGGTAACATTTGCAGCTAATGTTGGAGAACTCAGGATTTTGTCTTATGACAGATAAATCATGGATGTATCGTGCCCGATATTTGAATGCTAAGCAGTAACATTATATCCATAACCTATAGCTAACTAGCTAACTGCTGGATCATGCTTCTGAAACTAAGCTCATACAAGCCCCTTTTATGAGCCAACACCGAAGACTGTTCTCAAATTTGAAAAGAGAGTTTGCACAGTAGAGAAGAAATTTAAAGTCTACATGATACGTCTATTCATTTAGTAGGCTTGCCCCCTTCTCCCAATACAGAGGCCAAGTGTATGGCAGATTGCCTTCATTAAACTTGCAAAAGCAAAGGGGACTATTCTTAGACATCTAGTCCGGTAAATGTGCTATATTACAAGTAGAAGGCAGCTCATTATATTCCTTAAATACACATTAAGTCACCTAGTAGCTCTAAATACAACCAATGCCAAAAAAATGGATGTCACTAACTAAGGATGCTTCAATGTTACATATGCTAACAATGTATAGGTAAGATTAGCCTGCATGCAAAATTCCTCATCAGTAGAAACGTAAGTCCTCCCTCAGTTAGCTGTTTTGTATTATTGATTATTGAACACTCATTTTTTATATATTGAAATGTCACGTTAATCAAGATGGAGATGGTGCTCATTCTCAAGTCTAACCACACCTTGCTGAATATTAACTGTTAGAATTAGACACTAGATCACGGATGAGACAAATGACATGCAAGATGGGCTATTTTGTTACTGAAACACATGGGTGGAGCAACACATCATACTGCAGCAAGCCAGCAGGGGTGACTTGTGGTTGCTTCACTTTTTAAAGATGTTGAGCTGGTCACTATTTTTATAGTCATTGGTCAGTATGGTCAGAATTGCAGGCACAGTGGAGAGGTTTCTTGTGTGGCTTATAATGCACCACACATATAGAGTGCTTTTTTTTTACCACTAGCTCCTGTGGTCACATAAATGAAGTTACTTGCTTAGGATCTTGCAAAAAATAGCTAATGTAAATAGGAAGTAGGGACTAGCTACGCTACAAAAAACAGTGTGATAAACCTTTATAAAAGGAAGGAGAATCTTTTCTGTCTGAGAGGTCAAAGATCTGTCTGAGAGGTCAGTCACTTTTTGTGAAGGTAAGTAGCTGTATGTGTGTATGTATGTATGTATACATACTGATAACTCTGATTGGAACTTTGGCAGATTTGATTTCACCTGCACCAAATTTAGTCCCAACAACTTCAAATCAAACTGAAGGAAATAAGAGCAAAAGTAAGAATAAAAGTAATTTTACCAACTAAGTTCTCTTAGTTCACAGCAAACCACCACAAAACTGCAGATAATACTTCCAAGAAAGATGAGTACAGATGGATGTTTCCACCCTTGGAGGAAAAATAACCTTTTTTTACATAGTTCTATCATTTACTTCTTAATTCCCTTTTCTGGGTTGAATTTCATTCAGTTCTGTTGGTTCAGCTCCTGGATTGCTTTACTGGACACCTCAGTTTCTCATTTAATTTCAGGCCACAACTTTCCTTAAATAAAGGCAGTGCCTAACAAACCTTGGCACTGTTAATTCTCTCAATGTATTGACAAGTTTCACTGTACTTTAATCCTTCAAGTGTTTTTAACCTGATACCTACAGTATATTGCCCATAGATAAAGTTGTGTTATAGCTATACTTCTACTGAAGTCAGTATTACTTTGAAATAAGAAATCTTTCACATGAACACAAGTTAGCACTTCTCTAAATATGGCATACATGCACACATTTACTGTAAGCACATATATACGAATGCATATACACATACATAATCAACAACACACAAACACCTAATAAAACTTACAGAAATATTTACTTTGCAAACAATGTACAAGCGAAGCCCTGCTAAGCTACATGATTTATGTGTCTTTCCACTGCATGTGATCTGTATTTAAGAACTGAATTAAGGCTTGAAATATTTTAAATGGTAATATGATTAAGTGGGTGAAAGTGTTTAATTTGGAGCCATTATAAGACTTTCTAATTAAGCCGGCAATAAATACTGCTCACTTGTGCTCCACATGTGTGTGGTAATTTTTCCAAATTTCTTTATGCGCTTGATTGAAACGTGTTTTATTTTATGGCGAGCTGCACATGTGACATAATTTATGATGCTGTTGAAACAGGCCGAAAAGAAAGTCTCCCAATCAGGGAATTAAACGAGGGGTACGAGCTGCCTTCCAAATGGACGTGTTGACTTCAATCATTTTTTCTATGAGTCAGGGCCAAACCACTTAGCCGGCTTTAAGATTTCCCTGCTGTGGAGGTTCTACCTTGTGTCCACATTTAAAAAGGATGCACTGTATTAAATCCTGGTGTGGTTTTGTACCAAACATGGCCACAGTTAATTTTACATGTCCATGTAGAAACAGCTACTATGTCTTTGATAAGATCTGAGCTAAATTATCTTACTACTAATTTTCTGCCCAGTATTGTAACTTATTAAGATAAACACAGAAAAACCTCAATAGGAGTGGATGGTGCTGAACATCCATAGGCGGTACCTGTGGAACAGAGGTGACATCACAGATAAAAGTTTTTTGGGGCATACTTTTTATATATACAGACTGTATGGATTGGGGAGTGAGTGGTAGATGTTGAAACTTTAAAAGTGTTTATCTATTACTTTAGACTTTATTCAAATAAAAAATATGTTAGAAATTTGGTGTACCGATATGCAGGCCCATTAACAGGGCTGTCAGTAGTGAGATGAAATTAGTTTCTAATTAAGACTTACCAGACAAGAATGCCTGTATATATATATATATATATATATATATATATATATATATATATATATATATATATATATATATATATATATATATATTTAAAGTACTTCTAATAACCATTACCTGCTTCTCCCTAAGACACAAACAAACTGGTTCTGTCCTCAAACTGGTCCTCTGTCTCAGAACTAGAACAGAACTAGAAGAGCAGGACTGTGGTCGCTGTTAAAATTGTAGAGCAAAAGTCAGAATTTCAAAAGCAACAAAAAAGTAAAAAAAATTGAAAAGAATGGAGAGGGAGGCTATGAACATTTCAGGGTGAATCTTAACTTGATTAGTTTTTAGGAAAAGTGAGTTTATTGTGGGAGATTATTTACTGATATGTGAAAAGATTCAATAGATAATTTGATTTATTATAGTTAATCATACTATGTTGTATCATTCTTACAGATTTATAATTATGCTGCATCATCCCTGCATGGTTTGCTGTATCATCCTCTCTTTCTCGCTCTCTAATTTAGTGTCTGTGTATGTACATGGTATTTTCTGTGTATAAGCCAGGATGGATGGCTTTGAGAATAAGCAGACCTGTTAACAGGCCCTGTTCCAGAAAAATACACACACACAAAAGTTATAATCATATATCATACACATACACAAAGTGTCTCGGCCGTAAACATATATAAAATACTTTAATGACTTCAAATAATCAGTAAAAGCATTAGTAATTAATGAGAGTTTATTCGTAATTGTGGTCTGGCCTGATTTGTAATTAAAGGAACAATGTATTCCCAATGAGTAAATGGAATTAATCAAATTTGGTGAAGTCATAACGATATGTGATTTAAATTGTTGGTGGAAACGTGAGGGGTTTAAAATAATGTAATATAACCACAAGGTATAAAAAAAACACCTGTTTCTGGAATAAAACTGTTGCTGCAGGCGTGGTAGATCTACTAGTTGTGGTGTTTGAGATTTATTTTATGTCTGAGACACTCAATCATGTTGCTACAACAATATCAAGTTGTTTAAAGTGATGAGTCAGATTACCTAAAATGCTGGAGCTAGTTTTAGCTGCTTAGCTGATTTACCCCTCTGAATTGCTTTTTCACTGTAAATATGTTTCAGTATGGTTGAATGTCATAATATAATATAATATAATATAATATAATATAATATAATATAATATAATATAATATAATATAATGGTCTTATTTTGATTTTTTTTGTTTGATGCTCTGAGTTTCAGGAGCGCAGGGTTATGCCACCTGTAAATTGTACTGTTTATGTGAGCGTCTGTCAGATATGTAAGCTTTTGAACAACACAAAGAAAGAAACAACATTGCATTCTCTGGACCTCCATGCCTTTTTCCCATGTGGTTGGCACATCTACAAACATGCACCCGAAGGAGTGGGAGTGAAGTCATATTTACTAGTCAGCCCTCTAGTATATTCAACTTTATAATAAGTACCTGAACACAGCATTAGTCTGCGGCTGACGGCCAAGCAAGCTGGATGTGAGGAGAAACTGGAGTTGAGGCAGCTTGATGCTAGCCCTCCTTCAACAACTCAAATACAGAGTTACTTTACTCTGCTATAAGCTTTAGCTTAGCAACAGAAAAAATTCATGTTTGTGAACAAGACTGTTCTGAGTGAAGAACTCACACCCAGTTAGAATGGAAGTAGCTCCATTAATTTCACAATTTATTATAAATTCAAAGATAACACATATAACACTGTAGAACTGTGTTGTGTTCGCGGCTGTAATGTCAAATATACAAGTGCATGTAATGGAAGTTTTCTAAAGCAGGTAGAGCTGCTGTATTAGCAATGAAGACTCTGTGTTTGCTAAAGCTAGCATCTGTAGCTAAACACAATTTAGCAAGTCCCTTACTCTCCAGATGAAGATTAAATCACACCAGAAGTTCCAGAATGTAGGATAGGACTCCATGATGATGTGTTGATCTATTTTTTTTAAGATTATTACTTTAAAGAGTATTAAGGTGACCCAGTATGAGAAGCTAATGCTATTAGCGTTTATACTAGAGGCTGAAGAAGAAGAGTTCTAAACATTCTTATTTCACTATACTGTATTTATGTTTGTTTGTATGTATTGTAATGCTATATAGTGCTTAGTATTGGCAAAAGCCCACTTAGTGTAAAGATAAATAGTATTCAACCACTTTTTTCAACTATACCACACACACACACACACACACACACACACACACACACACACACACACACACACACACACACACAAACACACACACACTCTTACACGTATACACTCACAAATATTTCATCCAGCAGTTCAGATCACAGAACCGCCGGATCTCAATAGATGGCATGCACCACAAGAAAATGCATAGTGAATGGTGCCGTTTAACATGCAGGGGGGAAAAATTATAACAGACTTGAAAATCAATACCAGTCAGGATTATGATGTCATGTAGAGGTTCTTGATTGTTTAGTACTCACTGATCATCTATTTAAATCTTCAGACGATACAGTTAAAGTTTCTAAATCCCTCCAGTTTACAAGCATAAAAAGTCTTCAGCGAAAAAGTCAACTGACCGAAAACCCCAAAACCTCTGCATTGGCATACATAGTCCTCTTTAGTGGCACCTCTTGCGGACTTGTCAGTGTTTTTCGTAACCAATTCTTTGAGTGCAGGGTGAGCCAGACCACAGGAGGTTTTTTGTGCCAGTGAGGCATCAACAAACTTCACATTGTTTTCCAGCTGAAGTACTGCGATATACTGCAATATTATAGAAGCACTAGACTTTCTGTCTAGAATTTTGAATGCTTGCTACGTAAATGAGCTCAATGGGCCGTAGTCTTAACTGACTGTGCACAAACATTCAGATATGTTATATACAGTATGTGAACCAATGATAGTTGATTGCTTCAGTCACCATATACAAGCTTGACAGACAAGAGGGTCTTTTTTGTTGTTGTTGTTGCATATGTTTATAAGATTGCACAGTTCTAGGACATTTTCTACAGGATTTAATTTAATTTTAAGAATATTTTAGAATAAATAAACATTTAGATAGTGATAATGTCTCTAAAAGCAAACCAGAGAGATAAAAAAGGCATTAACAAGAAGAAAAAAACAATAAAGACTGATCTTTATCTTTATCCTAAAGAATTAAATGAATAAATATTGAATACAATCACATTGACATTTGTATAAAAGTGCGTAATTCTTGTATAGGGATATTAATGCTCTAGCATTCTATGTAATTACATTTTTGGCTCCATAATCAGTTATAATTCATTTCTGTATTTATAAACTAACTTTCAGTAATTTGATATATTCTCTTAACAAATTCCATCTTTTAATGTAATCCTCCAACCAACAAGGGAAAATATTAAAGGTTACATTTTTCAGGCTGGTACATTTTGCTTGGAACCATTTTACGGGAATAAAGTTCAGTTTTTCTGAGCGTATGTTTAGTTAAATGTCTAAGCTGGGAACCGCTGAGAACTGACCTTTCGTTCGGAAATGGGCGCTTGTGTTTCCATCAGCTTGCCAAAATTCTTCACTGTCAAATGTCTTTTCGTCCCCAATCCACCACCATTCTCTCTCTCTCTCTCTCTCTCTCTCTCTCTCTCTCACTCTCTCTCTCTCTCTCTTTCTCTCTCTTCACTCCTGTAACACGTCTCGCTAAATTATGTACTATATTGTCATAAGCCTGGGAAGATACTCATGTGTGCCTTTTTGGAGGGAAAATCAATTAGTCATGAGCTGAAAGTGGTGGCTGGATTCTCACTGAAAAATGACAGGAGAGAAACTCCGCCATCTGCGAGTCATCATTCATATTTCATAAAGGCTGCAAAGTCATTTAATGCCTGAGGAATATTATTTTAACACGCTGCGATAATACTCAAGTGACCTCAGCAAGTTTGAGGCCGTGCCACATTGAGCCTAAATTCAATTAGAAAGAAAGGGAAAAAAGGGCTGAACATGTGTGCTCTTGTGATACATCGATGTTTATGAATTTGCAATCATTTAGTGAGGAACTGTATGGCACTGATTTAGGAGGCTTGAAGAGCTTTTATAGCTTTTCATTTGTGCAGCCCATATTTTACTCAACAGCTGTGTAATGTGATTCAGGTTCAAGTTCAGTTCAGTTACATTGCAGAGGTCATTGTTTTCTGACTGGCATAATAAATGAGCTGCACACTAAATATAATAATAATAATAATAATAATAATAATAATAAAAAAGATATTTATAATATGGCAAAACATATGTATGTGATATGTGGAATTTAGATGACTTATCTAGGAAGTAAACAGTTATTTGTTTAATATTTGTATAAGTGTACAATTATGTTGTGGTAGCACAGTATTACCATTTATTTTAGTGTTTTTTTTTACGGGCAAAAATACACTAATACCAATCATTGTAAACTTTTTTTTGGATGCCTAATATGACTTGCGTGGACGGTTAAGAAATTAAAAGAAAGAAAAAACAGAAATATTACATGTGTTACCGATTTTATTATTATGAATAAATACCTATCAAATAATAATCCTTATTTAACCCTCTGATGCATGAACTATGAAATCCTGAGTCAAAAATGTTTTAAATGTGTTTTTACTATCCTTAGGGCATTGAAAAAACAAATATTACCATTTTTTCAAAAAAGTTACAGTTTTGTCCACAATAGTGGACTAAATACACTTAAGCACTTAACATAAAACAGTATAAACCTAATGGAAGAATGAACCCAACTGAATCAAATGAATCAAAAAGTCATGTAGTTATACATATTTCATTGTATGCTTTAAAAAGTGCTTTAACATACTTTCACACACTTTAACATTCTATTGTTTAGGCCTAAATATGAAAAAAAAAACAGCGCTCACAACTCCATGTAAGCTAAATAACTGTTTCATCTCTGAAAAGAACAAAAAGAATGGGAGTTACCAGACGTATTTGCACTCTTGAGTGCAGGCAGGTGCATTGCGAACATTTCTCTAGGCAGGTACCATATGGACATTTCCCACAGCTCCCTCATCATGTTGACCTCCTTTGCATCCTCATCATCTTGACTATCTTGACTAACTGTCTGAATCTCCTTCATCAGCCTCATCATCACTGGAGTCTGAGGGAATTTCCTGGACTATTCTATAGTCCTCACCATTCCTTTCTACACATGTGGTCTAAAAATATAACAAAAATTATACTTTTTACTAACACAAACTACAACTAATCTGCACAAATGTGTATCATTTCATGTATCATGTATCATATTATATGTATTCCAAAATAAACTGAATTGCAACCACAATAGTCATAATAAAAGATGAATCAACTCCATGACTTATGTTGTAAATACACTTAGCAATGCACGACGTCCACTTTGTTGGACACATGTTAATCGCAATTTCCTACTTATTTGAAATAAAAATTTAAAAAATAAAAAAATTATATTTTTACTTAGATACTCCTACATATCATCATATTTGTATTACCTGTAGGGTTCTCCCAGAATAAAAGGAATGACAGGATATTCCAGCAGTGGTCAACAAGTGTGGCTGTCTGTCGGCCATCTTGGATTTAGAGGAGGTTCACTTGTAGTCACAAGACTAACCACTAAATGAACATCAAAGGAGGGGGGCAGCAGAGAGCATTCTAATGGCTGATATGCAATTCCACCATAAAATACCACTGCATTTAGGAGAAAATGACTTTTGAACAGCTGTAGTGAAGTTGTGTAAAAACTGAAAAAATACATGGCACATTCTAGAGGGTATTTTTGAATAGCTACCATTTATAAATAATTCATTAAGGTAATTTGAATATGATGAGGTGATCACCAAAATGCTTCAAATCTCAGTAAAAGTAATAAAATAATTGGTTTATGAGTAACCAAAAGTGGCAACATCCTTAATCGTATTACATCATTGCTTGATATTATGTCTTTGTAAAATTAATTTTCTTTTTATTTTGGTTCTTTCTGAGACAGAATGATTCTTCTTACTTTTAGTATTAACAAAACCACAAACATTAAAAAAATAAAAAACCTGGCACATAACATATAAACCACATGATTTGGTGATTATTGGAGTGATTATAGTGATTATATATAGATAGATAGGTATTCCCTTGCCCATACACTCTATTCCATACAGTCATAGTTAAAGGCAAATACTTTTACATTCTCAGTAGAACACAGTTACACAGTTTTTCCTCAGTGCTGTATAGCAGATGCAGAGCTACAAGTCCATGCATTCATGACCTACTGTCTGCAGTGGTTTTGCTTTTCAGCTATCTTTTCTCTCTTCACGCCTCCCAGAGATGCAGGATACTCAGCCCTCCTCTATTGCTAATAACAGGTTGTTTTGAAGAACTGAACTCTACTGTCAGTCAAACAAAGCCACAGCTTTCCTCCCTCTACCCCCATTCTGATGAACAGCCTGTGGGTGAAGGAGATCAGCTCTCTGGAGGGCTGTAGCTATACAGCTAAACGACATTTCATTTAATCATCATTCTACTCTCTTTGACTTTAGGAGCCAAAGAGGAAGTGCTAAAAAAACTAGCATTTTGTATGAGATGTTGTTACAAACTGCAAATGAATATGTGACTTTGAACCCTTACTGGAGAAATATGTGAGTACTAAAGGATGTTAATATTAAAGTGGGCGTATAAAGATATGATGTGAAGGATAATATTTTCGAAAGATCAAAATACAGCAAATCAGCAAGATATCTGGAGGAGAATAAAAAAAATCCAGTGGACTTTTTCTAAAAGAAACAAAAAGGCAGTAAATCTCTTCAGAACTCTCCAGGGATAAGGTCAAATTTGTGATCATTTTATGAATGAGATAATGTGCTCACATAGTGACATAAACACTGTTGGTCATGCAAGTCATGTTTCCAAGTCATATCCCGCATCCCCCTACCCCATGCACCCCCACCCAAAAGTAACAGACACTTTCACAGCTTGCCAAATGAGATCATTTGATTTCACACCATTTGAAATGAAGCGTATCAGCAGCCTGTGTCCATACTCCGACGTCAGGCCAGACGTAATTCATTTACGGCTATAATGCAGCAGTCCATCCATATATAACTCCTCTGTAAATCACCCGACAAGCGTAAGGCATTCCTCAGGTGCTCTACTTTGTGACCCAAAAAATATCTTTTTTTCTATAGACCCGCTAAATTAAACCAATCAATCAATCAATTAATCAATAAATAAATCAGCACATGGAAGAAAACACACAAATACACTAATATGAATAAAATAAAAGTAAATTAGACAATAAACCCATCTTTCCCATAATTCCACAGTATCTGAAGGGCCACTGACAACTAAACAAACAAAATAAATTAATCTGTACAGAAAAATGTCCGTTTCTACAGTACTTCACAAAAGTCAGAGACCATTTATTTCCTTAAGTTAAATGAATCAATTTTCAAGAGAAATTTCAGATGAGATTAGATATAAGATAATGCATTTGAATAAGAAATGTGCAAGTCAAATGACAACAAGCAGGAATTTAAAAACTGGAGTATTAACAATTGACTATAAGATACAGGGAAAATTCCATCCTGAACAAGCATGCAAGATTTGGCAGATTCCTAAAACTCTCACTATCAGTTCAACAACTTTCAGTATTCAGAGACAGGGGAGAATCAGGCTCTACTCTTGCTTCAGGCCTGATGAAATCCACAGGTGTTCCTGTCCGTCCGTCCACTGGGATAGGCAGCTGTGGGTCTGAAGGGATGTGTAGCTGTCACAAAAGCCCTTACTGAGAAAAGGAAACTGTTTTTCTTTACCCTGAGTGGAAAATTGGAATTGTCAGACTGTACTACCACCACAGGTGACTTTACCCCCTCGGCTCCTGTAAAAGTGACAGCCGTTTTCGGGGTGAATATCCCTCTGCGTTTCTGTTCCAGCCTCGGAATGAATGTGTTATTTCTGAGAGTGTGTTTTGGGTTTTTTGGGTTCCAGTCTGAGTGAATTGCTCCTTTTTCCTCTTTCTATTACTCTCGTTGCCTTGTAAAAACCTTCTTTTCCGTTCAGGCTAAATTGTATACAGGTATCTGAGCCACTCTGACATTTCTATACAGTAATTAGAGTCTGACTTTTATTCCCAGGCTTTCAGTCCCAGATTGGGTTCAGTAGGCTACTTTTCTCCACATTCAAGCCCAGCAATCATTGATGAATAGCACAGATACTAATTATGAAAGTTATATTATTGGATGTAGTCTGGCTCTGTTGCAGATTGAAACCCACACTGCACAGTGCCAGAATTATGCATTAGGAAATGGTACAGTATGTAGAAGGACAGAGCTACAGTGTCCTGGTGAAGTTTAATATGCTTGAACCTTTAACACTTCTCAGCTAGCTTTTGTGTGGGCCATGTGGCTCTTTCAATTATTGCATGTCTACAACTACCTCTCTGGATTGACTCAGACCCTTAAATTTGTTACATATTACTCTGTAAGCTCGACGCAATAAAAACTATTAATGCGTATCCATAAAAAAGTCCTTTTTTTTACAAGGCTAGACGGCTGTTTATGGTCGTATACCGCATGTCATATTTCTGGAGCTTGCACTGTTTTTTTTTTTTATTGCTCTTTGAAGGTGTATGCACTTTTACATGTGCAAATGATAATGCTCTTGCATAAGATTTGTAAGCCAGCTTTAGCATGAAGCAGTCTTTTTTCTTTCATTCAGTTGTGGCATTGTTTTTACAGTTTAGGATTGCTTTATTTATACATATATATATATATGTGTGTGTGTGTGTGTGTGTGTGTGTGTGTGTGTGTGTATGATATCCATGGGTTTATTTTTGCAAGGGAGCTTTGTGGTATAGGAGCGTCACATTGATTCAGTCCAGACCCTATGGTTGGGAATTCTGCAGCCAAATGCCATATTCTCATTCTTCAGCATACGTTCACCCATCATCCTTTCATTTCATTAAGTTTTGTATTAAAGGGTATGAAAGGCAGGATCAGTACCAGCTCGGTAATCTTTCTGCGTATCTAAAAGGTATTCTCTTGCTGTTTGAATGTAGAACTGTAGAGCAGAGAGAACAAGTACATGTGCATTGTGGATCATTCTTGTGCATTATAAAGAAAATGTTATATATTGATGGATCTGTCTGTCTATCAATATGTCTGTCAGTCGGTCTGTCTGCCTGTCTGTCTCTTGGTCTACCTACAGTATGTACAGACTCTGTGCCAAATCTCTATCACCATGCGCTCTTCAGTAAGTGGTGCTTTCCTTTTGTTAAAAAGCCAACAGTAAGCTGCCAGTTGGCACTCTGTCTCTATCCCCCCTGTCTCTCCGTCTCTCTCTGCTCCCAATCATCCATCACCCCATACAACCCTTAACAGCAGCCTGTGCAACGCCAGCGTTCATTACCTGGGAACGATTGCTTCGCCACTTTTGGATGAACTTCACTTAGAGGCTGTGCTCCAAAGTCAGTTAACCTGCAGCTCTAGCAGTGCACCAATGCACCCCTGGCTTCTCTACTCGTGTCAATCAATTGCTTCCCAAGCACTGTGCAACTGCAATGTATTAATTGACTTGACATCCACTAGCACTCTAGTATCTGCTAATAAGTACAATGTCAGTTAAAACATACATAGCATGCTAGCATATGCACTTTCATTCAAAGCCTCTCCTAGCAGAATGTTAAATCCTCTCCAGCCAAGGGCGGCATTTCCAGACTGGTTCAGTCAGCGCTTTTTTTCCGACGGTTGCTTTTCAGGGCGGGGCTGTCCAAAATGTCCAGAGGCAAGACGGTAAAGTGATAACTTTGTGAAACTGCTACACTAATGTTTTTCGGCACATTTTTGCAGCTGTTCCCTCTCTCGGACAGGACCACCCGAGGTCCAGGGCCCCGTGTGCTTTTGGGGGCCTCACACTTAAGCCCCTTGCCCCAGGGCCCAGCTAATGCCGGGATCAGCGCTGCGCTTATTATCTCACGCTGACTCGCCCTATCGAAAAACCCTATCTTGTACCCGTACCTCGGGCGCATACGCATGTGTGTGTGTGTTTGTCCACCGGAGCGTGCGTAACCCTGGCCCCAGTTATTGGCCCCCGCATTAGGCAGCTGCTTCGCTTTAGAAAAACACAACTTCTTGTGTAATTATGTCGAAGAAGCCGGGGGAGGAATGTTGATCAGATGCTGAGCAGAGCGCAGAGCAGAACAAATGAGAAGCACATGAAAAGCCTGCAAGCTTCAGGCCTCTTCGAGCCGCTCTGGAGCTTTTGGGGAATGGGGGACACGGCGAGGGACGGCGTCTCAAAAATGCAGTGCAAGCCCGTCTTACATGGCACTAAGAAAATGACATCTTGCCAAATCCATCAAGCCCTCATTCTTCCCAACACAAGCCTATGTCTCATCCTAAGCTATTAGGGCTTAAGATACAAAGCAAATGGCTCAGTCATACAAATTCTGGCAAGTCAACTAGACTCTCCTCTTGTGACATTATCTTGCAAATCTGTAATCTTTGCAAACGAAAGCCTTACAAAGTAATATAGAACAATATATTCAATTAGTATTTAAAAATTTACTGAGAACAGATTTGTTCTTAATGCATTTCATAATAATTATGAAATTATCTGCTGTAAAATTACTACATGATCACTGAACATCAGAAAAATTTGTTTTATTTTATAATTTTATATACAACGATACATTATACATCACAGATTTCATTCTTGTAAACTAGACATCAACAGCTATTTCTTTTTTTACAATTTACTATATGCTAGAAGTGGGCGATATAGCAAAAACCTAATATTGCAATACTTCAAGAAATTTGCAATACGCAGTATGTCAGTTTACTAACCCAGGAGTGCTATATTTGTAAAAAATGCTGTCAAAAATTGAATACAATTATTTTATTCACTATTTTATATAATGTCATGCACTAAATTCTGTTAAACAGGGCTAAATGTAATGAAACACATGGTTGATCATGCAGTTGAATATAGTATCATATGGCCCAGCCCTTCAAATATGAGGCATTCTGAACTTAATTATTAATTATCATAAAATCTATTATAATCATAATTATCTGGAATCTGTGAAACTGCACAAGACTAACTTTATGAATTAATTTGATATATTTATCTGAAAATAAATAGTTTACTTTGATTTCAAACTTTTGAATTGTGATTCTTGATATTTGAACAGTAGACATTTTCTGCCAGTGATCATATAAAGTAACAAAACTTTTTGAAAGAATAGACTTATACTCATCATCAAAAGAAATTTGCACAAACTGCTGCACCCAGAGGGAAATAACCAACAGCAATGAATTATAGTGGATAGCTTTGACCTTGCGAGACATGCAAATGATTCAAGTTTCAGGCTCAACCGTGCATGTGATGTAAGCAAGGACGGGACTAATCGCTGTACCTGACTATTGCTGTACTGTTAGTAAACATGGGGGCACAACACCATACTGAGAGACACTATTTCTGTATGTGTAGCTCAATGAATATTGCCCATATCTGTCAAAATGTATCAGCATTTATTGTTATCTTCCGTCTCAATATCATTGCAACCTGACATCTCCTTCTGGGTGCCACTATTCGTTTGTGATCAGAGTATAAGAACCTTTTGTTTTCACCCACTTTTGGCTGTGGCAAGTTCCACCCTCTTGCATGTTAAGTCTCCCCACATTACACAACAGTACCAGAATGGGAGCTTACAGGTTACTGCATATTTTTGAATTGCCTCTCATGTGACGTCATTAAATAGGCCAACACACTTTGAAAATAAATTTAACTGGCAGTTCTGTTACATCAGCTAAACAGATACCCATGTTGACTAGCAGGGTGCTAAGTGATGTGGGAGGGGACGGATATCCTACCCACTTAGTGAGAGTGAGAGCTCCGGGAACATTGTCTGGGAGTACATTTGTGATCCCCCAATGATAAGGCCAACACTTACACAGTTATGCTACTAAGGAACACATCTTACAATAGTCTTACATTGATCTCACTATGAAATAAATTAGCTTTATTGTCGGCATGCACCATAATTTTCTGAAATGCCAGTGTGGCAAAACCCAGAGATGTTTTATAAGTCATGATGACTGATTCATTTGGCAGCATTTAAATAATTGAGCCATTTGGTTGGTATTTCAATTTGCAATACTAGCTTAGGATGAGAGATACATATGGGGCAGAATCAGGCATTAATGTATTTGGCTTGTAACAAAAAAAAAAAAAAATTGGGACATTTGGGATTTTCCTACCCCTTTCCCCCTTAAAAGATGGATCCACTTACTCCGAATAAAGCTCTTGATGCCCAGACTTTTAGCTTCCTGAATGTGGAGTAAGACGTATGTTACAGATCCCAGGACTGACAAGTCTTTCATTTCCAACAGTATCATAACAGAGAGAAACATATTCCAATACTAACCCTAAACTACAGGCTGATATAATTCTTGGGTTGGACCTGCTTCCATTTTGAACTCCAAGAGGGCCATCAAATGCTAAATGATCTCCTTTGTGTGTGTATGCGTGTTGTCGTTTTTTTTTTCTCTTTGTGGCTACGAGATAGGTATCAGTTATTCCAAGTTTGTGTTTTTCTGTTTAGCCAGCACTTCTTGGTAAAACCCGCTTCCCCTTTTCTCTGTTTTCCCTTGCAGATAGCCATCTTACATAAACATCCATCCTTGATCTACTACACACTGTGCTCTTCACTGCCTATGCAGGGAGATCAAAAGAGGATTCAGTCAAATCTACTGATTCACTTTAGACCATATTATTGCTTAATCCACAGCAGTATGGTTTCACATAGGGCGTTTAGTTATACCTGCTGGGAGATGTTGTATTCGTGACACTGGTAGGAGTTTATTTCTCCTCAGATTGTCCATACTAAGCTCATATAAAAATTGTTGTCAATTGCTGTGCTTTTCGTCTAGTTTCTGAATTCTGGCATGTAACAAGCAATAGTCCATGAAGTCCATGGATGTCCTGCACCCTTTTTCTGTTTCTTTTTTTTTTACCTGTAGAGAATAAGAGTCTGCATATAGTTTTATCTCTAGAAAATTCTAGAGTAAGATTATTCACTAGGTTTCATGGAGCAGGTCACAACCCATTTCATCATAGTCAAATGCAATAAACAAACAAAAAAAAAGGTTGTAATAGAAGTAACCTTAATATGCAGGCTCCTCACCACAATAGGTATGGACATTGATATTTACTTGCTGCATCTTATTTAAATATAGCTTCAAATCTTGGATTCACAACTTGAACAAACATCTTGGCTACCACTACATAGGAAACCTTTGCAATGCTTTACACCTTAAATGCCCACCATTCACCTTACTGTTGCCCCTTACTAGTTGGCACTAGGAGTAAGGCCAAGAGTAAAAGGGCTCTTTCATGTGCTTTTAGATAAACTGAGCGTTAGACATCAAACACTAGCTAGAGAGGCATCAGATGCCATGCCTGCAGATATTTTCAGATGAGATAAAGCACGCCGGCCACAGAGATGAGGGCCCCCTTGATGTTGGGAAAGTGCGCTTAATCTGAACCCTCCAAACCACTGCTTGGGCCGCTAACCTTTATCGCATGAAGAATGAAAGCAGCGGTGACTTTAAGAAGTCTGCATGAGCTGGCTCCACTGCAGCAAACTGTGTGCAACGACGAAAAGAAGCAGACTCTTGGAGAAAGGGTAAAGGCACACTTTTCCAAGAACAAAAAACACGGGTCTAGTGACCTGGTCGAAGTTAGTTCTGAATTTTCTAGAAAGGGTTATGTTAACAACCCCTAGGGATTGAATGGTTTCTTATTGAATTGGCAGCAATCAGCCTCAAGAGCTATTTTAGCCCAAAGGCCATCTCAGCACTAGCAATTCTTTCTGAGCTCTTCCAGGAGTGGAAAACACATGGGGACTGAAGAAACGAAAGCCATAAACTACAACATGTAGCATGTGTGAAGCATGTTTTAGCAGAAGTTGAGCGAAGGAAAACTGTGTGGCTGTTAACACACATTTTTTTTTCCCCCTTCAGTGCTTCACTTAAAACTAAATTCAACACTTTATACAGCACCTGTTTCAGTCAGCGTAGTGCACACTTCATGCATTATTGTCATACAAGTAGGCTGGGTGATATGGACAAAAACATCACCACAACTTAATTATTCATATCAAACGATATGGAAAAAGTATTAGAAATGAATATTACAGAATGACAGCAATTTAGTCAGAAAAGCAGCAAACATGTATTTACACACACACACACACACACACACACACACACGTACACACACACACACACACACACACACATATACACACACACACATACACTCATACACACACACACACACACACACTCATACACACACACACATACACACAAATCAAAATCATCCAGTTATAAACTTCAAACACAAATTCTAATTTCTCAATTCTAATGGTCTCAACGCCATGTTACAATGTCATTTTAGACGTAAAAACACTCCACGCATTAGATTCCAGACTTATTTATTTGTTGAAATTTGATTTGTTTCTTAAGTCAGAGAATCATGTTCTCAGAATCTGTCATATGCAGATGCTTAATAGTGCTGGATGAGCGAATATAAAAATACAGACAAATCTTACCTTAATCATTTTTGTACAAACATAGAACAACTGTCAGTTTATGTCAGAGTACATATACACACACGTTTCGAAATTAGGCTAATGGGCCAGTATATGAAATTGCATTGTGGAATAACAGAGGGTGGTTTGTGGAAAACACCAGTTGCTGATTCAGTAATTCAAGGGCTTTGTTTCCATTGTTTGACTTTGTTAATGTTTAAAATTTATTAAGACATATTAACAGTTTGATTTAAAAGAAGAAAAAAAAAATACACATACAAGTCAGCCATAAGAAATACTTTTTTGAAAGCCTCAAATTTGACAGTTAATAAATATACTGCTTGAATTTATAATGAATAGTAGTAACGATAAAAATGAAATAAGGACATTGTAAGGATAACTAGTGGTAACTGTATAGTAGTTAAATGAAAGTTTATGACAATGAACCCAAATATGAACAATATTTCAGTTTTGAATATGTTTCTCAAGCAGATGAGCACATGACTGGTGGTGACAACATTAACATGCCTTTGAAGAAGAGAGAAAAAAGTGAAAGAATGGGAAACACAAGTGTGTAAAGAACTTTAAAACCATTTTATCTAATTTAGCGTTCCAATTCCCAGTGTCTATCCCCTATTGTGAGTTAGCACCACTAACATGAAAAGAATGGATTTTGCAGTGCACATGCTCCAGTGAGAAACCCATCTTCTTTTCATACGCTAAACCATGTGGAGTCCCATTTGGCTAGTGTGAGGTCTGGCAACTGGTAGAGCTGAATTTGACAAAGTCAAAGAACCCCCCGGAAGGCACATAGAGTTGGTCCCACCTTTTCACTTGAGCCTTGGTTACATTTGTAGAAGCCTACAAAGTCAAACCTATCAGAATAGCTGTCAGACAAAACAATGAATTTTATGAAATACAAAAACGTGATGGTACAGATGCAGAGAGCTGAAAAAGGAAGATTAAGTTCTTTGCATTAGTTCAAGCTAGACTGTTGATAAAGACAGGAGGGTAGCTTGTGAACCTTAAGTGTGCTTTGGTTTAAGGCACATCGATGAGCTTATCCATAAAACCCAAACGACCAAGATATAGCCACTCTTTGTAATCTACAAAATACAGGCTCTGAGCAGCAGGCAGTGGTTGAGACTGAAACAAAACATTTAAGCACCGAATTACTCAAGCCATTCAGTGTGGTTGAGTAAAATGCCAGTGCACTACTTATCAGGCCAAATGAACCGATTTACCCTTTGTGGATTATCACAAGGCTTTGCTTTTATCAGAGTTGTCAGTTTGCACTAACTGCAATAAAATTAAAGTGTTCCATTTTAAAAAGCTAGTAGAGAAGAAAAATCTCACAAAATAAATATTCTCAGTTTCTTTAAACTTCTTGTACCTATTGCTTTGAGAAAGAAAAAGCATAAAAAAACAACACACAAAGAAGAACTGTCAGTCTTTTCCATCACGGTATAATTGTTTGACTCTATAAATATAATTTATATAGTTTCTTTTTTTTCTTTTCCGTCCTCCCCGACATTTCTCCCATCTTTCACACTCTCGTTCACTCGCATTTGGAAAAGGGAGCTGGGGCTACTTGCACACAAACTGGTCGACGACCCGGGAGCAGCGCTTGCACTTGACATAGCAACACCAGTGGAACTTGCAATGACAGCGCTCCACCAGCGTGGCTTTGAACTGGTCATAGCCACGGCCACAGCACATGAGGGCGCAGCCGTCCATGCCCTCCGACGTTTTGTTGCAGAGCCGGCCCTGTGTTCCCAGTGAGCCCGTGGTCCGGTTGAAAACACAGTAGTCTGGGCTGGGGTCGATGTAGACCAGGTCATGGCTAGTGGGTGGGTTGAATTTAGAGTGCACCTGCACCAACTTGCCACGGCTGTTGAGCTTCATTGCAGCCGCACTGTCGTACTTTTCCTTTAGCGCATCTCCCACCTTGCGGAAGTCAGCCAGTTGCAGCCAGCACGTTTTGAGACTGCAGGAGCCCGACACACCATGGCACTTGCAGGAGACATGCGCCAAGTCTGATACCATCTGAGATAGAGAGAGAGATAAAGAGCACAAGAGAGAGAGAAAAAAGTGTAAGTATATATATATATGCTTTTCTGAGCACATTGCTAATACTCTCAGTTACTACTTAAGTGTGCCAAAAGAACAGAATAGTCTGTTTAGGCTTAAATAAAAAGAAACAGCAGTCAAGCAGTGGGCTATGTACTTCATTTAGCATTTTCCAAGTTCATCATAGTGTTATACCGATGACTAGGTTAAGCAAAGTGCATCCAAGCACTGGTTTAAGTCTAAACCTGTCCAAATATTTTTTCCACTAAAACTGTCATTACAAGATGGCAACACAGATCTGTATTAGGTGGTAATACATCATATGTTTCATGTATATTTCCATATAATTCACACGCTCATTTTCTAGTTGTTAGTAAACGGTAGGCAAACAAAAGAGCAGTGCTTTGCTTTTCTGCGAATCCTGACAATTTTATATTAGTATAGTAATATATAATTTGCAGCACTGTATAGATTTCACTGATATTTCAACCCAATACTTGATGATGGATATTTAACAGCAGAATTTTAGACGATGTGGATGTACTGCATTTTTTTCATATTACTGTCTTTATAACCTATAAAAACATTTCCATTTCCCCATAATGCTAATCCAGGTAGTTGAGCTCAGGATCAGCCTACCATTCAGGTGGCATCCCTTAAAAAAAAACAAAAACAAAAAACCCTGCAGTTGCTCTGGAGCGTACCTTAAATGCAGCTTCTTTTCTGCAACTATCTGTTTTTGTCCCTTCCTTTATTATAACTAAGAACAAAAGCTGCCAGTCACCTCCACAAATGAACCTAATTCATTCAGTCAGAACTGACACGACTGATCCTTACTTACAGCACGTATCATTCAGAAGTGTCGTTGCCTCAGCAGGCTACAGATTTTCTTTTGAGACAGTTTCAGCCAAGGTGGGAGGGAGAATAAAAAGAGACGTCATGATTGGATTGGCCAAGAGCTTCAGAAGCGGGCAGATCAAAGACCCATTCTTCAAACGCAGCAGGCCAGAGCAAGCTGTTAACCAGATGAGAGCTGATAGACAGCTCAGATTGACCTGTATTCCCAGTCTCTCTCATACTGTCACGCTCACTCTCAGCTGCATATAAACCACATCAGGCATCCTGCATACATGGAATCTAAGCCCCATGCGTTCTGAACAGCCATACTAGGAATGTCCATACCAAGCAACCAAGCACATAGTTGGAATTAATGCAAATTTTATTCCTCAATTTTTTGGGGAATTCAGTGAGGGGCCTGTAAGGTTTTAATGCCTACAAGGGGCCTTGTTCTCAACTCCATTACAAAGAATCACTAGAAAGTCTACTAGAATTAATGTTTATCCTCTTTATTTCGCATCTCAAGCCCTGTACACGTCCATTAACTACTAAAAAAACATCATAAGTTCTCAAATATTCTAGGAAAAAATATTTTTACATAAAATGGTACACTTTAAAGACATTACTGTTGAGAATAGATTAACTTCAATCCACCTGGTGCCTGAGCAAAATTTCTCAATTTTCTTTCAATACGTAGTTTAAAAAAGTTCCTGAAGTTCCTGAAAAAAAGTTTATGAAGTTCCTTTTCTTGAAATGCTTTTGTGAATATAGCCCTAGGACTCCGAATTCCACCAAAGCTAGCATAAGGTTAGTTAGATCTAATTTCCAGTTAGCATGATCCAATTTTCAAAATATGTGCTTTCTAGCATCATCAAAGCAATGGCTTACCCTCCGTCCAGCTTCGTTGTTATGGATATTCATCAACTGTCGTGCGTTCTCCATCGAACTTTTTTCGTAGCTCTTTTCTCGTTCACGTGCATCCACAAACTCCTTGCTGAAGCGGTAACCGTAGTTGAGGTTGTCTCCACAACCACCCCAGAGCCAATCCCGGGGCAGATCTTTAGGCCTGGCTGCCCTGCTACAGCCACAGCTTGACAGCTCCCCCTCCCTGCAGGCTCGGCTCACTGCGTTCACCACACCTGCCGCGCTGATGGCGTACGTAAATGCCGCCTCGCGGCTTCCTAGAAAACAAATAATGAAAAAAATTATAATTATTATGCTCAACTAGGGAGCTGTGGAAAGGAGTGAAGGATTATTGCAAGTATTAACACATTCTGTGAACATTAACATTTAATTTGCATTACGTTTTTAAATTTAGTACTAAAATATATATACACCTTTTTTTTTTTTGCCAAAACGGAGACTTTTGAATTAAAATACAACAACTTTCCTTACCTTTCTGTTTCTGTTTTTCTGTGTTCTGTATATTCTAACGCTAGTGGAGATGTTTTTGGGGAATTTTATTCCCTCTTGAAATTTGGCATGAATGTTGAATACTCATGACTTGTCTAATGGCCCTGTCAAACAGTTCCAAGCCAGTACAATGTTCTACGTAGTTTAGACATGTTTAGAACATAGGACAACTATCATGATTTTAATATAAGAATTTTTTCTTTAATGTGAAATTTCAAATCATTATATTTTGGCACTTCAATACAATACATTTTTGTCAGTAAAAAGATTTTTTTTAAACATTTTAATGATGGGTAAATGGCACGGAAAATTTAAGAAAAAAAAAATATATATATATTCATGTGGCCTTTAGTGTGCTTCTAGTCTCTAGTCACCCATGCCACATATTTTGTGTCACTCCCTGCCTATAATATAGCTGTACTCGTCAGTCTGTCTATTATCTCCATCGTTTTTTTAATCCCCATCCCCATAAGAGCACACTTGAGCAAAAATGCGGAACATAATGGTTAAAAGACTGAAAGTGCACCATGTTAGTAAGCCAACATAATAATGCAATAAAAGATCAGCCATCATGCAAATACTCACAGACACTAATATTTAACCACATTTAGCAACTATTCTAATTGCTGTATTAACAGGATCACTGAGAAAAATTAACCAACTGATTGTCAGGTCAGCTACATTTACAGTAACTTAGTTACCACAACCACAAATGTGGCATTAAAGTGATGTTACCTAACGTTAGTTACTAAGCCGCAGATAAAATTACATGATGTTATAGACTACAGCACACCAAACAACAAAAATATGCATTTAAAAGCACCAGACATTATCCCTGCTCTGTAGCTTAATAACTTGATGAAGGGACTTAAGGGAGCCTGGAGAATGTTCAAGCTCCTGTTGTCAAGCTCTGGGTGCAACCACATTAGCACACTTGGCATGGGTGACACACAGCTGTGAGGGCACCAATAATGCTTAAAAGATATATACAGGCTTTGTAGATGCCATCCCATTGGCGTGCTTGCTTGGCTCTTTAGTATAAGACTCTTAATGCTAAACTGTCCTGCCTGCAGTTCAAACCACTGCAAATATTTGCCACATTTTGAAACGAAAAAAACAAACAAACAATACAAGCAAGAATGGGAAATCATTTCACAAATACAACTATAGCAATAGGTCTCACACAGGGGTAAACCTGAACCTGTTCTTAATTTTTTTGAGAAGTGCTGCTAGCTTCAAATTCAAAATGAGCATTTGTTTTCCCTTTCAATGAGGTTTCAATCAAGTTTCAAACTAATTTCCATTACATTATGTGTGGGGTTTAAATGATTTGCACATCATTTCATATTTGTTTTTTTCCCAACTCAAAAGCAAGATTATATAATCCAGAAAATGCAAGTTTGAACATTAAGAAACTGCACTCCAATTTAAAAAATTCAAAGTGCTGACTAAATGCCAGAAGACGCAGTACAGGCACAGCAGGTACTATATTTGAATGGACACAACACAATCTTGAACTCTTGAAAGTTTTTAAAATCATAAATAGTGTGGTTGTCTGTTAAGTACTTTAGATGTGCTTCTTGGCCACAATGTGTGCTGAACCATCCACCACAATGATTAATGATGAGGACAATCAGATAATTTAGAGAACTGAATCTCTCAGAAAATCATCTTGCAGTGGAACCATGTGGACAACCCATTATGCAGCAATGCCCACAAGCCTGAAAGAGTCTAAGAGTAAACGGAATTAAAGACTTCATCAAGCTCTCTGTCCATGACTGACCGACACGCGCACACACACACAGACCAGGCTAACTGGGGACTACATTTTGTGTGTGTAAATCCACAAGTCATGTGTAGAGATGGATCTGTTTTACTGACATACATGTCCAAGGGTACACAGGTGCTTCAGAAATGTGATAATGCCCCCTGCTGGTGGACGGTTTTACCGGCAATAGCAGTTCTAACCTTCAAGCAGCCTGCAAGGGGCCTCCATTTGCAGAGGGGCCCTTTAACAACACCAATCCACAGCCATTCAGAGGCAATTTTCATATTATGCCTAAGGGATACCCAAAAGACCACTGGCTTTCCAGCATTAGAAGAAAGATCGTATGTGAGGTACACCGGGCACTTAAGCCTATGCTTCTTTACAGAGAGTCTATTACTTTTGAAAAGACCTAATAACAGCCTATTATAAGAAGCAGGTTTTTCACAGACATGGGATTTAGAATGTAAGGCAATACCAGGGCTTTAGTCAGCTTCCTGACCCACAGCTGAACAAAGTAAAGACACCTTCCAGTCTAAAACAATGCAGGCAATCAAAAAAGACAGTGAGAGAGAGAGAGAGAGAAAGAGAAAGAGAGAAAGAGAAAGAGAGAGAAAATGTCCATCCAGAAAGAAAGATTCCTTGTGAAAGAGAGAAAGAGAGAAAACTATGTTTTTCCCCTCAATTTTATAAAGAGAAAGAGAAAGAGAAGACAAGAAGACTCCCCCCCCTCTCCCCCTCAACCCTTTTTCTATTATTGTATGACCCAACCCTCTCCAAACCCGGAGCTGCCAACCTGGGTCAGGGCTCTAAACCGCCAAAATATCTACAGTCTGTTTTCAGGACAAGCAGAGGTAAAAGATACAGACAGATTGGATAGTTTTCTTGGGCCTGCCAGATCTGTGTGGGTTTTCCATCACTTGAAATAGAGTTTGGATTAGGATCTAGCTAGATTTTTTTTTGTTCTAAACCACAACTTGGCCATGCTGGCAATGACCTCAAAGCAAAAAGTAGACCACAATGAACCTGAAATGAAGACAAGTTCACTTCTCCACCTGTTGGAGAGGACAGCTATGAAGATTGCTGAGAATTTAATTGCGAACAGAGACCCAAACAGCCTACTTAATGGGAATAACATCAATAACAAAGCAAACAGAATGGCATGAAAGAGACGTAATTAAACTTGCTAATGATAAGTACATATGTGCTACTGACATTCATAAATCAAAATGCCTCAAGATCACATTTAAACACCCCCTATAAACCAGCCACCAACCGCAAAATTTTGGCCCAGGCTGCTGGTTAAGCCACTTTATTTTAAATTCGACACCTACTTCAAAATGAGTCATGCTTTTAAAAGTGCTTTTTGCACAAGTTGGCAAAGTCACAACATATATCATTAGATATCCTACATAGATCAGCACACGTCTACGCAACATATCACAGCTTCCAATTAGCAAGTAACCATGATCTATCTTAGAATATATTATTTTATATATTAGAATAATTAAAATAAACACTTTCACAGTGGTCATAAGGTTCTAATAAATACAAGGGGAAATGTACATTTATTAGGAGTCTGATTACCTACAGGTTGTTGTAGACCATGTCAGTCATTTTTCTAAATGATCCTACAGCCCCTAGCTAGACTGACCAAACTCACTTACTATTTCAGATGTCTACAAGTGGCAAGCTAAGCCAAACTCAACATCACTCCAAAGCGACTAGGCCTGAGCTAGCTTGTAAATGTCAAAAACACCACCGCATAACCACCTTTATGAGTGCTGATGTGGCATTCGGATATTTTTTCCTCCAAATCCACCATTTTGCACCAACAGAGGTTCGTAGAGGCTCAGCGTGCTCAGCATACGTGCAAATGTTTTCACCATGCAATGTTTGTACATACGTATAGCGACACAACATAATTACAACCTGACAGCAATACAAAATCATTAGGAACAAAATGGTAGCTAGCACCATGACTAGTTTTTCATTAGCGGGGCTGAGACTGACAGGCACTCTTCTGTGTTAGCTCTGAATAAAGTGGCCGACATACGTTTCAGGCAAAAACCCAATTACTCACCATTCTCAGTGTCAGGCAAGAGCCATTTGGAGGCAACCTCCATTTTGATTTATTCACAGACCTCACTGTAAAAGTATTCCCCTTGACCACAGCTGCTAAAAATGAGCAATACCATGTGCACCCTCTTCGCATTAAGTAGACATTGCCCCCAAAAGGGAAAACCCACCACTCTGCAAAAATATAACAACTACACTGTATATTTATAGATTGGGAGTGTGTGTGTGGGTGCATGCATGTGCATGTGTATGATAACAGAAATTATCACCAAAATAAAAACTAGCAGTGGTAAATGTGCTTTTTAACAGGAATAATTACAGACCCCACCCAAAAAAAATAAAACTAAAATAAGTAAAAATAAAAAATAACTAATACCAAAAAACATAACTAAAGTCTACTGTAAAATTAACCAAAACTAAATGAAACTACCAAGAAAATAAACTTTCATTTTCTTATTTTATTAATAAGGGTTTAAGAGCGGAATTTAGCCTGACCTCAAAGTTACATCTACTGCTGGGGCAATGTTACTCTACCTTCACCAAAAACCTCTCAGTGCTCATTGCAATATGAAAGAAAAAAAATTAAAAACTTGTTTAAAACCATTTGCCATAAATGTAAACAAAAAGTATTACTGCACTCTTTCAGTACTAACCCACTGAAACAAAACTGAAATAAAGAATCAAAGTGGCTAATTAAATAAATATAACAACTAATGAAAACCTAATGAGACAGATTATTTGGTTCTTCTGCATACATAATTTATTATCATCTCAAACTATAAAGGCTCAGAAGGTTCAACTAAAGATGAAAGAGGATTTGCCTTTATTTAAAGTGAAAAATGTACAACACAATTTCACATATAAAATTATGGGATTTTCGGTTTTGAACAGTACTGTGTGTTTTAAGAAGGCCCATAAGACAACCCCCTCCCTGCTAGATAAACTAGCATCAACAATTCACAAACAATAACCAGATCAAACCAAGCAATCTTGTGTATTGGCTATAACTTTGATTCACCCTTCATTTCTACAGCCGTTTAGTCATTAATCTCATTTTGCAGAGCTGCACAAGTTGAAGCAGCATGGCGTGCATGAGAAGCAGCATCTATGACAGTTCCAAACCTCTAGTCTGGACAAGGAACGTTTGGGAGGTCATGATGGAGTTTGCACCTAATATGTCTATGTCATGAAAGTGGCATCCAAAGATGTGGCTAGTAAGTTCAAATTGATGGGGTAAAGAATGCATAATGTCTGCTTAGAGCAATGGAGACATGGGAAAAAGTATAGCTTGCGTACTACTGTTGGACGCTGAGGCCAGTGTGGTGATTTCAGGAGAATTATGTATTTTGATCCCAACAAGCCAAAACTGGGTTTGTGTTTGTATAGAACGGGTTTGGCAGACGGGCTTTTGATACACAATTTAAGCATACATATATCAGCCTTAAGCACTGATGAGAAATACCACAACTTCATTATGTAAAAATAAATAAATAAATAAAAATAAATGGATCTAAGAAAATGGTTCTAAAATCTTTGTATGTGCACATAAATCGTTGAGTGTATTAAAATTTTGGTTCTGGTTCAGAAAAATTTTCTTAGAAACTACAGTTAAAGATAACAAGCTAAAAACATTTAAAGATGTCCAAGAAGTTACCTCTCATCCATTAAAACAGGCTTTGAAATGAATTAACTCAATAATTCACTGTAAATCTGCAAGAAATGATAAGGACCGAGTGCTACTTGAATGCTTTATGCCCATGCTGTTGGTTAAATCTGTCTAATAATTTACACTCATCCTCAAAGGAACAGTTGCACAAATAGCTGCACCCATTAGAATCAACCAACAGGAATTACCTTTAGGTATGACATTGTGAGACATGCAAATGATTCAAGTTTCACGTAAGCAAGGACAGGCCTCATCAATGTAACTGACCGACCCAACAGTTGCGGACATTCAGTAAGCAGTGATGCCCCCCATGAGTCATCCTGTTAGTGCCAGCACCATAGGCTGAACGACGTAGGACATCATGTACAGAGACCGCTATGACGACTGCCCTTGCAGACCAAACACGGCAACACTGTCTCGTGTCAGACTGACATGTAGTGACTCAGAATGGCAGCGTATCATCTTCCATGAACCTTTACCTGAGACATCTGGCATGTTGCATTAGCAAACATGGGGGCCTGACCCCTTACTGAGAGATACTACTTCTGTAAGTGCAGCTCTAAACAAATGACTGTTCATGGTGGAAGAATCGTACATCATGTTTATTAATTCTAACAAATTATTCATTTAAAATCAGTGTTTTATTATACTTTATATATCTATTTTATAAAGTGCACCATGTCTAAGCACACAACTGTAACACAGAGCCTCTCATGGCTTATTACTTTAATAGACACACACATCAAATTCTGCTTGCCAAGTTAAACTGCTGTGGTGTTCATTAAATAATCTTTCACTATTAGGTTGCTTGACATCCATTGCCCAGAGATAAATGAAGTACAGTGCCAGATGGAAGAACTGTTTATTGCAGTTGTATAATTATGATTTCGATTATTTATTGAACATGTTCCATGGGGATTTTCACTATGCACTTTAAGGGTGTTTTCCTTTTTAACCGTGGTGTAAAATGCACTGCCTGTCCTGGCTCATTGCTTTTAGTACCTGTTCATGATCCAAACCGCAGCCAAAACACTCACCAATTTGCATGACGCGACCAAACACGGAGGAGTTGTCCACGGTGCTGCAGTTCCAGCGGCGGTGACGGAACTGGTACTGACATTCGCGAATGCCCGTTTTGGCTCCCTCGCCAATGTACTGCATGTGGTCCTGGTACAGCTGGCATAGCTTCTTCTGGCCTTTAGACAGTCCTATCAACTGACTGCACAGGGGCTGAGCTCCTATGATGTAAGCTTCAGGAATCAACAGCGGATTCATAGCCAGAGACCTGCAAGACGCACACACACATGCACACATACTCAATTAGTCCACTAGGAAATATGATACACTGTGGAAATTATAGCAGGGGGAAGCAGAGTGCCCCCAACAATTCTCTTCTTAGACACAGTAAATCATTAGCACGTGTGAGCATTCAGAGAATAGAGCAGGGATTCAATATGCACGCGCACATATACACACGCACGCACACACAGTCTCCCTCATTCTTGTTAATAGTATACAGTTGTCTGCTGTAAGCTAGCTGTAAAAAAGAGAGATAATCCTGATCATTATCCACATTATGGAGGGAAACTTTTATCTAGGGTAGTTAGGGGTAGTCTTACTTAGTCTTAAGAGGCTCAGACAGAAAAGTGGAATTTTGGATTAAGATGGAAGAATCTGGCACAGTATGTAGCTGGCAAAAGCACAGCACTGAAATTCAAAGACTGAGGTTCAGGTTCACTGTAAGGCTAAATCAATACATTGATTGGTCGAAAACAATTACCAGTTCTTACTGATTTACTGGCACTGGCACAAATTCTGCCGATACCCTGATACTGTAACCTGGACCCTAACCATGCACCTGTACATCTTTGTGTATACCCATGTCCAACACCGTCTTCAATTTAGGCCAACTGAATGAAGTTGGTAATTTGTGCAGTATTGAGTATTAGGACTGTAATGAAACAAAATAATTGTATGATTCAATTCAATACTTTTTCAACAGCAAACAAAAGGGAGTGAAAACAAACATGTTTATTTTACCTTTTTAAATTTGTAAGAACATTTATCAATATGAAATGAAAATATCTGAAACAAGACTGTGCTTTATTCTGAGTATTCCAATGACATCATGCGGTAACTCAGTGGTGGTTTGTTATAACCCATAACCAGTAAAACCGTGCTTAAGGTTAGAACACTCACTTTTTAAAGCTTACTAAACGATACATTCGAGTGTTTTATATTTCAGCGAATACTCTGCTGTGCTGCTTGTTAACTGCTCATTAAACATTACCAGGCCTTCTTGATTAAGAAGCATTTATTAAGGAAAACAATATGCTTATTAAGCAGACACTTTTGGATATGTATTTCATTTATGAATTTTTTCAGCACGCATCTGATCTCAATAGGTGTGCAGGTCCCACAGACCTAGTCCACCAATCTAGCTAATGTTCTCATTGTATTGTTTTATGGCATTTCTGAAGCGCCTGCTTATTGTTATTATTATTAATATTATTATTTTATTTTTTTATCATATTCATCATTGATGTGGACAATTTTGCCTAGTCTTTATCCTCCTACATGGTAGAAGCTTCAGCGAGATATATTACATATTACAGGACAGTTGCTAACTGATTTCCAAAATAATGAGGGATTCTTCATAATGATGCAATTGAATAATAACAGTATAACAGTATCTTATTCTAATGCTCCAGTCTCTGAAGCTGTCAGCTGACATGCTCGGTACACTAAAACTAGGAAACATTAAGATGTAATTCAATGTAATACAACATACTGTATTGTCACTAATGGATGTTCTTGTTACTTCCCAACAGGACTATAATGAACACACCAAACACCATTTCCATGGTCTTAATGGTCTAATCTCCAGCTCCATCCCAAGCACTCCAATACTGTGAAAATGAACACCGACTACATCAGCCAGGAGAGCATTTTTAGCTACTGATTTTAGCTAATGATTTGATTAGTTGTTCGCTTATATTGAGCAATAGTACTGGTTATCAGAATTTTTTTCTTCATAAAAACGATATGGCTGACAACATTTTTTGGCAGTTCATATCCTGGCCGTGTCATCTGCCCATTGCCTTGAGCTCTGTAAGACAGGACTGGAAATGAATGCACCGTCAGCTTTGCCCACTGTCCAATCAGCAGAAGGTTGCTGAAATGATGCAGAGACAGGAACCATATGCAGCAAGAGTAAACATCCAGAAAATGGCAATGAAATCAGCTCTTCCATTCAGGAAAGACAAGCCGGCTTCAAATACAAGTTCATTCCTAGAAAACTGAGTTATTAGAAATGTGATGAGGCTGGATATATTGCCCATATGTATGATGCATGCAACTAGGCAGGTTTGCTCCATACAAGTCCACTACAGAACTCACGAAAGCTGGAATTGTTAAGACTAGAGACAGCCCGAAAGGGTAATATTGTGTGTTTTTTTTTTGGGAGGGGGGAAAAAAAGAATTATCATGTTCCCTGAATATTTAGTTAGCATTAGGATGGAGTAATAGTGAGCAATTCGTTTTTCCATTAGCTACAAGAGTTAAGAAAGTCTCAAATGCACAGTATTGGAAACCAAAGATGGTCTTGCTGTAATACATATTGAGCAAAACATACCCAGTAATCAGCAAAAGCATCTTTCTCCCCCCTCTAACAAATGCATTTGGTTTGTCTGATATTTGGAACAGAGTCGACCAATTTTGCCCTTTTGCTATTAATGGAAGTAGGAAGGACAAGCCCATAGAAATTCACTCACTCACACACACACACACACACACACACAAAAAAAACCAGAGCCTACACGGTTCGTGCCGGCACATATTTGGAAATTCATTCAAAAACCACAGCATTCTATGTTTTATATAATATTCATCATTTTGGTTTGGCAATGCAGGGAAAAGAAAATAAAGAAGGGGGAAAAAGTCAGATGTGAGCAACGTGTATGTGCAAAAGTCAGCATGTTGGAGGGAGGCTCTTTTTCTTTTCTTTCTTTTTTTTTTTTAGAACACATTCACCAAAAGACAGACCCAGAACGACTTAAGATACAATACAGAGAGAGAGAAAGAGAGAGAGAGAGAGAGAGAGACAGAGAGAGAGAGAGAGAGAGACAGAGAGACAGAGAGAGAGAGAGACAGAGAGAGAGAGAGACAGAGAGAGACAGAGAGAGAGAGAGCGAGAGAGAGAGAGAGAGACAACATTCATCTAGTTCGGTCAAGTCCATTATCCATGCTTCGTCTGGCATTGCTGCTTGTCTGGCCAACCTCAGTCAACCACATGCACACAGAGCTGTGTTTGTCTTAGACAGTGTATATAGCATATAAATGGACACGTACCACCATGAGGTAGCCTCCACTACCACCTGCATGAAGAAGGCCAGGAAGGTGATGGCCATCACTCCATGCCGTGCGTCCATCGCTCCAACACAGCCCGAGCAGAGCAGCCTGCTTCTGAAGATCATCCTACAAGAGCGGCTCTGCAGAGAACAGAGAAAGCAGGTCATTTATCATCGCTACACAAACACCTGTCTAGTTCAGGCCACTTAAGGGTGGGCAGAATGACTGTATTTATTGCTATTGCGATAAATTACGGCACAACACGCTTTTCTAAGTACATCACTGAGATGGTCAGTACAAAAAAAAATACAAATTACTCTTATTTGAATAGAGAATATCTAGCAAAGAAGGCACAGCCCCATTTCCCCAACTCCCCAGACCAAAAAAAATAAAATACTAAGCTTTCAAATTACAGCTATTAGCCAAGACGTGCATCTAAAAGTGGGTCATCATGATCAAACTACTCCAATAGTTTCAAACAGGCGGAAAGACAGCTGATATCACATCACAAAATGTGGGAATTTGCTAATTCAGAGCAGAAATGTTTTGCATCAGATTTATTCCCTTTTTCCCCTCCAAAATCTTAGCCAGAATTTTTTTCTGATATTGGCATGACTCCGATACCCATCAATACTAGTTTATATTAGTCATTAATAGCTTTTTAATGTTGTAATAATGGAGCTTTTTTGTTTGCCCATACATACAACATACTAAACGTCCATAAGGTTAAACAGTGAAAGCGTCTTGGCAGACTTTTTTTTTTTTTTTTTTTTACAGCACCCTTAAACAGCACTGCATGTTACTGTATATCCCCATGTTGGAGAAGACTTGTTGTAATGGTATGTGGATTAGTGAGAGTGATAACTGTTTAGTGTGTGGGATCTGGGTATAGTGCATAATGCTCAGTGCCCTTGTATTTCACCGTATATGTCACTGTGCATGTGTGCGACTGTGCACGTTTAGGCCTTTATGCCTGCAGGGCCTAGCCTCACTCTTATAAAACTGATAGACGCGCAGCCCGAGACAGCACAGCAGCCTCAGGCCCCTCAGCCCAGCATGCAGGCCGGCCAGTTAGTGCCTGTGTCCAGCACGGCTTGGACTGCAAATTTGAACCCCCTCCTCCTTCGTTTCACTTAATCATTCTAAATTACCAACGGACCAAATGGCCGCCCAAACCAGAGAACAAAGAATGTGGAGATATCTGATATTTTGCATAAACAGGCGCTTTTGGTGATTTACTGCCTTTTGCGAGCGAGATCAATGGGGTGGTTTTCCTTCTGCTTCCAAACCTTTGGAGAAAATGTTTGAGGTTTCTACTTTTATCTGCACACTTCCAACAAAAAAGCGGCCAGCTGATGGCAACGCGCTGATGGGTATTTTATGGTTGGACCAGCAGAAAGCATGTGCAGAAAGCAAGATGCATTATGTATTTAATGGAAGTCTGCAGAAGGCAGAAATGTGCATGGGCCGGGGAGGTATATAACAGCCATAATTAGTCACTGCAGGTCAACAAACCTGTAACCATGCCTACTCTGAAATAAATAATGATCCAGCCATTCTCTAATGGACTCCTCTGAGGCTGACCTGCATGAAAGCCTTTGCTGTATCCCATCCTGAAGTGTGGACGCTGAGGCACAACTGCCTCGGGCTGTACAGTCTAGCCAATGCTGTGCTCGGGATCACGCTGAGAATATTTTCACATCCATGTTTGGGGTCTTAAATTGAGGGTGGGTTTCCCGGATAGATTGAGAGTAAGCCTAGTGATCCAACTAAATTTTTCTTTCAGCTGAGAATTTCCATGCAGAATTCCACACGGCTTAGCACTACTTTTTGTCCAGGAACTTGATCCAACCATTTATGATAAAAGCACGCTCACTGACCAGAACATGGAGTTTATCTTCAGGCCTGATCCATCAGCTCAAACTTACAGGTCACTGACTGTACTTCCTGAAGAAATTCCCCATATATCTAGCCTCATCCCGCCACTGATCGATTCTTACTCTTATGCGTGCTGACTGAAGGAGGCTGTGAAGTGGAGCGTTTTCTGGGCGCAGCCATGCGTTCGCATCTCTCATTCCCCCGTTTTCTGCTTATCCTGGCCGACGAGAAAGGCCCAGAGCCGGACAGAAAACTGCACCAGAATTTAATACATTTAATTAATACAAATTCGTGACACTTTCACTATGGCTCCCCGTTTAAACACGCTGTCTTGTGGTTCCATCGCATCAGTCAAAACACTATAGCCTAAAAATGCGGCGGCCTGTTTCATCCCTTCTCGTTTCACACTTTTCCCAGCGATGATTAAACACCGTGTAAACTCTCACTAACAGTGTCAAGATGGAGGTCTGAACGAATGGAGAGCCACTCCGGAGTCTGGGGTCTCTAATTATCTGCACTCTCTCCGCCAACACTGCAGCCCCTCACCAGCATGTGCTTTAGTTTTAGCCACTTTAAACTCGCTGATGGCACATTCAGGCCCCCTTCCCGGTCTGACTGCAGCCACTGGGACTCAATCCCTCCTCATTTGTTCACATTTATCCTATAAAAGTCCCGGTCCGTAAACAACCCAGGACACCGACCGAGGGAGAAAAAAAAATGAAGGATAGAAAGACAGTACAAAAACAAATGAAGTAATAAAATAATAATAATAATAATTTGCTTTAAACATCTATATTTTGGATGTACTTGCATTTATATTAGTCATATATATATATATATATATATATATATATATATATATATATATATATATATATATATATATATATATATATATATATATATATATATAATATTTTTTATTCATACGCGAGTCGAATCTAATTTTAGAAAATACGTTTTATTTTTAAGCTGTAAATAAAGTCGTTCTGCTGAGAATGAGGTTAAATTATAACATTTCCGTGAACTGGATTTGTGGACTGAGGCGCACAAACACCCGCAGGGTTTACGCAGTGTGCGCCTAACTGGAAGACCGAGTGTGTGAAAGCCAGAACACGATCTGGAGAGAGATTTATCACCTTATTAAAAATACATTCACAAAAAAAAAATTCTAAATAAAGCGGTAAACGATTAATGAAAAGAAGCTGCCCATCTGGCACACATCGAGCATCAAGTTAAAAGTTAGAAACACCCAGCGTTCATTGACAGCCAACCTCACTCAAGTACATTACTTAGCGCGCAGTACACGTATTTATGATACAGTGCGTATTTTAATATGTAAATACATATTAGAGCTCCAGGAGGCCGCCGTGCGCTCAGCCCTCCAGAATCAGAGGTATTAATAAAAAGATTTCAAGCCGAATAATCTTAAAGCTATTCACTACAGTCCTATTGGCACTGGTACATGAAGCACTGAGTTTGATTTTTTAAAGATCTTGCCATCACTGATATCATAATCAGCTCCGTTTATGAATTCAGCAATTATAGAAACTGTAAAGGAAGGGTTCGGTGATTTTCAGGGTTTCGGTTTAACCCAGTCCAGCTCTGATGCTTAATGTGTCGCACACTGTCACGGCGCAACTGAATACTATGAGTGAATAAACCAGAAAGGAGATTAATTTTAGGATGTTGTACTGATGATCGTGATGCTGAGCAGTGACGAGGAGGCGCAAGTCCAAAGCTATTTGCGTTAACGCGTTTCTGAGGCGCAGCTGTGCGCGTCACCACCGTAAATGGATTGGCCAGCAGGAGGCGCCAGCCACAACCGATTGGATTGCAAGTAAAGCTCATTTGGCTTCGTGATGTTCGTGAACTTTCAGCTAACTGCCGTGGTCGAGTTCGCAGGACCCCTTTCAATGAGATCTGAAACGAGGACCGCGAACTGAACTGGAGGAGAATGCACCTTAAAACCTTCCGCGCTGGACTACAGCACACTCACCGCTGTATCACAGAGCACTGACCGGTCTGTTGTTCTCTCGCAGGATGACCACAGCCTTCAAGTCAGGCTTAGACCGTGAACTTTGTCAAAACGGGGCTTTTTAATCGATTTACTGTACAATATAAATGTTTGGTCCCTTAGATCGGCGCCTATAACCCCTTAAATATAGGTCACCAAACTTAGCAGAGTATGACCCCACTTGTTACCGGCGCTGTGCAGTGCTGTTTTTTCCTGTTTCTGCACCGGATCTTCTAAACAAGCCTGAACCACCACAGTGACAGTCGGGACAGACAAACAGCTGAAGCATGAGCTGAAAAAGTTGACTTACTATGCAAACGGCAGAGTCGGTGAGCCTCTTACAAGTGACGGCTAATGACGCTAAATTCCAAAGGCAGTCCGAGTTACGAGTATCCCACTCTCTCGCGTTTGCTGCAATCCAGAAAGAACGGCTGCGAGTCTGCAGTCAGGCTAAACACAGTCTCCCACAGCGATCCGAGAGGGAACACTTACTGAGAAAATACATTCACAAGCATTGGAGTATTTCAGGCTTCTCCTCCTCAGACGGTCCCCATGTGAAGTCCAGCCAAAGATCCTCCTCGCGAGATGTTACTGAATGGAAGCGCAGGGAGATGAGTAAATCCGAGTGTGATGCGGCGGTGTTTAGCTCTCTCTCTCTTTCTCTCTCTCTACCTGCTAAAAGATCCTTGTGGGTATCTCCGTCACTATCTGGACCTCCATTCTGTGCAAAACATCACACTTCCCATGCTCTTCTCTTCGGAGGGCTGTTATAAGTGAGGCTAGGTGTCCAACAGAGCCGGCTGTGCAGAAAGAAAAGCTGTAAGAGGTTGGTGTGTGTGTCCAAAAACCACGCACTGACGGAGACGGTCTCCAGTTTTGAAGGCGCTGTAGAAACGACGCTGAACTATATTGATTTTTCTCCACCCGTATTCGGACAAGCCCCACCCGTTGCTTCCGGATTGGCTGAGGGCTCTCGCCTCCGGCACTAGGATTGGCTAGAAGTTCACACACGCTAGCAGTGCGTTGCCTCCAGTGGTTAGTTTTTTTTTTTTTTTTCAGCTTTTTCCGCAAGCAGGTCAAGTCCTGATTTTAACCTGAAGCAAAGTGAGTTGAATAGTCACACTTAAAAAAAATAACTTTAAGAACAAACTAGCAAAACCTTGGAATGTATAATATTTTAAATGCTTTAGATTTGTTCTATGTAGTTATTTTTGTGAATGTATTGGTTGTATATATGTATTAACCGTTTGTTTGTCTGTCTTATTTTTGCTACCTGCTGCAATGAAACAATTTTTAAAATATCACAATTAAAGTTTTTTTTTAAAGGATTAAAGGATTTTGAGTATGAACTATTAACCAATCGTTGCGCCAGAGGAGAATAGCAAGTAGCCATTCCCAGCGCAGGAGGGGCGGGACGTGTCAGAAAACGGGTGGGAAATATTAACCCAACAGGTCCACATGGCCCACCCCGCTGAAATTAGGTGTGGAAACTCTCGCGTGCCGCTTCAGCTCTGTCACCTGCTCTCGCGCTCTGCCAGTCGCAGCTCCTCGAGCCTCTACTGATGCACGTGGGGGTAAACAAACAAATACATCTCGCCCTCGGCGCACTTTCCGATCGCCCGAGCCGCCGAGATGAAGAAAGACAGTGAAGGAGTTCGAGAGCGCGAGCAGCACGGAGCCCCGCCCACCACAGGGAGCGAGGATAGGTAAGAGGAAGAGGCAGTATGATGGCAGCCACAAGAAGCGGTTAGTAGGTTAATAGGGAGACTTTATGTGATAAAAAACGGGAAGCGGGATGAATGTAAATTAAAGATTGTTGTCCTTTACGTCACGAATTAAATAAACGCAATGAAAAATCTATCAATAATGTCCACAGTGTACCACGATAAGTGACATGAATACACAATAACCAAAATGTATTTATATATGTATTTTACCAAATAAAGTGAAAACATAATACACAGCTTATTACCCCAAAAACAAACAAAAAATGACTAAGAACACAGTCTGTCAATCAAACCACTCTGCGAAAATACGGCGCAGTTTCATTCATATCGATCATCGATTGCTTCTGCCTTAAACGTTTGAGCGCTACTGTTCAGTCAGATATGATCTCACAAAATAAAACACGCCGGCGCCAAAAACAGCACGGCAGGCTGATGATAAAGAGCAGGAAAGCGCGCAATAAAGAGATCCGACTGCAGAATGTTGATCGTTTTAGGCGCAGCAGTGAGCGGGTCGGAGTTCCCATTAGAACTGAGCTGTCTGACTGTAAAACTGGGCGGAACAAGCGGAACAAAGCGCCTCTCTCTCTTCCACAAAATAAACCCATAAAAGACCCGGGGCTACTACAGCAGCCCGGCCAGCGCGAGAGGCCGAAGTGTGCTGCAGCAGACCTTTAACCTGTGTGTGTGTGTGTGTGTGTGTGTGTGTGTGTGTGTGTGTGTGAGTCAAGAGTAGGGCTAAAGGAGAGGGTATAGGAGAAATGAAGGGCTCCAATGAGAAGAGAGATGCAGTATATGCAGGGGAAAGTGCTAAGCTTCTCAGAGGCATTTGTGGAAGACTTGAGTCTCCCTATGATACAATAAGGATGAAACAGTACACTCATCTAAGTGTCTGACCACATTTGCTTTATTACACACATACAGTAATGTTTATTTTTTATTTTTTTTACATAAAATAATTACAAGATTAATAGAGGAGGGGGACACGCTCCTTCAGATATGCTGAAAATTGTACAGATATAAATATATCAGTAAAGATATTTCACTCACTAGCTTTGCATAAACGCGGCTCATCCATACCAGCACTTTACTTCTGCATTAACATTAACGTTGCTACATCATTGTGAGCTAAAGCTGTAATTGTGGAAATAAATGTATCAGGAATGTCTGTTTGTTTCATTGGCTCCCAGTAATATTTAAACTATTAACATACACACAGCATCAAAAGAATAGCTGCACAGATAGTTTCACCCAGAAGAAATCAACTGAAAGGAATGAAACCTGGTGGGTAGGTGAGACATGTGGACGATTTCTGTTTCATGCATTACCTCCTGACCCAACAGTCACGACTGCAGTGATGCCTCCATAAGTCATTCTGCCAGTGCCAGCACCATTTGGCAGATGCTTGCATGGCGCAGGACTACCTGCACACAGATCGTTACGATGACTGCCCTTATCACCAAAGACTGCAATGGTGTCTTTATGGAGACGACCCATAAACCTGTGTGTGAAGGCACCATGGTCATGTTTTTTTTTCGTCACCCGTCACCTGGTGGCCTAGTGTCACTCCACCTCCACCCCTACTGCAAAATCTGCAGGAACTGTGTGAGAAATTTTAAGATGCATAGGATAGATTATCGCAGGACACCATTAGAAACCTCTGCAACTCCAAGACGAGATGTCTGGCACATTGTGTTACCAAACCTGGTTGAGAGACACTATTTCTGTATGTGTAGCTCAATGAGCATTGCCCACATCAGTCAAAATGTATTGTTCCTGGTAACCTTTACCTTCTCTACCAATAGCATCATAATCTGAAACTCCCTTCTGGGTGCAACTATTTTTGTGATGATCAGTGCACATTCATTTGTGAAGGAAGAGGGGTGGTGTTTTTAAAGACCTCCTAAAACAGGTCTAGCCACTCTAATGGTTACACTTACAATGGCAGGGGCAAACATGTTCTGAAATACCCAACAATATCCACATTTCCTTTTTAATCCATGTTCAGGCTGCATCATGGCTTGAGTTGAAGATAGCCTGGCATCTTCTCTCACACCACAAAAGTATTCTGTTGTCTGGCATGTAGGATTAATTAGTGGCTTTCGATCTGCTTATCTTTCTGGGTCGCGGGGGTGCTGGAGCCTATCCCAGCGCTCATTGGGCGGAAGGCAGGGAAAACACCCTGGACAGGATGCCAGTGGACATTATATTTTGTTACTAAAATACACCATAGTTATACAGACTAGAATAAATGTGTTGGTTCACCCATTTGGTGAGGAGATCATTCACACTGTGGGCTGCCCTGCAAAAAAAGTATTCATGAAGTTAATCCATTAATTAATGATTAAGATTAAATCATGATCAGCACTTAAATTTGTCTTGCCCATATGCCAGACATGTTATTATGCATAGCTCATAGCTTTGAGCTTAAGATGGATCAAGAGGGATGAAGACTTTCATTTCAACAACTGTCCCATGGCTTAATACTTCAAATAGCCCAGATGCGGATAAGAGAACTTTTCCATTCTGCGAGACAGGACAGGAACACCAGCTTCCTAAAGAGTGTCCCAGCTTATGAGAGACTTAAAACTCTCATGATGTGTGTGTGTGTGTGTGTGGTGGGGGGATTGTGATAGTGTGCTACGTTTTTATCACAGACTATTCAGGTATGTCCGGAATCCCTCCATTCAGGACACAATGGGTCTTTCAGAAAGCATACAGCCCTGTATATGCAACCCTGTATGTGCATTCATTTACAGTGTTTAAGCTTTCATTGTATTCATCCGCATGCAGCAAGTTTGAGCCTCTGCTTTGTTCGTAGAGAAAGCAGGTAAGTTGTGTTTCTGAATGAGTTCCTGCGAGTAGCCAGGCCTTGCTGTGGTGTAGTTTAGACTTACACTGTATGTCTCGTGTCTGTGTTTTTAGGGAATATGCCAAAGAGATAGCAGATGTCGAGGAGATTGTCATTGTGTTGTGAAGAGCCTGAGAGGAGTGTTTGTCTCGAAGCATTGGGTCAAAACACTCACCCTTATCATGTATTCATGTAGCATGACAGCATGTGAGAGAGAGAGAGAGTAAGACAGTAAGAAAGCAAGAATATGTGTTTAGGTAAGAAAGGAAATATAACACTGAGAGAAGCTAAACAGAAAACAGCGTTATGGTGAATAAAGGCTAAAATCAGTTCCCAAGCGGGTTGATTCTGGAAAGAAAGCAGGACATGTTCACAGCAGTGTTATTTGGGAAGGAGGATAAAGATTACCAGGAACAATAAATGATGATACATTTATACGGATATGGATGATATTTATGGAGCTACAGATACAGAAGTAGTGTCTCTCAGTTTGGTATCGGGTTACCATGTTTGTGAAAGCAACATGTGCAGACCACGGTGCCTCCACACATGGATTCATTGGTCGTCTCCACCAAGACCACAATGGGACTCGTCACTGAAGATGATCCACTGCCATTCTAAGTTCCTCAATGACAGTCTGGCTCAACACCATTGCCTTTGGTGACATTGATGTGGTGTTAAGGCAGTCATTGTAACAGTCTGTGTGCATGTGTGTCTGCAAGTGGTGCTGGCACTAATAAGATGGCTGATGAAAGGAATCACTGCTTGCTGAATGTTCACAATTATGGCTGTTGGGTCAGTCAGGTACAGCAATGCTTATGTCACATGAGCAGCCAAACATGAAACTTGCATGTCCCACAACATAAAACCTACTCACCAAGTTTGATTCCTGTCAGTTGATTCCTTCTGGAACTACAACTATTTGTGCAACTATTTTTGATGAGTGTACGTGAACTCTGATAATATGCCATTGCAAATTTGCAAATCTGAAAAAAATTCCCTGGAGTTTGGTGGAAAGAATGAATCATTATTCATCTCTCAAAACCAAAGACAAAAGAGGAGATGGATAAGATGAGTAATGTGTGGAAAATGCCCTACCAAACTAGAAAAGAGCATTTCCAAAAGATGAATGATGAAACCAAAGTTTGTTGTCGCTGAAGCGCCGCTTTGGCAAGTGAGCAGCCAGCCAACGCTGGATAAGCATGCCATCAAATACCAGGGGGTATTTCACCACTTATGTAAGCAACTTTTTTGGTTTTAAATTTGACACTTTTGTAGTAAAACATCTTAGTAAAACACAGCTTCTACTGATCTGTGTGTTTTGTTGAAGAACACATTCTTTCAGACAGGCTGTCTAAACAGTGACAACAGAATATCTCACACCACATGTGCATTCGTGTGTGGGAAAACTTGAAAGTCAGGGTAGGGAATCGTGTCCAGAATTGGCCGGGAACTGGAGAATCAACTAGCCTCTACCCACAGTTATTCCCACAGATTGCAGGACACTGCAAGTGTTGGGGTTACATGGCTTATACTGTTGTATGTAAAAACCGTAACTTGGATGAGGGATGAGGTTACAGAAAAAGCAAGGATTTGACTAACTGAACAATAAAATGATGATAAACCCTTAAAAGTCACAGTTCCATTGAATACAGTATAGTTGGGTGTTCACATTAAGCTGCCTGGGTGCGCACAGGACAACAAAACTTATGAATAACATTCTTCTACAAGTTGCTTGCAATTACATTTTTCCACCAAAGAGGTCTCCAAATCCTCACACTCACATAGTAGTGCTTTGATACAAAAGAACTGTAAGTCTGCTAATGTGTTGGCTTACAGGTGTGATTTGTAGGATGGCCAATCTGTCATAATACATATCCCATTATAAAGGAGCTACATATCACCAGAAGGTTTGTTCTCACATATCTTAAAAAAAAGCACAGTCTCCACCATCACCTCAATGTCAGCTTTTAAATATACTGTACTTTTTTACCAGTCTAAAAGATATATTGCAAGTTTAGCATCAAACTCCATGCCTTTTCTCCCCAAGAGCTTTAGTGGTAGAAAGCAACCAATGTTAACCTCTTGTTTTGCTTGCAGCAGATTATTTCCTCGCATTGTGTTGAGAATTTGTAAAAAAGCTAATGAAAAAAAATGGAACAATTAAACTCATCAATACTATATGGTTATGTAGTTGTATTGGACTGTACAGTAACATGATGATGATTACAACACTAAATGTCCAAGGATGAATTAATTATAGATATAATCAGTAATCAGCCACATAATGCAGACATGGTGATGTTGGGAGATGGGTCAGTTAGTGTCTTCAACCACAGAAGAGGAAACAGTCACTGAGCCCCCTCAGCCAACCAAAAACTCTACACCACATCCTCTGCCAGTTTTCCCCCTCTACCCCAAGCTTCTATCTTAGCCACGGGATGTCATGTAAGCTACCACCTCCCTGACTCCCATTTATAGCATCTCCAGCTCCCTTCACTCTTCTTCACAGATGCCATTTAAATCCCCTCGCCCTGCACAGCACACCGCAGAGTCTCAGGAAAACCAGCAATAGACCTCAACCACCACCCAAGATCTACCCACTGCCTTGCTTCCTTACCTTCCCTCCAGAGCCACATACACACACACTCATAACCTCCTCTCACTAATCAAAATGCCCTCCAAACCATACATACCTCCCTCTAGTTACCACACACTAGCCCACAGCCCAATGCACCACCTCCCTCTGCTGCTGCTATCCTGCTGAATACCACCCCCATCCTGTGGGTGCAAAGTTGGGCAACATCTGGATGAGTTTATGAGAGAGAGAGAGAGAGAGAGAGAGAGAGAGAGAGAGAGAGGGGAGAGAGAGAGAGAGAGAGAGAGAGAGAGAGAGAGAGAGAGTGGGGGGGGAGAGAGAGAGATCTTCCTTTCCCTACAAAGAGTCCTTACATTGTTAACCAGTGATATAAAGACTAAAGACTATACAAAATGCTTAGTGTATACAGTGCATAATTCAGTGCAGTACTGTGTAAAAGAAGCTCATTATTTGGCCCAGTAGACATTTGTTATTATTTGTACACTAACAATACATTATGAATAAACTTTAAAGCCACATGACATACATATATTTCATTTCAAAAAGAGAGGAATAGCATTACTGAGTCAGTAGAGAAAAATAATCTACTACGCTGTGAGTCACACCGTACCTCCTGCAATATTTAGTCAGAGCTGCAGGTTTGGATTTGGTGGGAGCTTTTCAAACAGCAACATATGTCTTTATGTAAGTCTCAGACGGTGCCAATCATCGCCCAAATAAAAAAGTCTGGCTGAATTGGCTTGAACTTGTGGGGATGTAGCTCACAGTGCAGTGTCAGAGCAGTGGATAACACACAGAGGACAGAAGGTTCATTTACTCATATAGGCAGGAATGCCATTGTGGTAGAAGTACTTGAGTCAGACTCCTAATGTACATATATCTAGCTCTGTAAATTGCTTGAATGAGCAACTTTTAAACAGGCCACTTGGGTATGCAGATAAATCTACTTTGACCGTGCACAGCAGAACAGACAATACACTGCAATTACATATTTCCACCAGGGAGGTCTCCACTTCCTCAAACTTATATAGTGGTGGTTTGATACAAATGAATTATGAATTTGTGCCTGCTAATGTGTTAGCTTAAGATGATGCAATCTGTCAAATTCATACTCCAATTAATAAGAGGCAGTATATCATCAGGAAGTTGTGGTGTTCACCCCTAGTATTAGAAACAAGGAAACGCACAGCCCCTCCTCCTCAGTGTTAACATTAACAGCTGTTCACTTACCAGTCTAGAAGAAACTCCATTTCTTTACTCGCGAAGAGCTCCAGTAGCGGAAAGCCATGCCAACTCTTATTTTGCTTCTATTTATATCACTTCTTTTGCTTGATGGGAAAGACGCACTACCAAACTGGGAAAAAGCATTTCCAGAAGAAGGGTGGTTAAACCAAACAGTGTGTTGCCGTTCAAGTGCTGCTATGGCAAGTGAACTATCAAAAGTCAACATGGGACACCCCAAATACCAGGGGATATTTCCCACACGTATTGTGAGTAACTTTTTTTTTTTTTATTTGACACTTTTGTAGTAAAATATTTTAGTAAAACACAGCTTCTACTGATCTGTGTTTTGTTGAAGGACACAGTTTCAGACAGGCTGTCTAAACAGTGACAGCAGAACATCTCACACCATGTGTACATTTGTGTGTGGGAAAACTTGAAAGTCATGGTAGGAAATCGTGTCAAGAATTGGAGAATCAACTAGCCTCTACCCACAGTCATTCCCACAGATTGCAGGACACTGTTGTAAGTGTTGACTGCCCACTGATGAAAGCTACAGTGACTCACAACTGTATTGGTATTCCAAGGCACAATCGGCCAGAACTTGCTGCTAACTTCAATAGATATCATTATACATGGACATCATTGACATACTGACAACATTGTTATTTTTCCACATTCCTGTAAGAATTTGTTTTTAATTTTAGATTTTTAAAATTGCACCATTTACCAACCCCCTCCTGAAGAGAGCCCAGTTTTCACAGTTCCCATCCAATACCTAGTTCAACTAATCCTTCATTAAATTTAATCAGGTGTGTTGCTGTTGGAATGCATGGCAAATGCTTTTTTAAACATCTCACATTTTCTTGCTGCCTTTTACAAACATCTCATTTGCTCATTTGAGTGGCCATAGACTTCTGCACCATGCTGTGCTAAAAAGTCATCTGGATAACCATTTCAGAATGGGTCTCACCTAGCGTCTGCTGCTGGAGCTACTAAACTAACAACCTTTCAGTCCAGGCAAGAGGGAATGACCTTTAATACACAGAGACGAGCTGGTCACTGCAAAACATTCAGGAGTGTTTATTCACTGTGTGTTTGCAATTCTGTGAGTATCCACACCTCACAAGCTTACAAATGCACACCTGGCCACAATACAAGTACCACACACATACACACACGCACACACACGCACACAGACACACACGCGCACACACACACACATACATTAAGCTATACAACATTAAATCTAACTTTTATTGCAACTCCGTGGACGAAATCCTGCACTCAAACATTGCTTTGTTTAAATGGATCCTTTGCTCTGATTACATAAATAAATAACAAAATAACCAAAACAACAGACAGACAGGCAGGATAAAAACACCAATTGTCAACAAAACCGTACAAACCACTTGTGCAAATCACAATCTGTACAAAAAGAAATATAGATAAAGGAAATGAATGTAACAAAATGTAAAATGAACTAAAACAATAAACAGAGCATTAAAGATCAGTGCAATACAGTCAACATTACCATTCCTTACTCATGACAATGTTATAGTTGGGTAACATTTCCAGTTTATCAAAAAAATGCCAAAAAGGGAACACTTAGCCTGTATGTACAGGAACATGTTATCATAAACTTAGCTGTTAAACTAACTGTTTGATCGGAAAATCAACTTTGTACCCCTTCCCCCCACATTCCAGTTTTAACACTATTCATGTTGTCATGAAGACCAGCTCTCGAGTTTGCATGCAAACCTTTTCTGCGTTTCTTGCAGCATTCGAAATGCATGCAGCAATTAAACTAAGACAAGAGAATGAACTGACAGGGATGCTATCATGGTAAGCAACGAGTGGACGGCAGTAGGCACAATGCACCGGTGTTCATTTGCTTTCATTCTCTGCCTTAAAATGGGGAACAGATTTACACGGTCCCGTATTCAATGTAAAGACTGTGGGGAAATTCTGAAATTTGAATTTAAAAAAGCATCAACGATGTAAAACTTTAATTATACACAGACCAAAGAACAACGAGTATAAAAACATAAGTATAATAACAAGAATAATCAATTTACTGACTTTCAGCTCATTCACAGTCCAACACTCGGTCATTTTGATTTTATAATTGTAAGGGATTGTTTTTGTCAACTCCCACATGAATTTAAAGTTTTCCATTTTCATTGATTTTGGTTGCCATTTATAGAGGATAAAGATTGTCATCTTCTGTTGAGTTTTAATGAAAAACGCAAGTAAGTTGATATTCAGGTTGAACCACTGTGTAGTTGCATTTAGATCAGTGGTATATTCTATAGGGATGTATGAAAATATCGATACACTTTAGTATCACAATATTATATTTGTGATACTGTATCAATTTTCAAGAACACAGTACTGATTAATAGTTACTTAATAGTTACATGCAAAGTGGTGACAGACAGTAGACCACTTTGTGTTGTGTTTAAACCTCCAAATGCTAGATAGCAGTGTTGAAATCTTCAGCCATTACACTCCTTCACTCCAGCATATGGTGGTGTGTTGTTTATACTATGACAGTTTTTTTAAAGTTAGACTTTAAAATATTGCAATATATAAACTTGCTTATAGTATCGCAATATATTGAACCATTACCCCTGTCTCATGATACATATCTCCAGGTCCTGTGGATACACAGCTGTAATCATCATGCCCAATAGAGATGTCCAAACAATACCTTTACTTTTAAGCACACATTTGAGAGCAGGCCTATTTGGGAGCTGTTAAGACACAGATTCTGGTTTACTAAATGATCTTATCAAACACAACACATTTTTTGGCACATGGTGTGTAAAAATGAAATGCCATGTTTTATGATTTCCTTCCTTTTTAACTTGATCTTCAAACTGGTCCAAAGAGCCAATTTTGGCTTCAAGTATATAGACTGTTAGACACATTACATCCAAAGGTCAAAGTTCAAGGCTCTGGTCAGTGTTGTAGGAAGTCCTTGCGCTCATTACAAAGCAGTTAAAGACCTGTTTCCTTGGAGGGGTCTCTGGAAAGCACACAACACATCACTGTCAAAGGAAAACACATAGGTGACCATTGATGCCTTAACAAAGAATAATGAAATGGATGTGTATAGTTGTTGATTGTTTTCATTCATGACATGTACACACAAACCCGCACACACATGGGTTACTGATACAGGCAGCTTCTCTCATAGGCACTGAGGAAGAGTAGGAGTCTTTTTGCAGTCTGTTGAAGAAGAGCTTTCCTCCCCACACTTGAGCACATTTCCATGCTGACTTGGGTGAAGGCAGATGTTTCCAGATGTTATGTTGTTTTTATGACAGCCTTCTGCCAAGAGTGATTGTATGTCTGTCAATGCTAGATTTGGAGGAGATTTAGTAGAAAAGACTGCAGGGGATCCTGGATATGTGTACTGCAGTCAATGGAACTATAATGAAACAATGGATTAAATAAAAAAAGAATGATGGCTAGAACTGCCTCAGACCTTACCTAAAATAAATACTTAATACTTAATAAACTTAATAAATACTAATAGCTGTGTCTGAAACTGAAGGCAGTGTCTTAAACGGCAGCCATTGAACATGTAAATATAAAGGTACTCGTAAACTAATTCATTTTGAGACAGGATAAGACCCCAACCACTCACTGTCAGCTAGTGGAGTAATGTAAGTGAGTTTTTGATACCAATAAGCATGATAAATATTAAAGAATGCAAAAAATAATATAGATTGGGCTATTTCTATACATTAATATACAGATGTTTTTTCTAAATCTTGCCCTGGTTTTCGTGTAGCCTGTCTTTTTGTTTCTCCAGACAGCATTGGAGCTGACACACAAGAAATGTAAGGCAACAGTACAGGTATACTGCCTTTAGAATGGTACAAATGGAGCCACCTTAGCAGGCAAACATCTTATTGTAATGTGCTCAGACACAGCCAACATCTTGTATTACTTCTGTCAATTAAGATCCAATAAGGCAGACAAAAGCACAACCAAACCATTTCAAATGACAACAATATGTCATGGCTGTGTCCATGCTTTACATCATGAATAATACCAGCGAAACTGATAATCATCAAATATTATCCAGATGGTAGTAGTGCCGTGAGAGCAGTATCCACAGGGAGTCTGAGTTGGATGATGCTGCACTTTGCTGAATTGGGTAAGGTTTTGAGGTTGCTTTAGGCTTCCTGGTGAGAGCGCAGTGTAGTGGTACAGCCAGTGGGGTACATTTGTGGTGTAACTGGAGATAAGGAGCTTCAGAGAGAGGGAGTGCTTTTTTGTGATGAGGAGCAGCTGTCAATCATAGCACTCCTTTTCAGCCAGAGAGCTAGAGATAAAATAAGAAAGCAAGAGTTTAGAGGCAATCACAAACTATCACAGAGGTGTAGCAGCTCTAGCCATTGTGAGAAAAAAAGGCTTTGTGTTGGGTAAAGTGACAGTAATGAAATAATAATGCTGCTTGAGACCCACAGTGCTGCCTAAGCCCCTGCTGTGCTGTCGTCGATAGTTGTGGCGGTTTCTGAACAAGCACAGGCAAACATTCTGGCTGTAACTCAAATCATTAGCAGCTTATTTTAGATGTCAGTGACATTTGTTCAAAGTAGCAACAAAACACTGACTGAAGTCTGTTCCTAAGCTTTTGATACTTGGTTTTGTTAGATCATTTTCTTTTCATTTACGATTGGCAGGACAGCTTTTAAAGATGGTGTTTCTTAGGAAGAATAAACTGTCAAATTAACCATGATTTGCCACTGTGTGATTAACATCAAACCAGTTTACAAGTTTGTTACAAGTCATATTGCAAAATGCCTCCTGCTCTCAATATATAACCTACACACAAACCCACTTGCTCAGCCTTTAACTTACAAAATGCACCATGCTCATAACAGCACTCAACTCCCCTTAGTTCTCTTCCCCTAACCCCCAAGGCTGCCTTCTCATTAGCGGGGGTGCAGTGGTGGGCCTGCTCTAGGCTACAACAGGGAGGAAGCCAGGGGGTGGCTGCAGGCCTGCTCAGTAGCAGCCATAAAAGCCCTGCTGATGGGTGACATGTTGGGGCAGGAGGGTGGATAGAGACCCATGTGCTGCCCAAATGTTCTCCTGACGAATGCCAAGTGCCCCCTGAAACTCTTGCTGTGTGTCAAATCTAGTGTACTAGCCAGTTTTAGTCCAGGTAGTGTTGACATTGGTAAATGCAATGGCATGTCTTGTCTTGTTAATACCTGGATGATGTACTAGAACTGTCAATACCACCTTAAAAGTAGAGCAATGTGAAAGCTTTGTACTTGGCTGTAGCAAGTTGATATGCACAGCACAAGGGCACAAGCCTTTAGAGACAGTTTTCACCTGAAGAGGCAGTTCTATTATGTAATTTATAATATAAAGCGACTTTTGACCAGCTTACAGATCCACCGAACCCATTCAATATGGAGCGAAATGTCATAGACTGTATGTGCATTAAGCGTAAGAGTCAAGTTGCTTCCTCAGTGACAATAACAACACAGCAAATGGCATCTTTTAGCAGATTTTGTTATTACATAATAGACTGACAAAACAGAATTAGGGCTAGGAAGCTTATGCTAATTTTCATTTGCATTTAGTGTGAAACTTTAATATATGAGTTGTGAAAGTACTAGCCTACACAATTCTACACTAGATAATTAGGTACACAGTGTATTGTGCAAGGTATGGCCCCATTGGCCCCATTGATGTTGGGTCATTGGCCTCCGTTGACCCCGTGGCACTGCAGCACCTGTGCCAGCTTTGAGCTAATTAGACAGATCCGGAAAGAGGTGAGTGTGTGTATATGTCCATGTGTGTGTGTGCTGTATCTCCAGCCGTGATGCGGAATTAAGTTCTGAAGTTCTCAGCAGGAAGTGACATTCCGACAAGCACACTCTACTACACTTATTATCTTTCTCTCTCTCTTTCTCTTTTCCACTTTCTTGCTCGCTCACCCTCCCTCTCTCTGGCTCTGCCTATGTCGTTAATATGCCTTCCTTCATGTCTTTTCTCATTCCCCTCCATCTTGCTCTCTCCCCCCGCTTCCTACATAACCTCTTTTGAAGCCCATTTTATTGTCACTGACATCAAAGTCATTGCTCTAGAAGCCTTTAAATTATTCCACTTCAACAATAGGGTCAGGTTTCAGCTCACGGCCAAAACGCCTCTCAAATCGTTAGTGAGATATATTAGGCATTTCCTCCTAGTCTCAATGCTGTCCCTTTGCCTGTTAGAGGACACCGTGAGACTCTTTATGATCTAAGATGACGAGCTGAAATCAGTTCCTGCAAGCTGCATTTATGAAAGACTAATGTGCAGTCGTTTATTCTGCGCTTTTAAAATGTGTTCTAAAGAGCTCAGTGCGACTCATATATAGAGGTGACAATTAATTTAGCAATGTCTATATAGTGCCACGAAAGATGCTGCAAACTGTATACTTTTGCAAGGTGCACATAAATGGATTAAAATAGTCAAATATATTAGTGACGCTTACTTAAAGCCTTCTACATATCATTGACCTAATCATGCCATCAACATGTCATGGCAGATGAGCTGACAGATTACGACAGAACGACACATGGCTGTAAATTCCCAAGATGACAATGACTGTGTGCTAATGGCACATCGTATTTACTTAAGACAACTAGGTAGGTGGTTAGGGTAAACAAAATTATGATTAAATTAAATGTTTCTACTTTTAGTGTGATGGCACTTTGGAAATTGAGTAGCCACACACATCTCTGTAATATAGAGCAAGATTTCTTATCTAATGTGAATTAATCATAAACATTACATGCTGTGGTAGAACAGTGTTATTCATATAGAAGGAACAGCGTCTGTATGGTTATTAAAGAAAGATTATGTACAAAAACAGACTTAACATAAAGTTAACATAATGAAATCTGCCATGACAATTACCTGCTGTGGCAACATCACATTTTTTAAATATTGGAAACAATATTTTATAACATGACAGCACATGAAATGGTTATGGAGCTATGCAATAGGGTTTAGTAAAAAGTGTTGCCAGAAACTGTTGATGTAGCAGAGGGATTACAAATAGGATGCTCAAGCAAATGCCAGCAGTGTATATCTCATACTGTATAGCAGTTACACTTATCTAAGCAAATTAGTTGGCTTAAGCTGACAGCCAGTGTAAAAATGTTGTTGCCATTTCATGCTTTGCTGTTGGCTAGTAACATTTTGGATCTATGCAACTGTGTGCTGTATTATTTAGATGCGCTATTCAAGATACCATGGCAAGCATCCATAATCACAACTAAGCTACTTAAAGGAGAATTCCTCCAATTTTAGCTGGTGAACCGTTAGATTTAGATTTACTTTAGATTTATATGTACTGTTAATAACAATAAAATAGCTGTACAAAGTTTTTCTTTTGGGGACCCCTTGGCCTTAATCCTTAATCCGACACTACTGAGTTACAACGTCTGAGGAAGTGGGAAAAGAATTTGAAACCATTTAAAACCATTTCATTCTGCTTAGTCAGTGCACATATAACACAACATACTGCACTGCTGTGAGTATCTTGTGTGCAGAAGCTCAACATGAGTCAGAGGTGTTTTGGAAAGAGTTGTATTTTGACTGAAAGAACGCCTCTGTGTCAGTAAGTGCACTCTTTCAGCATCATCTGTAAGTGATTTCTATACTTATTTCTATATTTATTTGTCACTTTTAATTGGACCACAAAGATTAGTACAGATTCTAATGTATCAGAAATAATGGTGATAATTGCTCATTAGTCCTCAGAAACATAGCAAGTGACAGCCTGTTATTGTTAAACACTTACTGTAGGAATGAGAGACCTACACAGAAAAGGAGGGGAAAAATAACCAGGCAGGCTTGTTTTAGTTTTTTGTTTTATGGCGTAGCTGCATGTCCCTGTGGCAGTGTGGGCCGAGTGCCAGAGTTGTGTGATTTTATAAAGGCCTAAATGTGTTTGGCATTAGTACAAACATCTCGCCATCCTTCAGAACAAACTCTCTCGGAACGTGTACCCTGTTCTCCGGGCGAACAGTTGCAGAACAGATCCCCTCTTCCTCTCACTTTGCTTTCTTCTCCTTTTTCCCTACCCTCTTTCCTTTGGCCTGGCGATGTGTTTGAAAAACAATGATGTATGCCGGCCCGTGTCGAGGCGCCCCCGTGACTGTGCAAACCGCTTTCAAAATAACCAGCGGTCCTTGATGGCCTTTCAAAATCCACCAGATCCTTCAGATGATGAAGAGAAGGGGACAGAACAAATAAAACCCTGTTTATTCCTTTTCTTCTTTTTCTTTTTTTTAGCAAGAGGAGGAGAGAGAAAGAGAAAAAACTTTTCTGGAGTTTTAGTGAAACTGCCATTGAGACTGCGAAGGTTCATTTCCTGTTCCTGTTGGACTCCTGCGATTGGTCACTGCTCAGTCCTTCTAGAACCATCCATTACACGTGTAAATAAATAAACAGCCCTGATGTAATTAAATGAAGGTGCCATCATTTGTTATGCAACTAGCATAGAAAAAGCCAAAGGCTGGGAGGGGATTTGCGGTGGCGGCTTTTTCTCAGGTTTCTCGCTGTCCAGACAACTGAAATTAATGATTTTGGGGCCCAAAAATCAACAAATAAGGCAGAGGTCTCGTCATAATGGAAAAAGGCCTCCACTTGGGCACGTCTGATGGATCTGGTCCATTTGAGATCCTGTCAGCACCTAAGAAACAGCAAACGAGATGTGCACCAGTCCTGGCTTTAGACAGGGTGGGGGGGTGCATGCGAGTACGCATGTGCCAGAATATGTGTGACCTGTGTTTGTTTTGGTTGATAAGCATGCGGCGATGTTGGTTAAAGCTTACATTTCGGGGCGGATACCAGAGATTGCCTTTGCAGATTGAACATGCCAATACGTGCTTGGCTTTGTTGAAGGTAGTATTGTTTCTACATTAGTGGTGAACTATTTCTTGGTTGAGTTATATCTATCAATCTAAAACAACAATCTAGTTTTAAGCTTCTGGATGTATAAATTAGAATAAACTCTCCATTTTATCTCTTTCCAGCTGCCAATAACTTTTACTAATATACATAACAGAGGTTTGTTTCATTTAGCCTGCTCCAGTTGTATTCAGGCCTGAAACATTACACTAAATTCCAGTGTGACAGCTTCTGTATTTATGTAAACTATATGGCCAAAATGATCCAAAGTGTTTTGGCCAAACTCTTGCAACACTGGCAACTTTAAACATGGCACTGTCATAGGATGCCACTTTTGCCACAGGTTAGTTTGTGGAATTTGTCCCCTGCAAGATCTTCCCTGGTCAACTATAAGCGCTATTCTTGTGAAATGGAAGCAAATAGAAGGAGTAACAACAGCTCAGCCACGAAGCGGTAGACCAAGCAAACTCACAGAGTGGAGCCACCAAGTGCTGAAGTGCATAGCATGTAAAAATAGCCTAAGCTCTGTTACATCACTCACTACAATTTGCCTCTTGAAGCAACATTAGCACAAGAACTCTGGATCAAGGGCTCCATGAAATAGGTTTTCTTTAGCCAGGCAGTTGCACACAGGTTTAAGATCGCTATGTGCAATGCCAAGCGTTTGCTTCACTGATGTAAAAGCATGCTACAGCCGGACCCTGGATCAGAAGAAATGTGCCGATGCCAGGAGATCGCTATCTACTGCCATGCATAGTGGCACCAGTTTGGTGGAGGAAGGATAATAGTCTGACAATGATTTTAGACAAGTATAGGCTTCCAACATCCCATTCCAAGCCCTTGGTTTTGGGATGTTTAACAAGCTCATTTAGTTGTGTTGGTCAGGTGTGCACATGTCTTTGCCATACAATGTATTTAAAGTAGAAAATCATCATAAGTAGGAAAAACTGTACTGCATGATTGCACTGCACATGGTCTTCCTCACAGTAAAGTTATATGTCTGCCTTCCCCTCTTAAAGCGGCCTACTATGCTTTTCTAGGTTTCCCTTTCCTTTTTTGTGTACAAACCGGATTCCAAAAAAGTTTGGGACACTAAACAAATTGTGAATAAAAACTGAATGCAATGATGTGGAGGTGCCAACATCTAATATTGTATTCAGAATAGAACACAAATCACAGATCAAAAGTTTAAACTGAGAGAATGTATCATTTTAAGGGAAAAATATGTTGTTTCAAAATTTCAACAAATGTCAAAAAATCCCCAAAAAGTTGGGACAAGGCCATTTTTACCACTGTGTGGCATCCCCCCTTCTTCTTACAACACTCAACAGACGTCTGGGGACAGAGGAGACCAGTTTCTCAAGTTTAGAAATAGGAATGCTCTCCCATTCATGTCTAATACAGGCCTCTAACTGTTCAATCATCTTGGGCCTTCTTTGTCGCACCTTCCTCTTTATGATGCGCCAAATGTTCTCTATAGGTGAAAGATCTGGACTGCAGGCTGGCCATTTCAGTACCCGGATCCTTCTCCTACGTAGCCATGATATTGTGATTGCTGCAGAATGTGGTCTGGCATTATCTTGTTGACAAATGCAGGGTCTTCCCTGAAAGAGATGACGTCTAGATGGGAGCATATGTTGTTTTAGAACCTGAACATAGTTCTCTGCATTAATGGTGCCTTTCCAGACATGCAAGCTGCCCATGCCACAAGCACTCATGCAACCCCATACCATCAGTGATGCAGGCTTCTGAACGGAGCGTTGATAACAACTTGGGTTATCCTTGTCCTCTCTGGTCTGGATGACATGGCGTCCCAGTGTTCCATAAAGAACTTCAAATCGTGACTCATCTGACCACAGATTCTTCCATTTTGCCACACTCCATTTTAAAAGACCCCTGGCCCAGTGCAAACGTCTGAGCTTGTGGAGCTTGCTTAGAAATGGCTTCCTTTTTGCACTGTAGAGTTTCAGTTGGCAACGGCGGATGGCACGGAGGATTGTGTTCACTGACAATGCTTTCTGGAAGTATTCCTGAGCCCATTCTGTTATTTCCTTGACAGTAGCATTCCTGTTTGAGGTGCAGTGACGTTTAAGGGCCTGGAGATCACGAGCATCCAGTAGAGTTTTACGGCCTTGACCCTTACGCACAGCGATTGTTCCAGATTCTCTGAATCTTTTGATGATGTTATGCACGGTTGATGATGATAACTTAAAAGTCTTTGCTATTTTACGCTGGGTAACACCATTCTGGTATTGCTGCACTATCTTTTTGCGCAACAATGGTGGAATTGATCCTCTTACCATCTTGGCTTCAGAGAGACACTGACACTCTGAGAAGCTCTTTTTATACCCAATCATGTTGTCAATTGACCTAATTAGTGTTAATTGGTCTTCCAGCTGTTCGTTATATGCTCAATTTCCTTTTTCCATCCACTTATTGCTACTTGTCCCAACTTTTTTGGGATTTGTTGACGCCATGGAATTTTGAAACAACACTTTTTTTCCCTTAAAATGATACATTCTCTCAGTTTAAACTTTTTGATCTGTGATTTGTGTTCTATTCTGAATAAAATATTAGATGTTGGCACTGCCACGTAATTGCATTCAGTTTTTATTCACAATTTGTTTAGTGTCCCAACTTTTTTGGAATCCGGTTTGTATTATTTAACTTTTTAAGAAGAAAAAAAGTAATAAAGCCCACAGAAATCCCTTTATTACATCTCCTCTTTAGAATTCCAGCCCTTTCCTCTGTTAAAAGGGATATCATCTCACTCTACAGTTCTTATTGGCTGCTATGGAAATTGAGTAATAAAAACAGGCAAGCAAGCTAACCAATCATAGCACACTGGGCTCATCGAGACATGGTTCTTAAACAGACACAGAAGCTCTAATAGAGCATTTCAGCCAGAGGGTGAATAAAAATGTACATTATAAAAGTTTTAAATTGAAAAACAGAAACATGTGAATATATTCTAGTAGACCCCCAAAACAAAATTATAAACACTGAAAATTAGCATAATATCTATTTTAAAAATTACAGACAGACAGGTAACAGGGATCGTTTGATGTCAGGCCACAATAAGTTGCAGAAAAAAAAAAATCTTATCATTATTATTAATGTAATTAATATTAAAATAATAGCATTCAAATTAAATTACATTTTTAATTAAGACTACATAAGCTTAGCATAAGCTAATGTTGTGCAACATATGGGCATACATCTCCAGTTTGTTTGGCCTCATATGTGTGTATAGGCTGCTACTAGCTGTTTTTGGTTCTTGCATAAATGAAGAATTAAAATAAAAAGAATCTGACTACATTACAAAACGTTTTACTGGGTGAAAACTGCGGACAAGTCGGAACTCTTAATGACCATAGTAGTCAAAATGAAAATTCATATATTTAAGTGAATATATCTTACAAATATACATTAAAGGGACAGCTCCATAGTAAAATCTAAAAATGTGTTTTGTATTACTATATATAATACATGCTATATATACATATATAGTTATTATACACTTAAAGTAAATGATGAGAAATGATTCGCCTGCAACAGGAAGTTTTTTCTGAGGCACAAAAAGCAAGCAGCCACACCCGTTGAACTTAATATGAGCAACTCAGAATACCCAAAGGAGAGCTCAAATAGCCCGACTGTGTGTATATGACCTTGAAGATGACCAGGTTGACCAGTTGATGGGGAGACAGAAAGAAGACCACTGCAATTCTCACCCAGAGAAAGGCTGAATGTGGGTCTCAGCAGTAGAACTCAGTGCTTTGGCTAGCTGAGCTATTTGAGACCATGTTCCAAAGACAATAATGACTGCGAGGAAAGAGAGTTATAGGCTTTTGAGTGATCTGATAAACACAAAAAGAGAAAGATAAGCAGATAGTGAATCAATACTTGCTGAAGTGCTTCACACATGCATCCAGTTGGCCTTCTAGTTGCAAAAGACTTAAAGGAATAGACTGTTGGAAGAATTTTTCCAATTTCATTAGTTTTGTACCGAAGTTTTATAAGTCTAATAACTAACAGCTTGCTTAAATCATTTTCTTGTTACACATCCCTCTAACAGACTTGCTTACTGTATTTCTTGACACTATATGACATATTGTAATCTATAAAATGGACAATATACAGTTGAAGTGTGTTATCATTGCTCATACACAAAAGTATGTCATTCAGCATCAGAATCTACATAAGCAACTCTATCTGACCTAATACCCACTTTAACCGCTTAAAAACCACCTTTGTTTTGCAGCCACACATGCCAAATGACTCGGTTTGAGGCAACTGCGTGATGATTAAGGCATGCAGTTTGCACTATGCTAATTAGGGGGTATAAGCCTCCGTTATTTGTTTCCTGCGTAAGCTTCATAGCTCCAGTGCAAACTAAAGAAGCAAACATGTTTTGTCTTATCGACTACATTTGCGTTAACAGGAAAGTTGTGTAAATTTGATATTTCACCAAACTACTGGTTTAAGCCGACCAACAACATCAGTCACCAACGCAAGTGCTCATCAACAATGACATGGGGCTGAATTAGTGGAGCATGTCCTGTCAAGGGAAAGAGTCATAACTGAGTGAGAAAGTGTTGCTGTGGCAGTGTTGTCTAGCAGGGGGGCAGTTAGAGGGTGCGCTTACTTTGGGCCTGCGGGGTAATTAGTGCGTGCTCTGCGGGAGGATCAAGGTTGCCAGATTTCAGGGTGTTAATAACAGGCTGCTCCGCTGCCTCACTAACACCTGTGGAGAGAGAAGTGCCCTCCTTCTCCGCCTCCCCCCTTCTCTAACTCGTCTACCCAAAGCGTACCTCCCTTCCTTTCTGCAACTCCTTCTGCACTGTTCCGTCTACCTTGCTTCCCCTGTCTAGCAGCTCCTCCTTTCTTTCTCAGCCTCTGTCTTTCTCTCACGCCAACCTTCTTTTTTTCAGCTGTGGGAAAATGTGTCATTTTGTGAAGATGGACTCACTTTATGCCCTCCAGGCAACACCATGTTGTAGTGCTACGCATTTACAACATGCATACTAATGTGATTAATTATGATAGATGGTTTGCATGTCATCGCTGTCATTTTAATACCTTATAGCTTGTTCATTCCTTACAGCACAGAAAATGCTAGCTCCCCCTTACTGCGCATGAACATTTGGATAAAAACACTAATAAATGCTTGAAAGTAACATTACATGAATGTCCACTGACGTTAAGAAGGTTTTACCTTCTCCTATGAAGTTACTAGATTTCATTATGTCAAGAACAATATTGAAATATCTTAATCATAGCATATTTTATGTTTCTCCCCATCGTTGTATCATAGTCTAAACAGCATCTGCTAAATGAATAAATGTACGTGTTATCATGGACAATCTGCATGTACTGAATGTAACCCTAAACCTCCTACGTGGATATTCCATATTTATGAACCAAAGCAGAAAAAAAGAAGAACAAGCGAATGGTTAGCGCTGACGTTGCTGACCCAGAAAGAATGTAGCATGTCCCGGCGACATAGTCTGTTTTGGTCTGCCACAGTAACCTCTTCTAACTTCTCAATTACTTATCCAGTTGACCTGGCACTTTCATAAAGCAGTTAATGACCCACCTCCTCATCCTTCATAGCTCAGCACCTGGGCGTGAATTGAGGGTCAGACTGCGGTTTTTCAATGAAAGGGGAGAGCCTGCCTCCATATCCCATAGTCAATAACCATAAAACCCTGCATGACAAATAGCAGTTGATTTGGCTGTCAAGCTGAAAGAGGAAAATCGCTAATGCACTGAACAAGAAAACATGCATGATCTAAGAAACCAGAGGTCCAGTGTTTGCCACCAATCCCAATCTAGTCCTTTAATATTTAGACCCAATCTAATACCAGTCTGATTTAATGGAATGTGTTGAATGAGTTTATTGCATTGGAAAAAAAACGAAACAACTATCGCACAGGGCACATTTTGTCAAACGTGTTGACAGTAATTGTGCCTTTTGGATGATTTTTAAAACATCACAAAATGAACTATATTTTGTAAAGAAGGTAAAAAAATAACCATTTTAGTGGGATCTTAAATACACCTATGTATTGCATAGATATTTACTAAAGTTAGCATGCTAATCAGCTAGCCCTGGCCCATTATGTCTCATAATACTATTTTTGTACCTCAAAGGGCAATGAAATGCATCAAATCAGTCAAATCAGTCCAACATGAGAGGCTGAAAAAGTACAACTGCCTGACAGTGCTTGTACGCATTAAGTCAATCTTGTTAAAGAACCTGCTGGGTCCTGGTTACATAATTTAAGGAAAAGTAGTCAATGAAATGAAGTGTAAATGCATTGACGGCTGAAGCGCTGGGCAAGCAACTATTAAACTGACCACATTCACATGAAAAAAACATATTTGGCAGCAAACAAAAGAAGATTTATACATTGCAATGCTGCAATGTTTCTTCACAACTGGTAAGAATTGAAGAAGAAGGTGGAAGGACTTTACTGTTGATATATTCCCTCTATTGTTTAAAATATGATTCGACAGGTTGCATCATCTTGTAAATTGCTCCTTTCAAACATGTACCTATTTTACTTAGAAAATCAACAGAACCCCCCTTTTTTTGGATTGCTTATTACTTATAAGAAGTGACCATTTTATATAATCTTGAATGAGCTATGTTCTTATTACCAGCCTAAAATGACCTGATATTTACAGAGCTGTGTGGACATACAAATCTGAACTTTTCAAATCAGTTCTGTGACACTTTCACATGTAGCCGCAGATCAAATACATACCGGACTTGTGGTCATGTGACGTTGATGATAACAGTCAGACCGTAATTCAGGTGTTTTTTTGGAGTGTGTTTTCATTAAGTAGTGACCTGGCAGCAGTACCTAACCTGAAGTTAGTGCCAGAAACAGTGCAAAAGAATGCATCTGACCCTTTTTGCCTTCATCTCGTCCTAATAATAAACAGCTGAGAGCTGTTTGGAGGTACTTATTCATATTTATGGTGAATGTCTGTTCTGCTCTTTCACATTAGTATATTACATGAAAATAGCTGATAATGAATGCTTAGCCTGGTGTCTGAGAAATAGTTAACTGTAGAAATAGAAACAGTAGGCATAAGTGTTTCCACTCTCATAAAAAGTATATTTAACATTACGTTTACTATGTAAACTTAAGTAAAGTTGAAGTATTTCCCTACTACATAAAGTATATTTTATGTAGAAAGTATACAAACATCAATGTACTAACAGAATACTAATAAAGCTAATATGTCAAAGCCTCTTGGGATGAAATTGGCCCACATTTTGTTTATGAAAATACACTTTATATACTTTAGATGTAAGAACAGATTGAGTACACAACTAATTTAGAGTTTTACTTTGTACTGCAACAATACTAAAAGTAAATGTTAAAGTAAATTTGTTTTTAAGTAAAATAATGTCTAGTAGTTTTTGAACATCAAGTATACATGTAAGTAAGCATAACATAGTGGCAAATTATGTGGATGCCAAAATAACAACTGTCCTCCAAAATGCATATTATATACACACACACACATATATATATATATAATATGCATTAAACCATTTGAATGACTTTGTTTACATTTTAACCACTGAACTATGTGGACATTTTTAAAAAATCAGTGGAATGTGGTCATATATCAAGCTTAGAAAAGCTTTCAGATAGGACATCTACCAAACAGTTATTCTTTTCTATGGTTCCAGCATTTTGAAAAAGTTTCTGCAATGTGAGACGGAGAGCTGTGACCTTTTTTAGAGTGATACAGTGTGGGACAAGACATGGGGAAGCACTTTTTTCCTTCATCAAAAAACATACACTCTGGAGCACACATTTGAGTCTGATCCAAACAAAACATCTACAAGTCTTTACTGCAAACATAGGTCTGAACAGTTGGTATATGTCAGTTTCAGAGTGCTCTGCTATCACATTTCACAGCTGTTATTTCAAATGGCAGAATACGAAACAGAAAACACTTTATCCTCAGTATATGATGTGATAATAAGAAGCTTCATTTTTATGTTTTATCTGGGAATGATATCATGAGTCTTCACTGATTTGATTGATACTTTGATAGTATATGGCAAAAAGCCATGTCATAATTATGCCTCATTTTTCCTTACTATTATAAAGGTGTATTTAATTAAAGAAATATTTAAGTTACATATTAAATCATAGTAATGAATCTCAATACTATGACTCAAAAAATATTGATCAACATAGAGTATAGCCCAATTATACTTTTCTGTATGCTTGTTAGTATAAGCCACGTATTCTTAAGTATAAATGTGTATAGTATATCCTCAGTCCCCACACACCCCAGACATCCTCTGTTCCAACCTGCCATCCGGAAAGAGGTACCAGAACGTCCAAGCCAGAACCACCAGGTTCAGGAACAGCTTTTACCCTAGAGCTGTCAAACTGGTCACACCAGCAGCACCTACCAAAACATGACTACACCGCTAAAGACTGTTACTAGCTTGGATCACCCCACCATACTGTGCTCCTCTACCTCACAAGACTGTTTGCACTGCACTTTAACTACACCTGTATACTTGAACATCCAGCTGTGTATTTATTATCTATGTTTATTTATCCACTGAACATCTGTACTAAGCAACCTAGCTGTTACCTGAACATTAAGCTGCTCTACTACCTGCACTGTACACTGTATATATCTATACTGTTTACAACCACAAACTTACTAATACCGCTCTACACTTTGCACATGTCCTACCGTACTGTTTACACATTTTGTTTTTGTCTATTTGTCTTTGCACTACACTGTTTATTTATATACACATATATGTCTTATACTTCACTGGAGAAGGAGCCTCAATGTGTTTCGTTATACTGTACAACCCTGTATTAGTATAATGACAATAAAGCTGAATTGAATTGAATATAATTCTTATTGAATTGAATTGGATTAAATTAAATTGAATTGAATTATCAGAAACTACATAATAAACATAATAATGCTATTAAAACAAAAATGTGTAGCTCCAAAATAACGACTTTACAGGAGAAGTAAAAAGATGCTTTAATTTTAATGTGAGTCGGTGTAGACAGACCTTTTACCACATACATTTGAATTTCTGCTGGTCCATTCATCATGAAATTTACACAAACTGTAATGGGCTATGGGCATTTTCAAATAATGTTAAAACTGCAAACTGACAAAAATATAAGATACAAAGACTTGCAATAAGAAACTTTTTCGTTAGAAAGAGACATAATTATGAGACACTAATCATAAGATAGTACCTCATTATTATGAAATATGAGAGGTAAATTTGAAACTTTCTCTTTATGAGTTTAGGTCTTCATTATGAGTATCAGTTCCAGTGGTAAGAAATCCTTTTGTTTAGTTTAGCTACTGCAATATACAAGTTATGTTTCAACAAAGATAAATCGTAATCTGTAGTCTACTGCTGTTCACAAAGCTCTGTTTGCAAAAAAGTGAGTAGCCAATCATCAGAACACAGGCAAGCATACTTCCTGATTTAAGAGGCTTACTGTAATACTCAGGGGGCCAACTGTGTTTTAAAGTACAATATAAAGCTGTTTGCAAAAAGGTAAGGACATGGGGTTAGCTCCACCATCATAATACACTTATTAGCCAGCATTTAGACTTGACCTACTGCTACCCCATCAAAAACAACCCATGGAGAGAGGCTGCTGTTAGGATATGAATGTAGGAGAGTGGCTGGAGGCTGAAAGGTGAGGAGCTCGCATGTGTTTGTTCATAAATGGATGTTTGACTTTGTTTTGGATCCAGTCATGTTAGAATGACTTTCAAGTTTAGGAAAGCCAGTATGGACTGCTGAAAAGTTAAAGCCTCTAATGCTGCGTTTACATGTTGGCGGTAGACAGACGCCATCAAATCGGATATCCCATTGTTTTACATGGAGCCACGATGGAAAATTCTGCCACCACCAGCGGCCACCATGAAGAGTTAGCTTTACAAACTTTAGCTGCCGGCCACAGCGGTGGAAGAAGCCAATCGTTGAGTTTTTTGGAAACACAGGTGCTGATTGCTAGCATTGACAAACAACAAACCCCGAATTTCAAAGTTCAAAAACATACTATTAGAAAACACTTTTGGGATCAAGTAGTAGCTAAATGATGCAAAGCCTTCTATTAAACAGTGGAACAATGGATGTTGGTAAAATAAAAAGTTACTGTGTTGCAGAATGAAAAACTATCCACTATGTTTCTTGACATAAAAACCCCAAAATTTTAGATTCAAGCTTGTTAATACAGAATGTAAACTGAATGTTCATGTAATTTGTTATTTTGATGTGTAATGAATTATGCAATCTAAATTACATGTAAACATAATGTAGAAATCAATGTAATGACTAGAGTTCTAATGATTAATGTTAGAATTGGGCAAAATCTAAGTTAATACAAACTTGACCCAGGCCTAGTTCAACTTAGCTCAGGTCACACCAAAATGATGGGAAGGAATGTAAACTCACGAAGAATCTAGTTTTGCAAACTTTTTTTTAAGCTTTACATATGGTCGCTAACCCTATGCACCCCCTATTTTCTCTCTCTCACTCCCTCTTTCTCTCTCCCCCTAAAAATTGCTAAACTCAATTACCGGTCCAAAATTTCCCCTACTCTACCAACTGAAGGGAGAAAAAAATAAGCCATTCTTACGGAGGGAGGGCTCACGGGTGCTCTGAAATGCCCTCAGACGTACGAGTGACAGCTGACTCCACTTACCTGCTCCCACCCTCAGCCACGACTACTGCCTAAAGAAGTCTCCAAATACAATTAGGAGGACCTCAGGAACCTCTAAACATTTTCATGTTGCCTGCATAAAGTCAGAGATAGACGTCAGAGAACAAGCGTCATACCAGAAACATGGCAACGACCGGTTCCTATATTGCCACAGTCAATGATGCTAAGCGGAGGGGATATTTCATGACAAAGCAAATGAGGTGAGAGGTGATATGTGCGCGGAACGCTGTCCTTGAACGTTGGCGCAAAATGCTTGTTAAAGGGTCGCCATTCACTGGAGAAGACATGAGCTAGTACGACGGGCTAAACCAGAAAGCTTGTGGTTTCCATTTGAAATGCAGCTCTTATTTGAGCACACATAAATAACTCCACTTAACAATGCAAGTTTGCTATAGAGCATGACTGCACAATATGGGCAAAATATTAGCAATATACTTCTATAGGCCTTGCAATTTATTAAAAGCACCCTGGGAAATGTAAAAGTACAAGAACTAGAAGTCTGCATTAATCTGACCAAAAAAAATGGACCTAATTAAGTGTAAAAAAACACCCACTGTGATTGGTCAGTGAAGTCACAGCACACAGTAAAGATACTTTTTTGATGCAAGGGCTCTTTTGCATAATGCAGCCTCAGGCGACATAAGTACTGCAAAGGCCAACATACAAAATATTGTGCAGCCCAACAGTCATTAAACATTAAGCTTTTTCTTTTCTTGACTTGCAGACGCTTACAGTATGCCTTCAATCAGTGAACGGTTCAGCTGTCTGGCTGATGTACCTGCACACAGACAAATATTTATACAGGTATTAAGATATACAAACAGTTGCAAATACACAGCACACACGCAACCACACACACACACGCAGGTTCTTTTATACATGTATATACAGGAACAAACACACCCATAAACAAAAAATGAACGTTCTGCCGTCAACATTACTGAGGAAGACCAAAAAAAGAAATTGAAATGTTCTTGAAACCGACCCACCGAGTTAGCAAATCTCACTGTTGAACAATTGTTCAGTGGGTTCTTGCTTTCCTTACCCTCTTTTCATCTCCTCCACCCATTTTTTTCTCTCTCTTCCCTGCCTTTTACAACTTCCTCCTGGTGGGGGCTGCAGCTCAAACCCAAACAAAACTCCATTTTTCAGTTATTGGCCCTCTCGGCATGTAATGGAGAATCAAGCTAATTAGCCCTCCAGCTGCTTTCACTTGTGCTTTATGTAAACAATACCTGCCTGGCTCTCTCTTGCTCTCCCGTTTTCTCTCTCTCTCTTTCTCTCAGCCTGCTGGCATTAAGGAACTAAATGCCTGCTTGGCCTCCCTCCACCATTCCAAAGTCTACCTAAACTTCTAAACCTCCACCTATGGACCCGTCATCCATAAACCCTCCAAACTAAAACTACTTCCCACCATCTGATTCTCCCCCGACCCCCACCTCTTCTCTGCTGCTGGCCAGAGAGACCTCTGAAGACCTCTTCCTTACTTCACAGCCCAGACTTTAACAAAACCCACAAGTAAGCAAGTAAGAAAGAGCAGGCCATTTAATGAGTGTAGTAAAAGTAAGTTACTACTATTAACAAGCATGGACAAATGAAGGCTCTGATTGGTAGTCAAATTGGAACCATCTCATGTCATGGATGGACACAAAGAGCAAGGGTGTGGGTGTGTGTGTGTGTGTGGGGGGGGGGCAGTAAAGAGGCTTCATAGACTAATTACATAATTTCCTTCATCTGAGCAAACACTCGCTGGGCAAGAATAAACGCGAGCCTGGGTCATGCTAAGCACTGCTGAGGGCCTTCTGTGTTTCTGCTGCGACAGAAAACAGAGATAAGGCAATGGACACGCTTGCTGCATGGTACATGCCTGTTGTGTACGCAGCTGCATATTTCTAGTTACTTAAATAGTGTTTACATTACAGTCTCTTTTATAAGACAAAGTACCGTTAGAATAACACACAAAAGCTCATCGCACAAAAACAGTAGTCCCCTGTGACTAAAACGTACCGAATAGCATGTAATGCCTCCATGAGCAGGCTGTAATTCGGGTTTGACATGGACTGGACAAGTTTTTGGAAGAAGGCGACATCAGTGTTCAGCCACTCTAGCATCAAAGAATTGTGCAGTTTGGCCAAATTAGGTGGGAGCCATCCCGGCACAATTTCCTGCAGACTTGGATTTTGCTGGTAGACCCGTATGACTGCATGCAAATTCACCTGCAAATTCAGCTACTTCCTTCAAACTATGGCCTTTGGCACAAACAAATGCAATCACTCCTTGTTGCCAATCATTTTTGCCATCTGTTTCACAACCCATTTTCCACAAACCGAATGAGACATTCACTACACTGTTCCACCTCTTCTGAACCCTGTCTCACACAGTGGTAACATTTATAGCCCGATCATACTCATGCCACACTATCTGCAGGTGGCTAAAGTTACTACCACGTTTTGTTTGGTGATCTTATTTACAGAATTTACTCCTGAGGTCCACTTATTCTGTTAATGTAGTTTTATGTACCAAACAGTCACAATTTATTCATGAACATTTTACAACCTCTCCCCTTAGAATTAAACAGGCTGTTCTTAAGTGTGCCAGAGAATGGAAACAAGCACATTTCACTCTGGACAGTTTCACAAACCTTGGACAATATCAATCAGGCTTTGTGCAGCTTTTGACATTGAAGATACAGAACGATCGCAGTATCAGCCAATGCTGTGTGGTTCTATCCACTATACTAGCAAGCTCCAAGTAACTAGCATAGCTAACTAAATAGTACGTGATACAGCTTATTCACACCAAGGTTCATTTTATTTTCCTGCCTGTGTCTACTTTGACTGGCTGCTTCTGGGTAAGCCATCACAATCTCTCTGTAAACCATCAACTATATTCATTGACTGACCAAAAAAGGGAAAGCATCTTGTTTCATTCTAGGGCCAAATCACAGGGTTGTAAAAGGGCATGTAAAACCACATCTGGGTGTTTTTTACCCCAACCACCTACCTTAAATGTAGACATGAGAGAACAATTTACAGTGCTGAATAAAGGCATTCTATGGCACCTTTAATACTGTGCCTTTAGACTGATATAGGTAACTGACTTCTGTTTTGACTGGCTGCCCTGTGTTGCGCCTCAGTCAAGAACAGTCTAGGTGAATATATTAAAATATGTTTTAATATATTGCATAAAAGCACTAAATTGAAGTGTTTTTCAGCTTAGTTTCCATATATGGGCTTTAAGGACTGGGGAGTAAACAATACATTTTTAAAATTTGAAAGTGTTTCTGTACTCTAAGCAATACTTCTAATTTTTAAAATGAGGAAAAGACAGTTTTCGGTAGTTTGGACCTTTAAGTCCTTTAAATAGTTATTCTGTTATTATTCTTAAGAGCTTTCACTGCATTATTTAATATATATTGTAACTTATTCTGTAAGTACTCTAATTATTATGAGTATAAAGAATTGAATTGTCGGGTCACGTATTGACCCTTAGGGCTTTCAGCATTATGGTATAAATATTTAGGTTTTCTTTTTCCTTTATGACTATCCATTATGCAATAACATACAGTAATAAAACACAACTGTCTTGCAGCTGGAGTTAATTACTATTACGATGAACACACAAAGTTGAAATATGACAGCCAGTAGAAACTAAAAACAGAAAAAAGAGAATGAGACTGCATTATTTTCCAGCAGCTCATCTGACAGCAGATATACATTAATTTGTCTAGCCTTCCAAGATCATCTGACTTCATACCAGTGGCCCACTCGTTTCTGACTCAAGTAAACTTTTTACATTACATGCATTCTCTGCACCCACCACTAGGGGGAGATCACTGTTGTTTCAGATCCACAAATACAATGAGGTGGAGAGATATTACACATGCTACATTTACACAAAATAACGGTGAGATTTTACATTTAAATTCCTACATAGTACACAAAAAGCCTAATTTAAAATTCCAGTATTTATGTCCCTGAGATCTAAAGAACAGACGTTACTTTTCACACCCCACAACTGCCACTGAAGCTGAAAGAGTGATGAAAAAAGGGGATGTGGAAAAAAGCGGACAAACTCTTTCCCCCTAGCCGCAAATCCGGTGAGCTGAATCTGGAGTGCTTTCTGCTTGATGGTGGTAGGCCTCTCACCTCTGCCAAAGCACACCAATTAATAACCAATAGGGGTGGAATCTGAAGCTGCTTTGCAGTTTGTTTTGACAGTCGTGTGCATACATACTTTGCGGAGGAGAGAGGGGAAGAAAAAAAGGGACTATTTGGCAAGTGAGGGCGTTCAAATCCTCATTTATCACTAATAGTGCCGAAGGCCAGAGAGAAAGTATGTTGATAAAAAGAGCATGATGTTCATGCAGGCCCTAAGTGCGGGTTTCAGCAACAACAATACAGGCCAAGTGGAACTTTATCTGGGTTATGAGGCCTCATGCTCACTTTATCAATTTGTGAGCATGTGTGTATTCATGACACTTCTCATTAACACTCTGATTCCTTTTTTATACTTTCTCTCTAAGAAGCAATATTCTTTTAAAGAAGACTAGGGCTGCATGATATTGCCAAAGTATAAGTAATACGAATTTATTCCTACATGCAAAACTGATAAATTGTGACTGCAATTACTACTGCAGTATACACCCATCAGTTATAGCATTAAAACCACCTCCTTGTATCTACACTCACTGTCCATTTGATCAGCTCCACTTACTATATAGGTGCACTTTGTAGTTCTACAATTACAGACTATAGTTCATCTGATTCTCTTTATACCTGGTTAGTCGCCCTTGTTTGTTATAGTCCCCTTGTTCTTTAGTCAGGACCCCCACAGGACAACCAAAGAGCAGCTATTATGTAGGTAGTGGATCATTCTCGACACTGCAGTGACTCTGATGTGGTGGTGCTGTGTGTTGTACTGGTGTTGAGTGGATCAGACACAGCAGTGCTGCTGAAGTGTTTAAACACTGTGTCCAATCACTGTCCACTCTGTTAGACACCATCTTGCTGGTCCACCTTGTATTTGTAAAGCGAGAGACGATAGCTCTTCTCCTACTGCAGAGTTAGTCATATTCTAGTCCTTCATCAGTGGTCACAGGGGCCTGGTCACAGGGGCCTGCCCACAGGACGATGTTGGGGGAATAGTTTTGGTTGGTGGACTATTCAAAAACCCCAGCAGTACTGCTGTCTCTGATACACTCACACTAGCAGTACACAAACTAACATTAACTACCAATACATCATTGCAGTGCTAAGAATGATCCACCACCCACATAGTACCTGCTCTGTGGTGGTCCAGCAGGGGTCCTGACCATTAAAAAATAAGGTGATGGGGTAACAAGGTATGCAAAGAAACAGATGGACTACAGCTGATAAAATGGATAAAGAGTGTAAATACATTGAGGTGGTTGAAATGTTATGTCTGATCAGTGTATTCCAAGACTATATGCCTAACAATATACTTACTTTAGGTGTCCAACATTAAAATAAATCATCCCAACATCACCAAAGACTGCAGTGGGGTTTTGCCAGACTGTCATGGAGTGACAGAGTGGGTCATCTTTAATGACAAGCCCCACCCCCCTTTTTTTTTTGTTAGAGATGACCCAGTAATCTGTGTGTAGAAGCACTGCAGTCTGCAATTACACACTTCCTTCTGGGTGCAACTATTCTTTTGATGATGAATGTATATATTAGGACTGTCAAACAATTAGAATTGTGATTAATTGCATTAGCTTGTGTAGTTAATTGTGGTTAATAGCATTCATACTATTGGCTCTAATTTGACTTTTTAACAACAATTAAGGCTGACACTTTGAATGGAAGTACACACCAGATGTAGGTTAAAGAGAGAGGACCCACAATAGTGTGTTTCAGATAGAGGGGGAAAGCAGCATGAGAACAATGTTGTGTTTTGGGAGAATTTAAGCATCTCTAGAAGCTCTTAAGCAAGGCTTCTCTAAAAAATTGCATAATCCAAAAAAATCCACCAACAAAGTTATCATCAAAAATGTATACCCATGGAAGTACCCCTCACTAAAGCGTGACAAAATAGACTTTGACATCACCCAGAACCAGGAGACCCTACACAATCCAAAACTTGGGGTCACCCTGACGCCCGGCCGAGTGACGTGTGAAATCTGAGCCTGCTTAAAAGCGCCTGCCGCAGGTATGGTACGTTTGAGGCCCCCTGCTCTGGAGCTTTGTGGGGGTCAGGGTTCTTTCTGCTGGAGCCTATCGCAGCCCCATCTGGCAAAGAGAGAAAACTGAGGGCACCCGGATGCTCAGATAAGCAGCCCAGCCTGTTTGGAATGCCCCCTGGACCCCCATGCACCAGCCTGAGTGGAAAGGAAAGATCCGGTAGGGCTCCATTCCAGTTGGGTCGAACTTCCATGGGGGCCAGAGAGACGATCTGGGGTATACCTCTGTCTCTCTCTCTTTCTTCGTCTCGCTATTTTCCCCTTTAGCATGCTTGTCTTCTAAATGATTTACTATAGATGGTGGCCAGAACATCTTTGCCTCTCTCACTCTTTCTCATGGGATGCATCTTTATGAACTTTGTCATTCATATATCAAAACATAACACAGAAATGCATGCATGTCCCACACTGTCTGTTTTAAAAGCTTCTCAAAATAATTGGTGTGCCTCAGCTTGATCTTTGTCATAACTTACATTTATGTTTCATAGAGGGCAAAATAAACAGGACAGATAGAAGGAAATTCTAGGTCAACCTCTTGGATCACTTCAAACTCAGCAGACATAAAAGTATGGAAAGCATAGAAGAGATACATTCTGGGAATTCAAGCTCCAGTGCCGTTACCATGGAGTCAGCAAAATCTCGCTTTCCTGTGGTCTAAAACACTCATAAAGCTATGACCTTTTTTGGAGGTCAGAGAATGTAATATTTAAAAGGATCCAGCTATTGGAAAATCATTTTTTCCTTTGCATTTTAAATAAAACTAAAAAGTTTGATGTACCATGCAAATCCTGTTGAAGTTCTGAAACACATCATTCAAGACTTAATTGTGGCTAATGGTAGTGTTCATGAGTCCACCATCAGGTAAACACTAAACAAGACAAATACATTGAATAGAATGGAGACTGCTCTCCAACAAAAATGTTCCTGCTTGTTTAAAATTCTCTAAAGACCACTTAGACGAGACTAAAGATGATTTTCAGCATACGAACCTCATCCCAACCTTGAAACATGGTGGTGGCAGTATAAACGTTTGGAACTATTTTGCTGCTACTGGTAAGGACAGTTAATTAATCATTGGACATTTAGCATTCACATGCCAACATAACAGAGTTGAGGCAGCTCTGTAAAGACAAATGGGCAAAGATTGTTTCAGGACAATATTCCATTCTAATCAACACTTAAAGAAACTGCTTGGTTGAAGTTTGTGCACTGGTGTACAGTCATGTTGGAACAGGAAGGGGCCATCCCCAAAACGTTCCCACAAAGTTGGAAGCATGAAATTGTTCAAAATCTCCTGGTTTGCTGTAGGATTAGAATTTCCTTTTACTGGAAATATGGGGCTGAGCCCTGCTCCTAAAAACAACCCACAATCCCACCTCCACCAAACTTTACACTTGGCACAATGCAGTCAGATGTTTTCCTAACAACCGCCAAACCCAGACTCGTTCATCGGATTGCCAAGTGTAATTCGTCACTTCAAAGAACACATCTCCACTGCTCCAGAGTCCAGTGGCAGTGTGCTTTACACTTCTGCATTCGATGCCTTGCATTGCACTTGGTGATGATACACTAGGCACAAGCACTAGGCTTGGATGCAGCTGCTCGCCCATGGAAACCCATTTCAAGAAGCTCTCTAGGCACTGTTCTTAAGCTAACCTGAAGGCCACATGAAGTCTGGAGGTCTGCAGCGATTGACTCAGAAAGTTGGCAATACGCACCTCAGCATCCGCTGACCCCACTGCTGGCTTACTATTTTGTGGTTGAGCTGCTGTTAATCCCAATTGCTTCCACTTTGTTATAATCCCACTGATAGTTGACCATGGAATATTTCTTAGTATGTAAATTTCACGACTGGACTTGTTGCACACATGGGATCCTATCACTGTACCACACTGGAATTCACTATGCTTCTAAGAGCAACCCATTCTTTCACTAATGTCTGGAGAAGCAGTCTGCATGTCTAGGTGCTTGGTGTTACACACCTGTGACCAAGTGACTGGAACACCTGAATTCAATGATTTGGATGGTAAGTGAATACTTTTGGCAGTATAGTGTAGTTTAGGTTACATTTACAATTCAGAACGTCACAAAATGTTTATGGTTTACAAACTTCTAAGCAGAACTGTACTATAAAAGGTTCTTCGAGTGGTTTTGTACCTTATGAGCCTTTACAACTACTTGATGTCTAGAGAATTATTTGATCGACTTTCCTAATTAAACGAGCGACATTACAGTTTGTTTGTACTTATCACTTTGTTACTCCAAATTTTTTTTGTTTGATATTGTTTAATATGTTTTCTATTACATATATATAGAACCTACTGATATCTCAGTGTATTGAAATTATTAGATGGTAAATGTATTTTCAATAAAGCCTGCCAACAGGTGAGATTTACATACGGAACAAAATCTTTACAGGTAGTTTTAATATACTTCATTCTTCAAATTCTGAAAACTTTATATATATAGTATATATATAGATTTTTATTTGTTAGCTTACTTTTAGAACCTCTCATCACAACAACATGGCAACTATCCGAGTCTGGAAAAACTCTATAAGGAAATCTCTAAAAGCTTTACCAGCTCAGGTTAACGCTCCAAGCAATGTTATACCTCTTTTTTATTCTTCCATTGCTTCCACCAATATTCCTTTTGGAGAACTGCCCTTTACACTAAATAAGAACTATAGAGAATCAAGTGTACATGTACATGTGGGCGCGTATGTGTGGTGCTGCTGTGGTGGTGGTGTGTGCAGAGGTTGGAATATTTACATTTCATCTCAAATCTATTTAGGATCATTTGAACCAGTTAAGAAAATAAATTTGATCCTTAAGATCCCAATCTGTTCTTGAGGAAAAACAGAGGGAGCAAAGCAAGGGGGAGCGAAGGATGGGGGGTTGTTCACCTTTAAACATAAAAACCAGGAGAGTTACCTTTGTGTGTGTATGTTTGTGTGGATGCAGGACTAGGCTCCTGCATTAAATGAGCATCTGCTTGCTGTTCTAACAGAGTTCTTCCTATTGAGTGGCATGAAAGTGCTGATGGAATAGTGTGCCATGCTTTAGGGGAAATGGACACAACTGGATCTCCTCCCATGTCAGATGAAGCAGGGAAATTCCAAAGGTAGACTGCTAAGAACACAAATCCCCCCCTCTGATCTCATGTAATGTCGATGACGTGTCATGATAAGATGAACATGTGGACCACACAATCATTACTGTGGGGCAGGCTGCATAGTCATTCTTACTCTGATTTAACTATGGCTGTTTTTATGCATGGTTAGCCTAAACCTAACATGACACACTTTTGACATGTTTTTCAGGTGGTATGTCATATCTTAACAAAACAAAGCAATGGTTAAGCTTACACAGGGATTTGCTGCATGGTGTAAGCTTCCATCTGCAGCAATCCATGAGCTTCATATGATGTCATCTTAGAAAATTCAACCATATTGCCAACCTACACAAGCCCAATTGGTTTCTGTTACCAGCAAAGCCATCAGTTGTAAACTAATTTCCATGTTGAAATTATTTATTATTATTATTATTGAAACATCTCTCTTTAACATTTAAAATAAAAAAACATCATGAATGAACCAACGGAAATTCTCAGAAAACACTTTGAATAAAACTTATACTGAGTGACTTATACTGAAAGTTAAGGATGTTATTATCTTGCTGTAAAGTTACTATTAAACAAACACACACACACCCACACACACACACACATACACACACACACACACACACACACACATACACACACATACACACACACACACACACACACACATATACACACACACACAGAGTATATATAAAATAAATAGATCCCAACATCACTGAATAAGCCCTTGGACTGTGAAACTTTTGAACTCTGGAGGTGTGAGATGAATATCCGTATAAATGTCTGGGAGCAAATCTTCTGGAAAGACAGTGGCTGCTATAAAAGCAAAGGGTGGATACACTAAATACTAAAAATGTTTATAATAAAAGTAGTTGTTCTGTGTAATAAACTTTTAAATATATGTTGGCTCTGATACTGTATATATATATATATGTATAAACACCTAATCATTATAATAAAAAACGCATGATGTGCGCTGCTGTCTTAGTTAATAAAATGGTTTAAAACCTAATACAGATCTCATTTATGTAGTTTGGACTTTTTGTGCTTCATCCTCCAAAATGACACAGTATGACATATGAAAGACCTTTGTTGACGAATGTCAAGCTTGTGTGCAGTTTAAAAAAGAAGCAGATAATCAGCAATTCATTTTTCAAATAACAGCTTTGAGTACCCATCTTCTACCTTCATGGCACTGCAAGCTTACATGAACATATGAAACGTGAAAGAAATGCTAATAATGACATGATATTAATTTTATCTGTCTCTGTGTGAGACATACTGGTATTGAAGCTATTTCCTCTGTATGCTGTAAAACACAAGTCAGCAGTATTTTATGTGTAACATGGAGTTAAATGGCATCACCTTTAAAAACAAACGCAAATACATACAAATAAATAAATACACAAAACTAGATGACAGAATATCATTTCGTAAGTTTGACCATCTTGACAGTTGCCCTGAATAGACAAGGCTGAAATGGCACCCATGCAGATCCAAATTTACAGAGCCCTATAAAAATCCAAAAAAGTGTCCAGGTGAGAAAGATCAAGCATACAAATACACTTTTTTTTCAGCTTGCCGGCCCTGAATCCACATCACTCGCCCTGGATGTGCCAATCATCTGTCTTTTTTTCATGATTGAATCCAGATTGCAGCACTAGTTCCTGTTTCAGTGGCCTCGCAATGCAATGTAGCCCATCAGATCACAGAGACACCTTGTCTACTTGCTGAGAGTGACTGAGCTTTGTGGCTGCTAAGGTAGGTATACGGGATTAGATTAATGTAACTGCAACAACTTGGGCGGATAGGCGGAGAAGGCTAGAGTCAGAGAGTATGCACAAAATGTTGAAGAAGTAATAAGAGACTCGATTATAATAAAAGATGTGGGCTTTGCTAAGTAGTAAGCCAGGCCCAGCTAGTGACTCTTCCATGATTTTTCAGCAAGAAAAATTTGCTTCACTTTGACCATTATTTAGTCTGACTCGTCCAGCAGATTCATTGCAGTCCCCTGATAGAAGCTGAAAACTGCAGCTAACGAAGCGTCCTCTGTTCTGCAGTTCTACGACTTCAGAATCCGATAAGTCGCTTGGCAGCCGAGAGCAACTGGCTTTGCAAAGCACGGAATTCCTGTCCAGTGCTGAGTTGGGTCATGCGCTGATGTCTGCTCTCTAAGGCTAGAGCGGTGGATTTAGATGCATAAGCTAATGACCTTTGTTAGCTTGAGTGCTCTGCCGGCTGCTAAAATGGTCCCTTAAAAAAATTGCCTATCCAGAAAAAAACATGCTAGACATTTGCTTGTTGGCCTAAAACATAATATGATGAATTTCAAGGAAAGACTTTTTTTAATTTAGTTATTTTCAGAAGGAATGCGGTGGTTTGTATTTGAAAAGGTCCATATGGCCTAGCAAGCAGGCTAAGCATGTGTATCAAGGAGACAGATTTCAGTATCTGCTGATAAATCTTCTGCAAGCTTGAAAGCTTGACCAAGTTTTGGCAATATTTCAGTGTTAATGTCAGTGATTAAATCTACAGCGAATATGGGTCAACTGGCTTTGCTCTAACCGAACACTGTTCTGCTTGCTATTGCCTCTGCCAAAGTGGAGTGAAAACAGAATTTATAACGCACAGAATCAAAAGAGCAACAAGTCACATCCTGTTTCTGATCCTGCACTGAGTCCCCTTCATGAATCCTCAGCCAATAAGAAACATTCCCAGGAATTAGGGGCCAGCTAATAGCTTCCTCTTTTGCATCCAGTCCCGCCTTTAAGAACTAGCCAGCCTTCAGAAGCTAGCCAGCATGTTTAGCATAGCTTAGCTGACCACGGTAAATTAACATCAGTTGTGTCTGAGTTCACTTTTTTCCTCTCTTTTGGTACTTTCAGCTCGTACGAGGATAAAGTTTCACAGGTATAATTACTGCCCATTCCTATACACCTGGAGCCAGACATGTGTTCAAAACAGAGAGAGAGGGGGAGAGAGAGAGAGAGAGAGAGAGAAAGAGAGAAAGATCAACACCTGTGAGAAAATAACTGCTATGAGCTGGCCGAGAAGTCATGCTCAGACAACTGAAGACTTCTGTGCCAAATAGCATTAACTAATCATTATCTACATCTGTCTGAATTGAAGACTCAGCTAAGTACAGGCTTACATTTACAGTCGAAGACCATTCGCTAATGATACAAATCAGACAATGGCACTTGCACAAAGCAGTGCAGCAACATCATCGCTGGATTTTGTTGTTTTTCTTTTTTTTAGTTTTGTCATTTGTTTAGTTGTAGTTTAGTAGCAATAATTGGTCACAATATGTGGATTAATCGAAGTAGTGCATTTTATATAGATACAATTTTGTTTAGATAGAGAGAAAGAAAGAGAGAGTGAGAAAGAAAAAGAGAGAAAAAGAAAGAGGAAAAAAGAGAAAGAGATGGAGGGGAAAAAAGAGAGAGAAAGAGAATAGGAAGGCAGCTGTTTTCAGAGTAAGCAAACTGTCACAGAGGAGAGGAGACCCTACAAAGTGCTCCATATTAAAACTATTAGAGTGAAAACAGAGAGATTATTTATGTGAACTCTGGGGTGAGGAGGGTCTCTCTCTCCCTTTTGCTCTCCCTCTCTCACTCCCGCACAAACCTCCCCCCCGCACACACACATACACTAGCACACAGACGCACATTTTCTATTGTCATCCTCATCTCATCTTTTCAAACTAAACAGCGTGTGAAGTGCAGTGGCAGATTGAAGTGTATTGTCGTGGGAAAACTTGGCTGCACTCAAAAGCCATAATTTCCTTCTCCTTTCCCAGGCACCATGCATTACGAGCCTATCTGTCTGCCTAATGGTAGGTGGCAGCCTTGAACATGCGAGCACCTTGAACTAGAGATGGCACAATATCACTTTTCTGTACTTTATGGGTATTTGAAGTATCACAATATTTTGAGAAAGGTTTATAATACGTGACATCTATCACATTACTTTGTTCCTGTGAAGTTTGATAAGTTCTAATAGACAAAAAAAGAATCAGTTAAAAATGCTATGAATCAAAAAGTATGAATGATTAATCAACTTTGTACTGAATCCAATAACCAGGACTAATTATGTTCATAATGTAACACCCACAGTATGTTTTGAAAACATGTACTGTACAATGTGATGTAATTTATCATGATAACAATAAATAAATAAGCATTCCAATTGCCCACCCCTTATTTCAAATGATTTTCTTTTGTGCATATGTGAATAATACGCACAAAATAGGGGTCATACAGTTACAATAACTCTAGTTTTTCAAGTTAATGTTAACATGATGGGAAATTCATTCTCATTTCCAGCCTCCATGCTTTCAATCAGCTGTGACAACCGAATCCAACTTAATGCTCTACGCCCAACCTTCAACTTATACTCACTATGATGCAAGCTCTTGTCTTTTTTTCTAGTGTTCTGTACAGCGTGCCCAACACTGCAACAGAAGCCATGAAGGAACACATTTGTGAGCAGACCATGTACAGGTCAGTACTAAAAAGTGTCAGAATAATTTCAACACACATGTAGGAAAAAACCCACCATACTAAGTAAGCTCTAAGTCTGCAAAGTATTTAGCTTTTGCCATCACTGGCATACATTCCCAGCAGTCAGTGCTTAGCTTAATGGCTTCCATACCAGACACACACACACACAAACACACACACACACACACAGCACAGCACTGGTAAATGGGCATGAACTCTGCAAATAAGCCCTTAACATTTGCATTCTAACTGGGGCAGTCCAGCTAATCAATAACGTCTGACACTCAAACACAAACATGGCCCAGCATTGCTCCTGTGTGTGTGTGTGTGTGTGTGTGTGTGTGTGTTGACCCTTAGCTTCTAACATGGAGGGAGAGAGAGAAAGAGAGAGAGAGAGAGGGAGAGGGGGGGAGAGAGAGCATGCACATAAATGTTAATGTTAAAGAAGCCATAATAATAGTTATTGCGTCTCTGCTCTTTCATTGAGCAAGACTCCACAGCTATCTCACACTGCAAGAATTCTTACAGCGCTACTTCAAAGACATGACTCTGCAGAATGCAGTGAGGGGAAAAGCTCAGCCTGTTCAATGTGTGTGCTGGACAAACATGGCTGGATTAGTGCGTCTCTGAAGCAGGTGACACACGCCTTTGTGTGTTGGAAAATCCATCACCCTCTGGAGATGTGTGCTTCAGCTCAGGAGAGCTAACGTCAACCCATACTTACACACAGCAAGTATACAACCTGTCTATACATGATACACACTCAGACACACACGCAGATTTGTGTTTTAGTTGCTGCCGTAACCATTTTTTTTTTGTTCTCATACCATCATCCTTACCATCATCTTGTTGGTAAAGGCAGAAACAGCTACCAATATGTGACTGTACTATATCTGTTGCTACGGAATATATTTTAAAACCCCATCCATCTATAGACAGGGACCACCACAGAGCCGGTATTACTTAGGTGGTGTATCATTCTCAGCCATGCAGAAGTACTGACATGGTGGTGTCATGTTAGTTTGTGCTGCGCTAGTAAGTGTGGATTTATTTTGGTCCACCTTGTAGATGTAAAGTTCAAAATGAGAGCACATCTGTTGCCTCACATTTTGTTTTAGTTATCATTTAGATCTTCATCAGTGGCCAGTTCTGTCTATCTACAAAACCAGCATTTTCTATATTAGGAGTTTAAAAGAAACTGAAAGGACTGAAACAATGTGTAGCTCTAACACTGAATCACACACACACACACACACACACACACACTCTTTTTTCTGTGAAATCATGTAATTTTAAGGAGATTTGCTCAGACCTTAACCAGAACTACTACTAGTCTTACCTTAACCCCAAACCCTGAGTTTGGTCCCCACAGTGTGGCATAAACCTGTCCCACACGTACAAAACCATGACTTAAGTGCTCCTGAATCAGGTCAGTAGACATAGTTTAAACTGGCCATCACTCATTAAAGACTTTGCAGCTAAACAAATTGATGCAACACAGGTGATACCTTTCAGACTGGGCTGCACTCCAGAGTTTACTTATTTACTCTTCCTTCTCTTCCACTTCCTTCTCTGACACACACCATCCAGAGCTGTGTTTGATGTTTACATAACTACAAATGGAAAAATTTATGCAAACAAGCTATGATAAAGTATTTGTCACACAGTTTATTACATTGCTAAAGAACAGTGACATGAATGAAGCATTAGCTGATGCTGTGGGTAACCAATGGCATCATGTTTCTTCTACTTTATAACTGCATTTAGTCATAAAGTTTCACAAGTGGAATGCTGTATATGCTGCATAAATGCTATATATATGGTGCAACCTAACCAATGCATTAACCCTTAAAAGGCCAGAGCCCACAGAGGGCTCAAATTGTTACTATAAACTTCTATGGCTTAAGAGAAACCCTGTGGGAAGAGTTACTCTATTTCAATTACCTTTCTATCAAATTCATTCTATCAAAAGAAGTGGGACTAAAATGCACTTAAAATGTGATTTTTTCTCTGTAAACTGCAGATGGGATGTGCTCCCTCCCCATCAATGGACTGACACCGAATGCACTACTGCAGTGTACTTAAACAACCTTGTGAATGGTTAGTGTTTCAGCCAGGTTTGGCTAGCTGAGACATTGTATCTATGAGAGTATGCAGCCAGAAATAACGGAGCCTAAGAGCCTTCTACTGAACAGTGCGAGTGAAATCTGTGGCAGCACAATACAAACAGTCCAGGGTCTGCAGTAGTCTGGAGACAGAGCGAGTCGAGTACTTCCAGCATTTTAAATGTACTCAACTGCTTCTGAGATTCACAAACAAGAAGAAACTTAAAAAGAGAAATAAAGCTCATAATAGCACTGAACTTACCGAGGATAAAATCATTACAAAAGGGAGTAGTGCAGAGACATGCAAAAGTTTGAGCACTCCTATCAAAATTTCTGTTACTGTGAATAGCTAAGAGAGTAAAAGATTACCTTATTTCTAAAAGCTACAATTTTATTTCCACCATTTTTAAAATAATAATAAAAAACAAACAAACAATATAAAACCTCGGGAAAAAAGCTGAAAGTCTGGCACCCTGCATGGCCAGTATTTAGTGACACCCCCTTTGGCAAGTATGATATCTGGTAAACACTTTTTGCAGCCAGCTAATTCTTGCCTGGAGGAATTTTGCCCATTATCCTTGCAAAAGTCTTTTTAGCTCTATGAGATTCCTGGCCTGCCTGGAATGCACTGCTCTTTTTTGTGATTTTCTATCCACACATTTTCGATGATACTTAGATTGAGGGACTGTGAGGGCTATGGCAATGCACCTTTTAAGGTGCGCCTTTTAAGGTGGTCCATTGTGAACTCCTACATATCCTGTTGTAGATACCATCCTCGTTTTATATTCACCTTTTCTACAGACAAATGAGGCTTGCTTCTAGTATTTGTTGGCAATTAATTTTTTATAACCAAATCAATTCTTCCCTCTACCAATTGTGTTACCACTGGCTGCCACACAAGCCAAACATCTTTACAGAACCCTCTCCTTGACATTGTCATAGTAAACAACAGCCTTTTGAAACCTACTGCCTAGGACATTTCACCAGTATCTCAATCTGAGCAGATCAAGATTGGAGGCATTAAGGAAAATGCTCAAAGAAGACTATCAAATCCAAAGGCCAGGTCCACAAGGTCAGATTATAGTGTGTCTTGATGAAGAGTTACAAAGAGCCACAAGAAATGTAAAGAAATGTGCAGTATAGACCATTTCATTTCCAGAACCATTTGCTTTCCATGTCTTGATGCCAACTACAAATTTTGTAAGTAGTACCTGAATGTTCACTCCTCTCCTTTCTTCCTTTCTCCCTCTCTCCCTCTCTCCTCTCCTTCCTCTGATTGGGTTAAAGATGATGACTCCCCTCATAGAGATGCAGGCCTAGCAAGTGCAGAGTGATAGATATGTGTTCAGCTTTAAACCTCCTGAGAAAAAAAACAGTAGCACAAACAGAACAACAAACAAATGGAAATTAGAATCTGTCAGTATCCACACATAAACAGATCAATTAACATAACGTTCTCTTCACTTGCCTCTCCAACCGTATGTCAGTGACCTCAACAACCGGTACCGTATATAGTCTGGGTTGTGCTGAACCCTTACTTGGGGGTTTGATAGTGAAACAATATAAACGACTAGGTGATCTCTGACCTCAGAGTACGGTAAACAGACCAATTTTACAACTGTACCATTGTGCTTCTGCAATCCCCTATTAAACAATGAGTTAGCTCTTGCTGAAGAATTTTCATGTTCTTGTTTTAGTATCAAACTTAACACCCAGAACGCACCTGGAAAGCTTAAACCACTACCACCTCCTTTCTAAAGGCTTCAGCTTGATGCAGAATGCCTTGCTAGGAGTAGGAATGAATGGGTATGTTTGCCAGTTTTGCACATTTTAGATGCTGGCAGATTTATCAGAAGAGCATCAAATTAACGATGGCAGTAGACGTTAGATAGACAATCTGCATTAGTGACAGAGCATGTGAGTGGAGTTTTGGAGTGGAGACATTTTCAATCCTGTTCACTCACTTCGAATCACTCACTTACACAAACCTTAGAAAACCTTAGTTTGTGGCCGCTCCTGACCAAAAACTAGCTAACATTCTGTACTAAACGGGCTTTTTTCAGGAGGCTAACATTCTGTACTATACAGGATTTTTTCAGGAGGCTAACATTCTGTACTAAACGGGCTTTTTTCAGGAGGCTAACATTCTGTACTATACAGGCTTTTTTCAGGAGGCTAACATTCTGTACTATACAGGCTTTTTTCAGGAGGCTAACATTCTGTACTAAACAGGCTTTTTTCAGGAGGCTAACATTCTGTACTAAACAGGATTTTTTCAGGAGGCTAACATTCTGTACTAAACGGGCTTTTTTCAGGAGGCTAACATTCTGTACTATACAGGATTTTTTCAGGAGGCTAACATTCTGTACTAAACGGGCTTTTTTCAGGAGGCTAACATTCTGTACTATACAGTATTTTTTCAGGAGGCTAACATTCTGTACTATACAGGCTTTTTTCAGGAGGCTAACATTCTGTACTATACAGTATTTTTTCAGGAGGCTAACATTCTGTACTAAACGGGCTTTTTTCAGGAGGCTAACATTCTGTACTATACAGGCTTTTTTCAGGAGGCTAACATTCTGTACTAAACAGGCTTTTTTCAGGAGGCTAACATTCTGTACTATACAGGCTTTTTTCAGGAGGCTAACATTCTGTACTATACAGGCTTTTTTTTTAGGAGGCTAACATTCTGTACTATACAGGCTTTTTTCAGGAGGCTAACATTCTGTACTATACAGGCTTTTTTCAGGAGGCTAACATTCTGTACTATACAGGCTTTTTTCAGGAGGCTAACATTCTGTACTAAACGGGCTTTTTTCAGGAGGCTAACATTCTGTACTATACAGGCTTTTTTTTTAGGAGGCTAACATTCTGTACTATACAGGCTTTTTTCAGGAGGCTAACATTCTGTACTATACAGGCTTTTTTCAGGAGGCTAACATTCTGTACTAAACAGGCTTTTTTCAGGAGGCTAACATTCTGTACTATACAGGCTTTTTTCAGGAGGCTAACATTCTGTACTATACAGGCTTTTTTCAGGAGACTAACATTCTGTACTATACAGGCTTTTTTCAGGAGACTAACATTCTTTACTATTCAGGCTTTTTTCTAGGCTTGAAGCAATAACAAGTCAACCACAGCACTCAAGCATTCACCAGCACTCAAAAATTCCAGTTTCCAAACAAGGACACTTACTGAATGGTAAAAGAAGAACATGATAGTGTTAACATGAACTTATTGTGTGCATCTAGCATAACATACAATCAGTTTACCAATACTGTACAAAAGAAAACATAGTAAATATGAATATATCTATAACCACTCCCGTTCCAGGAAGATTTATTTCTATTTGTCTGAGAACCAGTCTATGAGGGGCAGGCAATAAATAGTCTATGAGATTAGAAAGATAACCATATCATAATACACATTAATACCGGTGTCTGAATAAATAGTGCAGGAGATCCAGTGCACTCAAACACTCATACAGTGCATCACTATACTTTGTGTACAACCAATGTACCCTAGGCTAGAGGGGACCTTGCTTCTTTTCTCTATAATAGTGTTCTAAATAGTGATCCAGATTTTCTCATCTAGGCTTACATTAGAAGGTGATAATTTAAATTTTGTAGTCATTTGTAGTCACCAGGGTCCATTAGCAATATTTCTGCTTATGTCTATGTAATCAGTCAATATAAGATTACTCCATAATCAAACCAGTACATTGCTCATGTGGAGAGCTTTGTTTTTTACTGTTATGATGGTTAATCTTGGTTCACTGTGAAAGTGTACACTTTCTGAAAAGCATATCTGGACATTTCTCTCTTTCTAGGTGTTTTCGTATTGCTATGCTGAATAATAGAAAAGACGTCTTGACCGCTGTTTCTTAGTGTGTTTGTGCAAAGTGGAAAATAGTTTACTTCTGGGAAACCCCAGGTAAGGATGGTCTGTCATCTCTCATCCATCTTCCCTTTTCCTTTCCATCCATTTCTCCATTCCCACATTCACCCATATCCAACCTCCTCCCCACCCAGCCCTCCAAAGTACTACTGCTCCTTGACCTCAGCTCAATTCAGCTCTCTCATTATGCTATTAACACCAATTCAGTCATTTGGGCCATAAGGCTGTGTGTGTATGTTGAGAGTGGAGGTAATTACCGTCGTGCAGTATAGCCCTTTACCTTTTTTTTCTGAAACTGCAAGTACCGCAATCAACCAATCAGCCTTCAAACGCAGGAGACCTAAAGCTAGCTGAGAGGTCGAAAGCCCCTAGAAACCTCACAGGGACCCCAAGAGCTCAGGGGTCAAAGCCAATTTTCACTACACGCTTTGGAATGGAATGAATGAAGAGAGGGAGAGTGTTAGAGGGAGGTTTTGCTTTCTACAAATCACCTCATGGTCTGCAAGAATGATGAAGTAAGGTGCTTTAATAGGTAACTTGGTTAAGTGTGCCCCTTACCATGTGGGCTAGTTATGAATTCAGCATGTGCAAACCTTTTAAAGTGAACCTAAAATACATATTAACTTACTAGTTACCACTCCGAAATTAAATCTTTCTTAAAAATGGATGCCTTTATCACAAAAGCCCTTCCAGAGAGAAGACCAGTAATTAACGGTTCTGCAACAAATAGAGGAAATTTACAGCATACCCCATCTTAATAGCCTATCCGCTTAACCAGTATATAACGCAATGCAATATAAGGGAGGAGGGGAGATGGCACTGGTTGATAACCTCATGGAATCGCTTGTTGCTATGTCCTAATTAACCTAAATAATCAACTATTTAAGTGATTTTTGCCATGATGTCAAATATGTTTTGAATATGCGTTGAACCATTCATGTGCTTTCATTTGGAGTTTATACTCCTCACCCCATCGAACCCCATGACAATCCCTGTACAAACCCAATTCCTAAATAGTTGGTATGTAAAATGCTAATAAAAACAAAAAGGAGTGATGAGTAATTTCTATTTAACTTGCTTTACCTTCAGACTAGATTTCAGTGCTACACATTCCAAAACAGTTGGAACAGGAGCATGTTTACCATTGTGTTACATCACCTTTCCTTTCAACAGCACTTTATAATTATTTGGGGCCTAAAGACACAAACGGATACAGTTTTGATAGCAGTGTTTTTTCCCATCCCTCTGTTATGCTAGTCTTCAACTGTGCAGCCATATCGGCCCTTTGTTGCCATATTTTGAGGTCAATAAGATCAGTCTAACTTTTTGTACCATGTGCATAATGCGGCCTGATGTCATGTTGAAAAACAGTATGTTGCTGAATCTGGAATTAAAACGGTCTCTAAAAAATCTCTAAAACTCTCATTTATTTTGTTTAGTGAACTCCACAATTGTTTAAGACTACCTGATTCTATAACTGGTCTTTTATGAAACCAAAGTGGTTTATCTACAGAACCCCAAGAAGTGACAGTATATACAGACCATTCTACCAAACTAGCTTTAAATTAGATCATACGATCACATCTAAAACGGTCATTACCCAAACATTTGGTAAAGCTTTAATGGTGTTATCATTGTTTTGGTAATAATACAATTAACTGTTCTGTTGTTTATTTCAGGTATAGGGTCATTCCAAGTGAGTAAAAAGTCTGTAATGTGTTTTCAAGTGTGACATTGAACGGCTTCTGTAAAGCGACACACTATGATCCCCTTTTCCACTAAGTGTAGATGCCAATTCCATCCAACATCATGCATTTTAATCTGATTAAAAAGATTTAAGTTTTGTAATTCTGGGATGCTCAAGGTTAATCCTCAAAGGCTGAAACGCCTATGTGACATAGAAAGTAGGATTGTAGCATATATAACTTAATATGAAATGACACATCACACAAGATGAGTCACACATCTGTAATTTTCAACAACCATAGTGAGGACACCACTACAGCATATGTAAGTCATACCAGCTGTTAAATATGACAATATCCACAGACGATCTCACTTAGAGGCCTTCAAAGCATTGGTAAAGTTGTGCGTCTAGAATTTCCACAAAGCATCTGAACATCAAAAGTGCTTTAATTATCAAGTGTACTTCTTCTCAACTTCCTGAGTGTCACAAAACTGAAATGTGCCTCATCACCTTGGGGCATTTAGAAGACTTCACACTATACCTCTCCCTCCATCATGCTTTTAACAAGGACCACATGAGGCCCCAGAAAGAAGCCCTCAAGCTTAACAGCAAATTAGTCTGAGTAGAGAGGAACTGTAGCCCACCGCTATGTGAAATGGTGTGCTTATGTGGATCTGGAGAAATAAAAGCACAGTTTAAACTGTATTAATGACATTATTTGGGGTTTGCTTTATAGGGATGGACAGTAACTATTATAGTCATAAATTCTGTATATGGGACTTGAAACAATGAAACATACACATGCCAATTGTAAATTACAATTACACCCTCAAACCTTTTTGTACATTAAAACTGACATATATTGCTATAGCTATTGTAATAATAAATGTTATTCATCCTGGTCCTAACACCCAAAATATGTTTTCTGAAGAAAGAATTAAAAGATACTGGTATGTTAAATCCTTCTACATCCTTAATAAGGAAGTCTAAGTCTAACTGTTCACTGAAGACTTGCTCACAGGCACCCTCTCCCATGTTGCAGTTATGTTTTTAATATGTGTATAATATTAACCTGCTTACAAACATCATTCATGTATGTCCTTATATGTAACTTACAAACACTCTGCCACATTTCTGTGAGGCTTTGAACTGATTTAAACTGCTTTTTATATATTATTAGCCATTCATTATTTAAATCGATAATAAACAAATAAAGGTGCACAAATACACAATACAAAAGGATATAGAGGAACTTTTAAGAGATGCTGAGGTACACTGAGACATAGTAAGCTCTCGTCACACTATTTATGTATGTATAAGTTGGGCTAGTAATGGCCAGCAAGTGTAACATCAAAACTTATAAACATTTAGTAGCCTATCAATATATATTATCAATTTATCAAAATGTATTTTTTGGTAATATGAGCATGAACATACTATAGTTTCTAACCCCTTGGTTATGTGGTGGCTGTGTAATCCTTTTTTAGGCTGTTTCTTTAATATACACACTTTTGTCAGGCCCAATCTACATGAATGTCTTGGTGCGTTAATGCCACATTTAGTTGATGCGTGTGCTCATTCTGCAGATGATCAAGTATTTTACAAAGAATTCAGTGTGGCAGTGTGGTTTCAAACAAGAACTGACATTTATAGCTGACATTTTGATGTAACTGTATAACTGCATTCTTGATTTTAAACTTAGCAGTTGCAGACCAGTGATGCATGAATTGGATGATTTGGCTGTTGTCAGTGCAGAGTGAATGCAGAAAACAATGTAACCATTTCAGAGCAATCAGACGAAGCGTCAAACCCTGCTAATATGAAACTTCCATCGACAAGTAATGTAAGCTCACCAAACCAAGTCAGGCTCAGTTTTCATTCAGAAACAATACTTATTCATAAATAAGCTGTTTTAAATAGTTTCTTCTGGTTAGTTAGTTAGTTTCTAGTTTTCATATGGCTGTTTCTTACCTAAACCAAGCCTTACTCAAATATAAATGAAGTCTGGGTTGATAAATTGCTAAGATGTCAAACAATATTGACCTTGCCGGTTGCAATCCAAATCATTTCTTTCCTGTTCAAGCCTGTAAACATGCTAGTAAGGCCTTAGTTACATTTATTTCTAAGAACTGAAATTATACTAGGTTTTTTAGCTGTTGTGAATATTACAAAATGAAATGGCATTTGCGGCCCAACTGTTTGGTAACAATTGCAGAGACGTGAAAAAAATGTTGGTAAATCTAGACACCTCAGACAACATGTCACACCATAACCTTGTTCCTCCTTAGCCATACACTCATCGAAGCGTAAGCATAAGTTTTACGCATACATTTATATGTACTACCTTGTAAAAAGCAGCAGCGAGTCTCCTTGGTTAGCAATGCACACCCACACATGCACATATGTGCACACACATCCACAGATCCACACATCCTGCTTGTTCTGCAAACGATCAAGGCTTAAGAGGCTAATTTCAGTCGATGGCTTACAGGTGGCCAGCACAAGGTGAGTGCTATCCATAAACACACACACCGCTCTGTAAGTAGTCGGGCTGCACAGCCTTAAACCTAATCAGCAAACATGAATCGTTTCTCAAGGCGAGGTGCTATGTTTCCTTATCAAAACACAGAGGTGATGTACAAGTGGGGTGATATGCATGAGTTCACTTCTGCATACACACTTGGTGCACAGACTTAAAGAGTGCGCTCAAGGTCCAGCCCCATGGATAATTCAGTTCCTATTGTTGGGTCAGTCTGGCAAATTCATCATTCCTCAATCTCAAAAGCAGTCACCTTCGATTTCTGCGAGGAGTGTAGGATTAGCGTTAGGGAATATACAAAGTCTTGTTTAACCAATGCTACCAGTTAAACAATCTATTTAATTTTACTTTCAATAAACAACAGGCAAGTTTATGTTCCAGTTGAGGAATATTTTTGATTTATACAAAATAATCGAATAGGAAGTTTATTTTAGAAGATTTTAGGCCTACTAAAACATTAAGTGCACAGCTAAATATAATGGTGTTCTTTGAAAGAAGTTGTGATGCATAGCCTTATAACAAAAGTCACGGTAGCTTCTGAGAGCTGCTAAAGTACAAAGTGCTTAAGTGCCCAAGATAGCCCTGTTCCTGGCATTTATGCTTGCGTGAGCTTGGGCTAATAATGCATGGTAAATGCAAAACTTCAGAGGTTTTACAAGTATTAGTGGTTTGGTATGTGCCAGTCATTTTGTCAAAGCCCCTTGATTTAAACACAAATGGGTTTGAACATAGTGGTTTTAACATTTGACATGGTCTTAGGCAATTTAGAACACATTTGCATTACCAATGGCACAAATGAGGATTTTTGTTTTTTTTGCCCGAATGTGGCACAGATCTGATGGTTTGAGTGTGGACAGACAAATCTGACGTAACCCACTTTCATACGAGTTCCAGAACAGATTCTGTTAAGATCCATTTACAAACCTCTCCTGGAGGAAGTAAAGTTTTAACAGTTACTACCCAATACCTAGCTATTTAACATTCCCATGCTTGGGACGATCACTGGAGTGCAGTAAAATGTCAGAAATCAAATACATAAACAGTTTTTAACAGTTTTCCTGGGTGCATAACAGTTTTTCAGAGGAATGTACATGTTTTGGTAAATTCTACGATAAGCAAATGTATGCTTACTTGTATGGCAAAACCTTAAATCCCAATGCATAAATCAATGCATAACTAGCTGTACCATTAAAACTACAAATGTCACACAAGTGATGTAAGTACAGCTGTAGAATGGACAAATTATAACAAACTATGGCAAAATCAACCTTTGAAATACAGATCAAACATCTGGATGTATCTGGAACATCTGAGTGCCCAGTTTCTTAGTGTATTGATGCATCATGACATTCACATGGTCCAACAAACGTAAATAATCTTTGTAAAAACAATGCAGACCAATCTTTAATCATGTTACATGACAGGCTTCAATGAGTTTTAATTTTGTAAGGCCATTTGTTAACACAATATTAAGTAGTGTTATTGTAATACAGCCTTTTGTCCGTATTGTTGAGTTGCAATGGAAAAGCACTCTGTTTAAAGTAACATTGTTTAGATACAAATTCACTTACTTTGAAGTCCAAACAAGCATTATATACTCATAAATATCTCCTTAAAACATTTGTTCTATTTAATGGGAATTGTAAAAGGACGTTTAATGATGGTTTCTAACTATGTTTAATAGGGTTAAAAGTTTACTACCTAAATTTTATCTCACTTTGCCTATAGTTCTTGACATCTGTCTTTGGATCCAAAGCAGGATGGGGTTCTTAAGACAGCAAACAAACAAGAAGTTCATTATTCTTTGAAGATGCTGTATGTCCAGTAACTAATTTGTTTACTGTAGATGCTTTTAGATGCTTTCCTTTCCACCAATGTTATTGCCCATAAATGCCCATTTTAATATTTCACTTAAATTTCCTCACCTGTCATTCTGTTATATATATATATATATATTTAGCCTGTAGTCCCTAGAATGCAATGATACATTTGCTTATTGATAGCTAGGAACAGCACAATGTTGATTAATAGATAGATAGATGGACTGTGTGGACTGGAGTGTATATGAGCTGTTTGAAATCCTTGGTGCAACTCCCCACCAGCAGAAATACACCAATAATCAAATGCAGGGTGAGGGTGCTGTTTTAATATGGATTGGTGCGGTCTGGCAGCTGGCCCTGGTGCAGAGGTCCCACATAGTGGCTAGGAGTAAACCAAGGCCCACCCTGAACACGCCGTGTCTGCGCTAAGCTGAGGACTGCTGTGGCACTCTGGGATACCGCAGGCTTGGAAGAAGAACATGTCTGTGCACATTTGCCAAAGAGGTGAGAAGAAAGCAGCCGGAGACGAAGAGAAAACCTCAGCTTGAGTGTGGGCCGACTCATCACTCAACAGTGGAGAGAGAAAAGACAGAAAGAAGGAGGGGAAAGCCCTATTCTGAAGTGGTGTAGCGACACGCGCATGCTAGCGAGTGTGTGATCGGCCCTGCTAATTGCGTGTCTCTGTTGTCTCATCTGTCAAGCCTGTTCAATTACACATAATCCCCTTGCTGATACAGACCATCCCCTCTGTGAACTGCAGGGTGCATACACACCTACACGCACACACAGATACTCTCTTTTCACCTTCTCTATTCATTCCCAAACACCAGAACGCTTTCTCCAATCGCTCTCTTTGAAAGCACTAACTGGCAGCTTCCTTTTTCTTTTTACTCTTCTTCATTTCTCTTTATTTTTCATATTATCTCTTCTTTTGTAACAATATCGGGAATGCATCTATTTGACAGCTCCCTTTCTCGAAACACCCACATCTACCTTTCGTCATCTTCCTCGCCTGCCTTTCTCAGTGTCTTTACATCTTCAACATAACACTGTGATGGCCTTTGCACAGATAATAAAGTGGGTGTTCTAAAGTTTTCACTGAAGAAAAAGTAGATGTCTGAGAGAAAGGGGACAGATGTAACTGAAGACAACTGCTCCACTTCAAAGCATCCACATTCACCTATACCATACATAGGTGATTAACAAAAAAGTTATTGCTTCCTGTTAAGGGCAACATGCTTTTTCAACAAAAAGGATAGGAGCTTTGCAAAGAGGCGTAGACATTAGCTGAAAGATTAGTTTCTCAAAACAGAGACAAAACCACCTTTTACCTTCTGTCACTTTTCTCATCGAGTACCATTTGATCTCTTAGACCAGCCTACAGGTCCAAGCTTCTATTAGACAGGTTGCATTGTAGGCCAAGTTGTACGTAAAGAGTATGCTTTAGAATGCTATAATCCCATGATTTTAATAGGTTAATGCAATTGTTAAATATATATATGTGTGTGTATATACCCTATCAATCAACCAGGACATGGCAACTCAAACTTGCTTTTTTCGTTTTTTTCTGTTCCAGGTTCCAAGGATAATGTAGCTAAGGTATCTTTTTATGTGTGAATCATAAGTAATCTTAAACAGATCCTGTCTAAATCAATGATCTATAAAATTGGACACAGTTCAGAATTCGGATGCTATTAATGTCTATAGATACGCATCATATTTTTGATAATTAGATTTACATTGGACATAGCTGGTTAAATATGTTTTACAGGCTCTTTTCACTGTTTCTGTTTTCTTTGCAGTGGTGAACATGTGGAAAGTGAAAAGAGCAACAAATGTAAATGCATGAACACCTAAATGCATGATCAGATGTGCACACATGCACACATACACAAGCAAGCAAAAGCTGCTGCTGGCTCTGAACTCCCATTGCTGTTGATATGGGACAAGGTCTAAGTTGACTTAAGATTTGGCAGGATCACACCAGGCCACTGTGGCGATAGAGTATGAGCTTACATCACTGATTAGAGCTGCTGTATGAGTGACCAGAGCCTTGCTGATAATACAACATGGCATTTACAGACTTCTGATTAAAACTAGACTGTAACTATACAGGGAACACACACACACTTGGTTTTGAGAGTGCTGCTGGATGGTGAGCATGTTGGCCAATATGCATCTGCACAAATAAGTAAGGTTATGTGTGGGTGTGTGACCTGAACTGATGTTTGAGCTGAGGGCAAACTGTGTACTCCTATCCCTTTTTAAGCTTGTGCATAGTTAAGGCAGTTGCTTTTGAATGCTGTCTTTGAATCAAGCACTTTTGGCTTCCTACAAAGACTACAATGCAAGGAGATTGGGCTATTCTTAAGTTATAGAAGTGTGTAGTAAGACTGCTGACCTACCAAACGGTCATAACCGTTAATTACAAGTAATTTACTTAGTGATTTATTAGTTTCATATATGTACACAGTAAAAACGATGCAATATCTTGTAGAACATGAAAACAGATAATCAGGTAAACAGCACTTAAACCTTTTATTTTTGAGAAATCAAGCTCCACTTCAGATCTGAAAAAAATCGACAGGTGTTTCAGTCCATCCTTAAGGGTCTGAATGGACGTTTAGCTTTCAAGAAGCCTGTACTAAGAAACAGAGAACAGAAAATATTGCCCCCCACCCCCCAGGCCACGCCTAAACAATATTGAATGTAGTATTAAGTTGAGAAGGATTTCTGGCAAACTGAAAACAAGTCTCCTGAAATTAGTGGAAGCTACAAGAATGGCAAAGGATGGATACACTGAATAACAAAGAATTTCTACATTTCTGTTAATTATAATTTTTTTTTGTCTTGATACTGCAAAAAGAAGAATGTAATGTCTGTTTCGACTGGAAATGAAATAAATTTAAATAAAGTGAATAATTGAAATAAAAAGGAAATAAAACATTTTGCACAATAACAGCTGCGCTTGACATCCATCCTTTGGACATTACTTTCTTGCCGGCTCTAATGGCTCTCATTGGTGCCTGAACAACTATGTACATAGATATAAAAGAACATGTACATACAATATTACAACAAAGAAATTATGTAGTACTTTCTCTGGTAGTACATTTTGAAAGTTGAGTGATTCTGAAATTCTGAAAGTATGGACCTGCTGCCCATGCTATCCCAGTAAGCCTATGCAGTGATTACATAACATCAATATAATAAATTGGTGGAACAGCTCTTGTGCTTCTTAGGGAAAAAAATGCAGTACATGCTAGCCCTAATGGCATTATCACAAGCCATTTGAGCTAACCACTGGAAATAACCTCCTGAGACCCCAGCGTCCTCAAATGAAGACATTACATTTGTGCTTTTCTACACCATGATGCATTTTAAAACGTTGACCCTTTGGCCTCATATGAGGACATTGTTTTTTGCCAAAACAACTTCCTGTACAAAGGCAACGACAAAGACAATTATGAAACCCAAACTAGTGCTGTAAAGCTGGTTTTACACAGTGAAGCTGTGCTTCTTACACTGCACTTATCTTGTCTAAGAACACAGAAGGATTAAAACATCACATATTGATCTCCTCTTTAGTCATAATTTGGTTTCCAAAGGGATACAAGCTCTGTGTAAAATTTGGGGTCATTCACATTAGACAAAAACACTTCTAGCTTTGATTGCTATACATATAACAACAGAATGAAAAAGAAGAAACAATGCTGGCATAAACAGCTATTAGTGTTTGCAGGCTTGTTCAACCAGCTGTTCACAGAAGTGTTATCTTAGAAAACCTTACGTTTGTTGTCATGCTGAGATCTGAAAGCAACACCAACCAAAAAGTCAATTTTTAATCTTCTATTGTATTTGCCCATTAATTAATCTGGGGGAATACATTGCTTGAAATAATGTTTTATGAACTAATCACACAGAAATTGACTGCATCTTTGTTTCAGGAAACCTGTTTCACAGCGTTGAAACATCTGGAACTGTTGCAGGTGAGTTTCAGATCCTTTACATTATGCACCTCCAATGCAGTTTAGTTGTATAAAGGTTGGAAGCAACAAACCTCATATACAAGTTTTACTATATAAAGCAAGCTTTAGCTGCTAAAAAGGGGGGCGGGGTGTGACTACTTTTCTAAACCCAGTGCAGCAGTAGAAGTCTAAACATCATTTTGTAAATGAGTAATTATAAGCAAGAAAACAAGTTAACCACATGTGTAATTCTTTATTTCTGGCTTTTACTTAATTTGTCCTAAAACACACACAAGGCAAATCATCATGTTTTGAGGAGCTGTAGCCCACATGGTGTTTGTGTTTTTGCCTGTGTGTGTGTGTGTGTGTGTGTGTGTGTGTGTGTGTGTGTGTTTGTGTGTGTAGAGACAGAGGAAAAACAGGCCTTTTTATTGGCCAGGCTGCTGACTGAGTGTGGCTTTTTTGAACAAACTTTAACAAGTATGTGAATTCCAGATGCAGGCATGGGCGGCTGTATTAAAACACTGGGGTTTGATGGGTGACAGACAGAACTGCAGCCCTAAGGGGGCTGTCTGGAGCTACACACACATACACACACACATGAACCAGAACCAGCCTATAAAACAGTAGGACCAGGTAGTCTGTCCATGAGAGCTATACAGCACAATTATGAGTGAAAGCAGGCCTGAACATTTACATTGAGTGTATACATAAGACACCAAGTGGAAGCACTTTCTATGAATGCTGCGTATACAGAACATATTACAATAGTTTCCACACGGCTCTGCAGGTTCTAATCTTGAGAATGCATCTTCCAAGGAAATGCTTGCAACTCAGCCATAATAGACATAATGTTCTGGGTTACACCGTATCCTGCATTGTGTCCCACACTGTGCCTTAGGACATCAGTTAACATTCTACTACTCTACAGTCTCCTAGCATACCAACAGAGCTAAATCTGGTTAATTTAACCTTGACAATTTAAGTTTTGTTTGATTTTCTGCTTTTTCTCACCAATGCATACTCTAGCATTAAAGAGTATAAAGTGTGCACCTGGATAATGTGCTTGCCCAATCATGTTTAAAAAGAAGGAAGCCTTGCCACTGTCTTTTCTTTATCACCTATATATTAAATAGGTTTATATCTAATATGTGGTGCCCATATTAAATACTATTAAACTATATTTAAGTAAAACACAAAATACTTAATACTCGTAATAATTAATAATTGTTTAAATAATGCTATGTTGCCATTTTTGGTATGTTCTGGGTACTGACATCAATCAGTTGCACCACTGATCATATGTTTGTTAACTAAACACATCTGATGAGATAGACATAACCCAGGAAGAAAATAGTGATGACAGCAATATTGGCTAAGGTTAACATAGGAAGCTAAGTGTAGTACAAAATGAGTGGTGTCATGTCAGATGATGGCTCTGCTATGCTCAAACAGAAAATAAGCAAACAGGAGGCTGCTCTTTTATGTGAAAGACTCATTTTAAACCAGAGGTATTAACCAGTCGCATTGGCAAGTTTGAGCCTCGAATTCATTTATTCATTCAGCATGCTAGGCGTTTCCAGCTAGAACCATCTAAAAATGAAACTTTCCTGCTCTATTGTGCATGTCCATAACCAGACAATACAAGGTTTATCTCACAACAGCCGTAATGTTAATCAAAGGAGAGTCATAAATGCTCAGCTAGCTATGAATTGGCTCAGATCAGAGCTTAAATATTGTAAACACAAACTCATTAGCAACTGATAATGTGCATTTTACACATGTATGTCAAGATTAGACTGAAATTAACAAGCATTCCGGAGCAGTTCTGGCTTGCACCTTGTCGCATTTCATGCCAGTTTTTAATTAAGTTTGCTTGTGTACTTAACTCATGGACTAAATATGTAGCTAATATATCGGCCGAGCATATGCCCTGGTTTAGCAGTTTTCCCCCTTTTCTGTTAGCAGAAATCTAACTGCAGCTCCATCAGTATAATTCTCCAATCATGAAATTAACAAAACTCATAAAACACAACAAAATTACTAAAATTCTTGTGCAGCTCATTGTCTAAACTAACTGTGGACCTTATACTGAGAATGTGCAGCGTTTACAAGGTCATGAATATTTTAAATAACTAAAAAAATTATGCACAATTGCCTGAGAGCTGCAAAACTAAAAAAATCAATTTCAGGCCTATCTTTATCCATAAGACACTAGAGAGAGCTGAGCTCTGTAGCTAAGCTTATACCTGCACAGACATTCACATCAGTGACTGAAGTGAGGAATTTCTGCTTCATCACATTACAGAGACTAGGCTGGAAAAGCTTGTTAGGGTGCACAGATTCATGGTGTCTCCGCTGAGTCTCCAAATAATGTGGCTCTGTTCTAGGATCACTTCTTTTTCCAAGGACATGTTACTTATAAGGGGTATTACTCATAAGCAAGACAGCAACTTCTATTCTTGTACTAAGAACCCACAATGGTATGTACCAAAAGCATGCTCCTTCAACTAGTACAAGAAATAAGATGGCCAAGGAATTCCCAGAGAATAACCCTAACTGTTAATTCATGATTATTACAATTATTTCTACAGATTAATAGTTCTGTAGTTAAGAAATTAGCAGCTGGAGGGCAGAATGGAACTCACACACATGCACATTCAAGTGGTCCAATGGAAATTTAATTTAAGTGCTCTTGCAGTCTCACACCCATTTTCATATTAAAGCTGTATAATCTCACATAAACAAATTACTAAAAGTCTGCTTCTAAGGGGAAAGAAATGATTCGGTGTCTTAAAAATGTATGCAACTTGATTCCCCTGCATGTTTATCTCCATGGAATGGATGTTTATTTGGTTGTCATTCTCTTCGTTCTTGGGCTGAGTGGCTTGAAAGAAGTGTCTCTAGAGAAGAGAATCAATCGGGCATCCCAGAACTCAGGCCTAATATGAATTGTCTGTTTGTTTGAAGTGCATTATGTATAACATGCAGGAGAGAGTGCAGCAGAGTTATTGAAACCATGCGGTGAGGCAAACTATAGAGGAGTTCAAGGCCTTAGAGAAGAAAGAAAGGAGACTCGTTAGGTATATATATATATATATATATATATCATACTATCCTTTAGATTTCTGTTTCTCCTTCTGTCTCTGCAAATATATACACACACACACACACACATATATATACACACACACATATATACTGAGCTGATATATATATATATATATTTGCAGAGACAGAAGGAGAAACAGAATTCTAAAGGATAGTATGAGGACCTGAAAGTAAACAAGATAGGGAGACAAATATAACTAAGTTTCAATTGCTGGAAACATTTTTGTTTTGTTTTGTTTGCAATGCTTTACAGTAATGTACAGAGAATCCCCTTCATTTATTTAATTTCCAGTTAAAATGGCATTTAAGTACAGAAAGCATACCTTGAATAGGCTATTGACCAGAACCAGCACCAACTACATATAATATAAACATTTTCAGAATTTATTATGTCTAATATTTATTACTTTTACCTTTACCATTTTTATTCTTTTTGTAATACATGCTACTGTTTAAAGAAAACTGCAGAGGTGTTTTTCCACATATCTAAAAATCAGTCTTAGATGCTGGTGCCTTTTCTGCCTTTCACAATAAAAGCAATACAAATGCATTCACTAATGTTGAAGTCTAGAATCTGAAGAGGGCAGGCCCTGGTTTTGAGGACACCAGAAAACCTAGCAAATTTTCTTTTCTTCTGTACTAATTTTCTTTTTAGTACAAACTGAAGGTTGAACGGAAACATCTGTCATGTCACTTTTCACTTATAATCTTTTTCATTTTTCACTTTTAATCTCCTCTACTCCATTTGCTGATAAACAAACAGCTTGCATTTAAGTGCCAAATTGACTGGTCTCTGACATCTGCACAATAATATATATTGTGTACATTTGAAACTAATAAAACATGATCTAATGCAGCTTAGTGAGACGGCAAGTGGTTTGGTTAACAAAGTACAACAGGAAATCAGTTGACATATACACACCTCTTCTGCAACAGTTCCTTGACATTCAAGGCACTTAAAGGGATCCTGTGGGTTGGCTCATCTTTCCGGTGTGTACTGTATCAGTTCTATGGAATTCAGGTTTGGACATTCAGTATGCAGATGTTCTTGCACAACTTGAGGTTTTTGTGTTGTCACCTTACTGAGGGACTTCCCAGCTATATAACGCCTCAATGAGCCACACAAGCCCTTTAAACAGCTCATGCTGAGACATCTGTATGTGTACCGGTATTTTGTTATGTCTCTTTAGTTGCTGGTTGACTCAAAATCAAAGCTTGTTTAGTTCCTCAGTATTTTCAAAGCATTTGTTTGTTGGCCACAGCTACATTTGCATGACTTTACAAAATGTAGATGGATCTTAAAAGAAATTAAACTATTTAGACCAAATGGGTTCTTAGATAAACCCGATTTTTGCTCTATGCAAGCTCCCTGTTAAGCCATTAAGCCATTAAGAACATGGAATGCCTGGTACAGGTAGGTAAGGAGATGCCACTGAAGAGAAGGAAAGTGGAGAAAAACTAGCTATACTAACCTATACTAGCTATACTAACCGTGGCTCCCCTCTTGTTAATTATATTAATATGACAATTAACTTTAAGAAGATTAACATTTTTAGGCCAGTATTCTGTTGAATATGGTAATGCATGTTTCAGATATTTGATTGACTATAGGACTACTGAAATCCTCTTCATTGAAGTATCGTTACCGCATTAATTTTATTTTTTGTTTTACTATTTGCTCATTCATTTACAATTTCATATCAATGACCAAATGGATACAGCTAAATTGTTAATTTATTTCCAGGAACCTGCAGTTCTACCTCTGCTACGTTTGTTAGTGTACCTAGAGGGTACATAGGACAAGACATTACAAGTCTCATTTTGGATTTTAGAATCAACCACATTTTTTTTTTAAATATCTAATAAAGTTTCTAGAAACTCAACACAGTCACTAAAATTGATTTTACGTTAAAAACCACATACTACTTTGAGAAGAAAAACTAAACTGTCACTGGAGCATTTCATTAGAGCTTCTTCCACTTCCAGATGTCTCTAATACAAACTTAGCATTAAGGATAATTTCACATTGAGGGTTTGTTAATAAATCACTGCTCTGACACAAGTTTTATCAAAATCAAGTATAAATATTACAAATGTACATACAAATGAGACCTCAGGGCTGTGTTATGTGGAGCAGTAAAAAAGTATGCATTACTAAAGCGTACTGTCAAATTTCCAAAATTTCCCATATGCCTCCGGCTTAAAAAAGCAAAACACTGTGAAGATTTATTACAGGCAGGAATGACTTTGTTCGATTTTATATAAATAAAGTTGTAGGGAAGGCTTTGACCGCTAAACCTAATTTGAGCTCTAACCTTACTCGTTTGGAGCTTTTCAGAGAAGTTGGCTTGTAGGAATTCCTGCAAATCTGCAATCGTGAGATTATTTTGTGACGTTATGGATCTCCTGCAGCATATACGGATTGTTTTACGCATCACATGTCTACTGGCAACAGTTTTTGGTCTGAAAGAGGAAGCGAGTACAGTGCCAGATACAGTGTTCCTGCTTTCCAGACGTCAAACAAAATCCTGTCAAAAACCCATTTAAGTGAAGGAGCCGAAGCGGAGAGAATGCAGGACAGAAAGACAGAGTGAGGGACAGGCCAAAAAAATGAGAGCCAGCTGTAATGGAGTAAATAAACAGCAGTGTTGGGAATGACTGCACCCAATCAAGAGCAATTCACTGAGCTGATCATTTACAGTCACTCTTCAAGCCGTTGAAGTAAACAAGAACCTGCTGACTTTCCTAGGCTTTCTTTTCCACACGTTCAATCTCCGACCTCTCTTTATTATTTTCTCTTGTTTTCAAGACATCTTTCTTCCTCTGTCGTTTTCATCCTGTTACCTATCCTTTTCCCCCTTTTTTTACCTCGGTTTGTTGTCATTTTGCTCTGAATTAGGTAAACATCTTTACATTTCCGAATATTACTTCACCTCTCTGCCTTTCTTCCTCTCTCTCTCTCTCTCTCTCTCTCTCTCTCTTTAATCAGTCTGACCTACATAGCGTTGCCTACCACCATGCATCAGTTGCCAGTTCTTGGTTCCCATCCTATCTTGAATTGAACACAGAGTCCAAGAGAAACAGATAGAGCGGTCAAGCAGTAGAGAAAGAAGCTTTCATACAGGCCAAAACCCTCATGCCCCCGCATCACTTGGGCACTTAAACCATACTATTGCAAAATCAGAAAGCATCAGAGTAATCAACACCTGCAAGTACACAACTCAAGCATTTCTTTTCTCCCACTCTGCCAGTAAGGGGGATTTGTGTTAATGCCAGACCTGAATAGGCAATGTTACAGCAGGTAGTTGACGCCAGTTGTAAATGGCAAATCAAAGGTTCTGGACATCATGCAGGGCATTAGAGAAAGCTTATATAGGAGATTACAACAGGAAGCCTCCATCACCTGGAGTGAGAATAAGACAGAAAGGGGTCAGATGTATTTTTGGCACCTTCAACAGCTTTAGGCGCTGGTGCCATGTTAATGCAAAATGATCCATGGTGAAAAAAAAGAAAGAGCATAAACATGAATTGTAATCTGACTGTTCTCATTAAGGTGACATGGCAACAAAAGTAAATGGACTGCATTTTCTGCTTCTCACAATCCCCTGCTGCTGTGTAATTTCATGTTAAATAAATAATACTTTCTGCATTTTTCCTCATGCTGACAAATGAATAATCTGTACATAACAACTGTTTTAACTATAAATGAATAAATTACTGGGGGTCTCTAAATTTTCTATAGTTCAATATATCTGGTAAAACTTATTTAAAAAAGTTACGCCTTATTAATGTTTAACATTACTGGTAACATGATGCACCTTTACAGTACTAACAGGCTGCTCTGCTCAATAAAATCCTGTGTGGTATTTAAGAGACTCAAAATGATGAAGTTGTGTAATAAAGTGTGTACATGCACTACAGGTTTCATCAGAACACAAAGTGCAGAAACTACATATGACATGCATAACTAATACTACCATTATGAAGAGATTAGTAATTTTAGTATACACATGCACACACACGCACACACACACACACACACACACACACACACACACACACACACACAGACACACACATACACACACTACTAATCCGGGTGTCTAGGAGTTGTCTGGCAGGGGCAGATTGGTCTCACTGAAAGACTCAGGAGAGGTAAGGAGAAAGAAATTGAAAGGTGGGAATATGTAAGGGTATCCAGAAACTACAGTAAGCTGAGAATGTGCACATTTAGATTGGTAGATATGTGTGTTTCTGTGTGAATAGGATCCTGTGTGTGTGCGTATTTGCGTGTGTGTTCGTATATGTGTGTGTGTGGTTTAGCAGGACAAAAAAACAGATGGTTGTTTTTATGTGGTGGTGCACAGTGTCAAATTAAAAATTAAAGTGTTCATTTATGTTCATTCTCTCTAAAATGAACACTGAAGGTGTTAATTCAACAGTGCAGGGTGTTAAACTCAAGGGACTGGGCAGTGTGGGCACTCATCTGCTATTGGCAGTGTTTTGGTAAGATGAGGAGAGGAGGACATGGACACTAATCCTCTGCTGAATGTCGCTTTTACACGAAAGGCAGTTAACACACATACCACGACCACAGGCTTGAACTCCTCTAACTCACTCTCTCTCTCTTACTTGCTCTCCCTTTCTTACACTCACACAGGTCTTTATTAATACAGTATGAGGACATGGGTTAACATACATCGCTCATATGTATTACACAGTGGTAAACCATGACTATTAGTTGAGGACAAGAAAAAGCCCACCTCTATAATAACCCTAATTTTTACTTTACATAGTTATAGTAAAAATTATATATATATAGTTATTATAGTATATATATAGTTATATATATACTTTTCATTTATAATTGTGCGTCACTGTTGTAGATCAACACCTAGTATTTACAAGTATTTGCCAGTGAATAACATTTATTTAATTTTATGTGTTACATACATTGTGAAACTGTAATGTATATCCCTGCATACGGCCACTATTTCCCAACATGACTGATTATTTTTGCAGTTGGTCTCTTTTGGATAGCTCAAAGTTTTTTTTCACATGAAACTGAAAATCAGTGATTGTTTGATTCCTCTGTCATTTCCTATTTATATTGGTAGTTAATCTGGCATGGAAGGCCTTCTACTGTCTAGCTCCTGAAGCACTAATCAGTGGGAGAGCTCGCTGTGTATAACAAGATACTATGAGAAAAATCATGTTTGAATAATACTTCTTTGGGTATTCCAATTTCTTAACTCTTTTGTTTCCAACTAAAACTTAGCAGTAACAAAGAATTCTACTTAAATACCTACAAAATGTAAAAATAGTAAGCATGATGATTTTATGAAATAAAATAACTTGTAGCTGTGTATTTTTTGTTCTCACGAATCATGAGGCCTTATCTAAATGCTTTAAAGGATCCTCCACCAGTGTTATATACATACCACATACTAGTATACATACTATGTGTACTATATATACAAAATATATTATACATACTGTATACTACTACATAAAAAGTGAGCTCAGCTTTCAGCTACTTTACAGTGCACCCATGTGAAAAACACAGCTTTTTCGGATGTGCTGGAATGGTCCCGCGGTCTCTGTGCTTAATATTAAACATTGGTAATAGAAGTACAATAACCTGCACCTGGCTATGGAGCAGTGGAACTGCATTTTTTAGTATATGGAAATCCATACGTTTGTAATGAGGATGATTCTGCTGACCCAGACTTGCAAGTTAGTCCTGATTTTTAAAAATGGACATCTACCTAGACAATTGATGGAAACAAGATTGCAAGCATTCAGACAAACACAAATATACCTTAGCTTCTTCCCACAGCCAACTCACCAAACCTGCCACTAAGCTGACTGTAATGCAGAAAAGGCCAAAAAAAGCTTCTGGGAATGATCAAGCCTTTAGCTTTAACCCTCCTGCCCAGCCTTACTCTGTTACATTGGCCAAGTGAGGGCTAATCTAAAGTGACAGCAGCACAGACAGGGGCTTAGCTCCCACACGTCATAACATGGTCACCCCCTCCACGCGTGCTATTGACAGGACCGCACACACTAGAGCTGAAACATACACGCTCAAATCGTGAAAGCAGTATCATATAATTCAATAATCGCTGGCTCTAATGGCTATTCTTAGTGTCGCAAGCGAGTGTTTGTTATGTCTGCTCTATCAGATGGGAAACTCTGCAGACAAGCTTTTAGTGGGTACTAGGGAGTGAATGTAAGCTGGCAATATGGATATTACCGTGGTTATGGTTAGTACTGGTATTTACTTCAGTTTAGCATTTTATTAGTCTAGAGAACTGAGTGAGTTTTGAGATGACTGCCACGAGATAGCGGGCGAAAACATCCTGGGTTGACTTTTCTTATTGGTGATGATGGGCCTGGGTGGAGAGGTGGGGGGGTGGAGGTGAATGACTGAAAAAATGGAAAAAGAGAAGAAAGCTCCTGCTGGTTTCAGAGCTTTATCAGATCTGGGTGGGTAAGCCTGTGGAGCGGGTTTCTATATCCAGGGCTGATCAGTGAATGTGGTATAGAAAAAAGTATTGGAACGCCTTTGAAACATCTCACTGAAATACATTAGCTGCTGTTATTCTACCGTTCAGTTTCCTCAAGTGTCAATCTTGGTCAGAAATGTTGACTTTCTGTTCTGTTTTAAACGGCAACATAGGGTGGGGACAGACTTACCGAGATATACTTTAATGTGACCATGAACTGTAACACGGTGGTTGTGTGTATGTGTGTTTTTCTGTTGATCAAGTGCACTACAACTGCATGTGTATGCAAAATGTGGTAGTAAATACTAACACCCACTCAATCCTCAATCAATTCTTGTCAAAATAATGTTGGCAGTTTTTCACAACCAGGAATTATTCAGAATTCAAGAGCTCATAAAAGTGAAACAAATCAAATAGCAAAAGTGCATTTCTCAAGGCATTGTTAATCTTAAACAATCAGACCAAACGGAGTTTGAAAAATGTCAATATCTCGAAAACTGCAGCAATGGATAGCAGACAAAAAATGTGTACCAAGAAGAAGAAGCAGAAGAAGAAGATGAGAAGAAGAAAAGGAAAATACCTTCAGATATGTAAGATGCAGATCATACACTAAAGCATTGCACAACATAATTAGGATTTTTTATCACTAATATTTTGGTTCTCAGGCTGAAGAGCCATAAGAGACTCCGCTTTAGTATGTAGTCTATATCTTACATTTTTGATCAGAATTCCTTATATCTTTAGTCTGACTGAGTAAGCAGAGACGGACAACTGCAGTCTCCAAACTGTTAGCACACACTGCAAAAGAAAATGCATGTTGAGAAGCGAGAAGACTTCTGGCAACCGCCAGCAGATAGTATAAAGCACATATATAGCAAAGACAGGCTCTCAGAAAAGCAGTGATTAACATTTTATGTTCTACTCATACAGGTTTAAAGGAATTAAATTGTCAACATAATTTTGTTATTATACCATTTGGCATTACCTAACTAACCATTTTATAAACTATTCTAGCTGTTTACCAGCTAAGAGATCTAAAATTAGGCATTATTCCAATATTTCTCAAACAATGCATATAGGGTAATATTAAATTTGACTGAAATGCCCCTTTCAACTTGTATTGTGCAGAAATAAAATGGCAACCTCGTGAAACCAGAGTAAATGTGGGACAACATTTCAACACCAGCCATCACGCAGTTTTACATTTGTTAGTGTTTAGTATGTATGTGAAATAACATAGAAAGGGTCAACATTCTCAAACAGAAATAAAGGCAATATGTATTTGTGTTTTTAGACAAGAAGTCTGACACTGTGATATGACTAAAATCCAAAATGTTTGATGGTACTGTTTGCAGCTTGGTCAGGAGAAGGCCTCAGAACACATGCTGGTTAGGAGTTTTATTCAGCAGCCAGAGCAAACTGTGGTGTACAAACTGAAATCATAGTCTTTTTTGCTTTGATATGTCTTTTTTGTTTGCAATATACCGGCAGTTGTGGTGCTGTGGTTTGCCATGTTTCTCTGGTGTGCTTGCTGAGGTCTTTTCCTGCAGTCAGTCCGATGGGACTGCGGTACCCGATTTGTTTGGTATTAAAATAAAATTTGTTTGACTTTACTTGGCACATGTCCTATTACATAAGTGCTTCTAGAAAATTCATTTATGTCCACCTATTTAAACACTAAATATTAGGGTTGTGTGATTACATTGTGTTTTTATTGTCACACTTTAAAATGTGGTATATTAAAAATACATAATCTGCATTACATATACCAAAACAATTTACTTTTGTCAAATTACATAAATACATAAATTCACAATAAAAAAAAACCAAAAAGCAATACACTATACTATCTGGCTTGTTCAACTGTTTTTGAAATAAGTCTGTTTGGTTTTTTGGGGGGGGGGTTGAGTTCCATTTGTATACATTTTCAGAACAATGGATAACACTTAATTTTACTGGCCCACTGTAGATGGTTTGTAAATGTTCAGTATACCTTTAAGTAACATTAAACTAATCTAATAATATGTTGGATGCAACTGAACTTGCAATCTAACCCTAAGAGATTAAATCTAACCCTAAACCTAACCCTATCCCGAAAGACAAAATCTAAACCTACTTCTAATCCTAACCATAAAGTAAAAAATATCACCAGACAGTTTGTTAATTACTTTAGTATTTGTAGGTATTTGTAGGGGACCATCCAAATAAAGTGTGACCAAAAATTATATGAATTTTGTGTTTTGGTAGACCACAAAAACCTGCAGATTTGGAAAAAACCCACTTCCACAGGAAAACAGGGCAAGGATAACTCTAGAAGTCCATCTCAGAGCCTAGACTTTAACGTTGCTGAAATATGGAAAACTGTTTTTATTTTGTTTTTAAAAAGTGACAGTTTGTTGTTGGTAAATAGATGCCTTTGTCAGCTGACACTGTAAAATAAAGAACATGAATCAAACAGCATGCTCAGACAGAGAGAGAGAGAAAGAGAAAGAGACAGACAGACAGAGACGGAGACAGCCAATAATGTATACAAATAGATATACAGACAGACAGACAGAGATGTCCCAGGGAGAGAGAGAACGAGAGACGGAGAAAGAGAATGTGACACAGGAACAGATCAAAAAAGGAACAGGGAAGACAGAAGGAAAAAGAGAAACAAAAACAGAGATGTATAAATAGATAGATAGGAGAGAGAGTTATACTTCAGAAAATGAAAGAGAGAGAAAGAGAGACAAAGACAGAGAAAGAGAAATGAGACAACCAGAGAGAGAGAGAGGAAGATGGACAGAGAGAGAAAGGGAGAGGATAAGGACAAAAGAAAAAGAGACTAAAAGTAATAGATAGATAGATAGATAGATAGATAGATAGATAGATAGATAGATAGATAGATAGATAGATAGATAGATAGATAGATAGATAGATAGATGAAGGATTGGTGGAAGAACATCAATAACCTGGAAATAGTCAGCCTTTGCCGACTTGGATCAATTATTAAGAACATAGGATCCAGCATTTAAGAAATATGACATGGATTGAAACTTGGCCCGAATAAGGAGGAGACGATCTTCAAATGCAACGACTTGTATCTTCAAATAAAAATCTAAACTGTCCAGGCTGTGGTCTTCTCTGTGGTTCTTGTGGCAGCCAGACAGTAAACAACTGAGACAGGAAATATATTGATGTCTTTGAACTTCGATGTTGGAAAAAACTCAATTAATTGGAAAAAATCGTCATGCTTGGAAGAGGACAACCAGCTACAAGATGGATAGATAACAACTAGAGGACTCATGAACAAGCCATTTAGAAGCCAATAAAGTAAAACAGAAGACAAGATATTCTGGAGAAACACTATCCATATGATCGTGATCTATATTAAGTGCTTGATATTACTTAATAATACTAGTAATAATAATACATCACCACAGAGGCACTAAGCGTAGCAGTTTCTTTCTTCTACTACTTTTCTCATGGGAATTTAAGCTGTATTTCTTGAGAAGGATGTGTGTGTATGTGTGTGTGTGTGTGTGTGTGTGTGAGAGAGAGAGAGAGAGAGAGAGAGAGAGAGAGGGAGAAAAAGAGAGAGAGAAAGAGAAAGAGAAAGGGAGAAAGAGGCCTTTTCCGGAACCTTCCCCAGGTGCAGTGACTCTCTGCTGGCACTTGGCTTTGTGTGTTAGAGCCCAAATAGCTCACGCAAATGCTACTTTAATCCCTGCTAATGTCTCCCTCACACACACTCTTTCTACCTCACACACACACTTTCTCTCCCTCCCTCATACACACACACACATATACAAACACACACACAGATTTACACTGCTTGTGCTTGATACCCCGCCTGTGCCTAAAACACCAGCAGGTCAGAACTTGTGAACTCTATCTGAACACTGTTTGAGGGAAAGAGTTCTTCTGTATGTGCAGAGTGGGGCCTTGAACACACCTGCATCATCCAAGGGTCGCTGTACTCTATTGTTTCAGGCTCTCTAAAACCATACTCAAGCAGAAAACAATACCCATTAGTGATGGGAACAATACCAAAAAAACACTTTAGCTTGTTTATCTATCTTTTACATATTCAAATCCTAACTTCCTGTTTACCGGACTGGCTTTAAGGATGTTTGGAGAAGGACAAAAGTCTGTAAATGTTTTAGAAAATGAGAGACGAGCCCTGGAGAAAGTACAGATGACTGCAATGCCAAAGGCCTTCTAACAGGCCTGAGAGTAAAAGGGTGGACATCTTTGTGGCAGCATGATGGCCTGGGGGCGGACGGCTGATCAGATTAAACCTTCTTTCATGTTAATTAACGAGATAATGAGTGTGATGGGGAGAGGTTTGATGTGCTCTTACATTTCAGCTGATTTATGGAAAGAGTCTGATGGCAAAACCGCAAAGTCTCAGACAAAGAGTAATGTACACACAGAGCCAGAGCATGAATCAAACAGCATGCTCAGACAGAGAGAGAGAGAGAGAGAGAGAGAGAGAGAGAGAGAGAGAGAGAGAGAGAGAGAGAGACAGACAGACAGACAGACAGACAGACAGAGACAGCCACAGCCACAGCCACAGCCAATAATGTAGACAGATAGATATACAGACAGAGATGTCCCAGAGAGACAGAACAAAAGATGGAGAAAGAGAATGTGCCAAAGGAACAGATGAAAAAAGGAACAAGGAACGAAACAAAGAAAAAAAAACACAGGGATAGATAGATAGCTAGTTAGCTAGTTAGCTAGTTAGGTAGCTAGCTAGCTAGCTAGCTAGCTAGATAGATAGATAGATAGATAGATAGATAGATAGATAGATAGATAGATAGATAGATAGATAGATAGATCAAATAATTCAATAATATGAAAATCCACTGTTCATCATTTCACACACACACACACACACACACACACACACACACACACACACACACACATACACACACACACACACACACACACACACATACACACACGGACACACATGCACACACACACAGCAGTGCAGGGTATTGTGAGGTCTGGATTACACATCTATAAACAGACATGGTGGCCATACCACCAGCGTAACCTCGCACAGATGGACATAAACACAAACAGCCAACCAAATAAACAAACAAACAAGCTTATCTCAGAAACACACTTCATCTGTGTACTCAAAAGCCCAGAACAAAACTTTCAATGATGAAGGAGCATGATGTTATCACAGCCTGAAAAAAAAAAACGATCACAGCAACGTGCCCTGGAATACTCTTCTGAGAACTGCATGTTAGTCAATGCAGTGGGGTAGAAACGGGCAACATGATGATACCATTACTGTAATAAATGTCATGATTCTGGGCATATTGTTTATATCATTAGTATTTATTTTATGCAGTATATTAAATTTAATACAGTATATTATACAGACTGGATGCCTGTTGCAGATCCACACAAACAAATACAGTTCAAAAGAAGAGAACCACAGGCCAGTAAATCCAGAGAGGCTTTGTTTCCTGTTCCTGTAAAGCTGTTGGTTTTAGAGATAGGATTTTGACATGACAGACATGGAAAGTGTTACAATGTAAGAGCTACTTTGTTGACTAACAACTCCAAATCCTAGAAAATTGTGACAGTATGCAAAATGCAATTTGTATGCAGTGTTACATTTACTTTGAGCTTATTTCACTGCACACATTATGAGCCCAAGATATTTCATGTTTTGTTTGGTCAAACCATTATATTTCATTTTGTTTATGTTTCAGCTCGTGATCTTAGATCTATAGATGCTGGCCTTCTGCAAATACCTTCTGTAAAGTACAGGAAACATGGAGAGACCTCTTTTAGTTATAATGCTTCTAAACTGTGAAACTCAATCCAAGCTTCTATTAGACTGTCGAGCTCTGTGCTCATGTTTATTTATAGGTGTTCTATAAATAAACATTATCATTATTATTATTATTATTATTATTACTATTGTTTAATATATACATCCATTTCGTAATTTCAGGCCTGCGACATATTCCAAAAAAAGTTGGGTCGGGGGCAACTGAGGGCCAGTAAGGAGATAAAAAAAAGTAAATAGTGATATAATTTTAGACAGGTGATGTCAAGGTGATTGTAATCATGATGTGATACAAATAAGAAAATTATTGAAATGTTTAATGTTCCTTAAAGAGGTTTGAATATTTCTCTCTCTGTGGTGCATAATACCATCACTAAAGGATTCAGTGGATAAAGAGCAAGGTTAATATAACCTGATATAAACCTATATCCTATTACTGTGCATAACAGTAATAATTTCACATATATAAAAATTGCTTGGTTTTTACTGTTTTTCTTTGATTTTCCTACAAAGTCAGGAAACGAACTCCCCACATACAAACTGCAATTATCACTTGGCACCTGTGTGCAAAGATTTCCACCCACTCATACTCAACAAATGAGGAAATATTAGACAGATAATCTAAAGTCCTCTGAGACTCATTAGACAGATAACCTCCACTTTCATCATTTCACTCTGCAGAAGATTCTCTGCAGGAACAGAATAACATAATATCTGTTAAAAACAGCAATAGCACTACAGAATTCTGGTTCCTAGTGATACTGATGTTTTCCCCCACATCAACATGCCTTGCCTGGAAGGATACCTGAGGCACATCTCTTGAACATTATCATAGATAAGTTGTTTTGCCAAAATTGTATTTTTTTTCCCTCCATGGTTAGTAGCTGTCAGTGTTTCTTGCACATACATTAACTTTTTCCCCCTTTTTAGTACACTTTGTTTTCCACTACTGATATTTATTTATTTGCTGGCATATCCATACCCTATGCACTCACATACTGTCTGCTTGTGTGCATGTCTTTCTCTCCTCAGGAAAAACATCCCTCTTTCATTAAAGAGAGTCACAGAGGCCAGGAAGATAAACAGAAAGTCTGTAATCAAAAGGCAACCTGAGACCGACCAATCAGAGCAGAGTGTGTGCTTCTCTAGCTTCAAAACCATGCTATTGATCAAGTTTTGCAAATTTACAAAAGAGCCATGCTCTAAAATAAGAAATTGCATAAGCCAAAGCTTCATTGCTTCTGAGAACCATGCATGGTTTAGAGATGGGAAGGGAGTCATCACAAATTCCATGGCAACCGCAAATCCTGTGTGTGTATTTGCGGGGGAAGAGATACTGATGAGAAAAGAGACAATCAGGGCATGGTTTGAGAAGAATGCCATAGCACAAACATCACTATGCTGAAGGGTTATCAGTCTAAAGAGAACGGAATCTAAAAAATGAAGATGATCATTGTATTATGCTTGTCTTTTCAGAAAAGATCTGGTCTGTATGCTTTCGATTCCTAAACGCTAGAACACTGACGGGTTACTTCAGGCCCCACAGAAAGTTCCAAATTTTCCATTAGCAATTAATTTAGAACATGTGTATCTGCATCTGTATTATATTTGAAATGCACCTTTTAAATACACACTTTCATCTTTATAGTCATGGCAATAGAGTAAAACAAGGTGGGTTATTTTGGTCATGCATGATTTATTATAGGCGTAGTGTCATTGCTATCTATTAGTTGGTGCATGGTGGTTGCCAGCTTTGCCTGCTGTGTTCTGGTGCACATTAGCACCTCGAGTTCAGACCAGTTCATCACTCCGCTGTAAGCAAAAAAGATGAGTCAAACTAACTTCGAACCATAAATAAAACCACTAAAATGAATGTGTGTCGTTTTTACTCCGTACATCGCAATTATAGTAAATTCGGTCATATTAACTCTATTACTAGCAACTGTTCCCTATTTGTATGCATTCTTCTAAAGAGTATGCTATAACTTAAGGCCCGCAAGGTTCTATAGCTTATGGATTTAATTTCCACATAAACAGGGGAAGTTTACTTTCACATTTTTTGAAGAGTAAATGAGGTCCAGATATGACAGTCAAGACATTTCTAGATGTCTGGCTGTATTTTAAAAGGTTATGACTATTTGGGAGGACATTTAATAATTTTGGTACTTGACATTTTCCAGGAAGATGGTTATGTATGCTCCTTGGCATAGTTTGAAGATGATAAATGGAGACTGCATAGCCTTTCATTGCATTCCTGAGTAATAATAACAGTTGTGAGTAGCAACCTTCAGGGTTTAAGCACTTTGCGTAAAAACACTGGTCTATGAATACAAGAGAAATACAATGATGGGCAATAACTGGTTTTAGAAAAGTCTACTTTATTTTTTGATTACTAATTTTCTTGATCTTATGACTATGAATCATGCAACGACACTTTCCCCATGAACCAAAACGTTTCAAATGTATTGCTTGACTTACGCTGAACAATATCCTAAGCTATTAATATGTAATTATATTTTAAAGCTTTGCAATATTCATTCTAAATTCCAAAATGATTAAACTATTCTCCTAACATTTTTTAGGGTATACACTAAGGGATCTGAGCAGAAAGACAATATTTGACTGTACAACTGCTCATTAAAAATATAACACACTGTACTAGCATCTTCGCCTTATTTGCCTGAGTTTGGGGATACCACACATGTACAACAAAGTTCATAATTTCCACACCTTATTCTTACTGTAGCCAGCCACATTTTATTGCAGAATGTAAAATGTGCTGCAGGGCACTAGCATTATATGTGGGGGCCTTAGCAGTCATATGCACTCTGAGGGAGAACAGGCAAAAGACAACTTCTGGTGATAAGAGAAAAGTCGGCAGCTTTGCAGAGCACCAATGAGTTGGATTATGGGGCTTCAGGGTGGATGAGTAGTAAGGGGTTACACTTACCACAAATCCTATATGTGTGGGTCTGCACTTTTGCGTATCTGAGTATGTGTATGTGTGTGTGGATGCACAAAAAGCTTTGTAAAAACATCTCTTGGAAGTGATTACATAATAGCAGCGGAATTCTGATACTATCACATGGGCTGGAGAGAATCTTGTATACTGTGAGGTACACGTATGCTGTAGTCAGAGAAAATGGGCTTGTTATAGTTCTGACATGTTTCAATGCTTCAGGAGCTTCTCTCAAACTGATACTGCAACCAGACACTCTGTTAAATACATTTACCTTGTATCTTCACTCTTTCTCCATATTATCAGCTCAACTTATAGGTGTCCTTTCTACATCTGAGGTCTCTAGTCCATCTGTTTTTCTACATGCTATGTAAGTCCCTTGCCAGGATTCCCCCAGGACCACAGCAGAGCAGATATTATTTGGGTGGTGCAGTGAGACTGACACAATATACTTAATTCATATATTTCAAATGTTTTGATCTGTTTGGACTAAACATCACAGCAAACCTAATAACTGCTGTTGTAGGAAGAGAAAGGAGAAAAAGGCTTGCTTCAGCAGGATCTCAGATCGTCAGATTTAATTGTCACTGTGCTTAAACCGGCTTCTTCTTCCTGCATCAAATTTCCTCCTGGGTGTTGAAAACAGGTTTAGCTTGAATTCCAAATAAATATAGGGCAACTTGACATGTTGAGATTCTATGTACTTGTTCAACTTTGTTTTATTGCAGGCAGTTTTAACATTAAAATACTATTTTACAAAGTATTTTACCATTTACACATAAAAAATTATATATATAATTATATAAAGATCAGTTTTTACAAAATTGCTTGTATTAGATATTTTCACATTAATAGTGACACTTTGGTGTGGTGAGTAAAACACTGCTGACAATACTCTCTTCAACTTTTTAGGTCATGGTGCCATAAAACATAAGCGTTCCTTACTTCTATCTTGGGTTAGCAGAACACATACCATCTTGGCTTTTAAACCCCCCCCCCGGAGATTTCTAATTAACAAGCCCCACCACACACACAGACGCAGTTGCTCCAGGTAGACTGGGGGTGTTAAACTTTACAGGTCTGTGTGGGTGTGTGTGGTGGAAGTTCTCTGCTTATTCTCACTCTGTCGTTTTAATAACATATAAGCTGTAAAAAGGTTCATGGTTTGGAGAATATGTAAATGTAAGGGTCTTTGCAGCTTAACAGTCATTCCAGCTCTGCTTAAGGACCTACTTGGTTTCACTGTATACTTTTTTTAACTGTTTCCTGAATTCGACCTCATGTGTTTTAGCTGGCCACTGGGGGCAATTTGGATACAACAAATGTAGTAGTGTGCCAAGTGGACCAAGAAAAAAAAAAAGACTGAGAGTTCAACATTTTCCTCATCATCATCAACGTCATCATTACTCACCCTTTTGAACATGACAGGAGCATTGATTGCCTTGGCAACAGTCATGCCCAAATGCCCTCTTCATCATCCTAAGTCGAACAGAAAAATGTGTTAGTAAAGCGCATGCTGTCAACATGTGAAAAGCATAATAGAATATACACATGCTCTACCTCAATTTATCAAGATTCTAGAAGTTTGACTGTACATATTCCTTAGTATTCCACTGTGGGTATTTGAGCGTGGCTGTGTGTATGTGTCAGAGAAAGAGAAATGGTCAGAAGACTGATGTTATAAATTTGACATATCTTCATTAATCCCAGAGCTAATTGCTTTGGACCAAATAAAGTACTGCAGTTTTATATGAAGGAACTGAAGGAGGAAGCCAGACTGAGAGACTAGAGCCAATAACCATTCATGCATTTCAGTGTTTTCAGTTATTTTAGAGTTAACCTCATGTAGACTAATATGAATATTTTTTACAAGATGACACATGTCACACAAACTGTATACTGTATACTGTAAACTGCTGTATACATCAAAGTGGCCAGTGAAGGCATTTATGTATAATCTATACTATCAAATATTACATTAATTAGCCTCGATAATGACCTTTATCCAAATGCATTTATAGTCAGTACAGTGTAAAGGAATATACACACTGAGTAGCTTTACCTTAATAAAGATAAATTTGAGTTTGGTTTCACAACTAATGGAAAAGCAAAAGCAAAAAAAATACGCTATTAGAGTCCCAAACTTTCGACTCGATATATCAAAAGCGTCAAAAACAGGAAACTCAAAGTTTGCTTTAAATACAGCCTCGTGGTTTCACTTGCACTGACGTGGAGATGGGTATTAAGTACAAATCCATTATGCGTTGGCAGTATTTAAATCATTTGGCATCTGAGATGTTGAGGCTGCACTATCCATCACTAACCTTATTGTTGTCATTAGGGGATTGGTGTCACAATGGATTAGCCCTGCTGACAGTGAGCAAAGTCTGAGTGTTCATTACTGCAGCTCAGCTCAATGAGGCAGTCTACTCGGCACATAAATCACGACTTATTCATGTCAACCGTGAGCTGATAGACATGCTTAAAAGATTGCTCTGGTTACGGGCAATGTTATGGCCTCATATGTATCTGTGCATACATTCGTGACTATGGAAAAAGGAATTCAAGTTTTTTTCGCATGTGGTTGTGTATATTAATATCATTTTTTTACAGTTTAAAGAGATCATGCACGTGAATTTGGATATTACTATGCATGTACACAAGGTGTATGTGTGTGACTGCACAAGCAAAAATATGTTTGTAATAGCGACGTGAGTATCTTTCCATTCAGTATCTTTGGCCAAGCCGTGGTCTCCCGTTCTTCATCATCATTAATCACACTGTCCTTCTTTTTTCCTCTGCCTCTCTCTGTCTTTCTCTCCCTGTCTTGCTCAGAGGAAAGCAAATAGAGTGATTAATCATGTTCAGATAAAAGCGGGAGATAAAGGAGCGATGAGGATGAGTGTGTTTTAAAGAAAAACAGTCGCACCTCAGGAGCTCGGTCCTGACCTACGCTGAACTTCCCCACAAAGGTCAAAGGGTGAAGGGTCGCATATGGAGACAAGAAGCTAGCAACAGAGGAGAAAATGATGGGTGGAGTGTGTTTTCCGTCTTTTTAATGTCAGCAGCTCTTCTCTTGTAAGTATATACATATATTCATAATGATTATTTTTACAAACAGTGATTCTGAGAAAGACAAACGCATGGGAGTATATACCCACCACTGAGCACTTTACTGGAAACATCTCCTTATTTTTACAATCACTGTCAATTTTATCACCTCCACTTAATACATAGGCACACTTTTTGTTTACAATTACAGATTGCAGTTCATCTGTTTCTCTGCATACTTTGTAACCCCCCTAGACCCCCAATGGACCACCACAGAGCATGTTACATTTATGGCATTTAGCTGACGCTCTTATCCAGAGCGACTTACAAGGGTATTTATATTACAGGTGGGCCAATGTAGTGTTAGGAGTCTTGCCCAAGGACTCTTATTGGTCTAGCACAGCATAGTTACCCAGACCAGGATTCAAACCCCAGTCTCCTATATGTGGTGGTGAATCCCTGGGAGGTAGTGCTGTTATTCGCTGAGCTACACCAACCACCCTGTATTATTGGGTGGTGGCTTATTCTTAGCACTGCAGTGACACTGATGTGGTGGTGTGTGTTAGTGTGTGTTGAGCTGGTGTAAGTGGATCAGACACAGCAGTTTTGCTGGTGTTTCAAACTCCGCACTGTTATTGGTGGATTGAGAAAAGTCCAGCAACCAAAACTAGAGACTCCTGAGACCACTGATGAGGGATTAGAGGATAACCAACACACACTGTGCAACAACAGATGAGCTATGGTCTCTGACTCAATATCTACAAGCTGTATTAAAAACTTCAGCAGTACTGCTGTGTCTGTCCCACTCATGCCACCGCACCACACACTAACTAAATCCACCCCCACGTCAGTGTCACTGCAGTGCTCGTCACTGATCCCCCACCTAAGTACCTGATTTGTGGGGGTCCTGTGAGCCAAGACAGGGCAATAAAACTTGCAGAACAATAGATGGACTACAGTCTGTAATTACTGAAATGTGGTGAGTGAGGTATGGTAAGTGGAGCTGAGTGACAGAAGGGATATTGTTCTTAGATGTATCTCAACTCCCTGTTAAAAGCTCGATATATGTTGAGTCCATAACGTTTTATACAGAAAAAATGTTTACAGTTACAAACAAAATAAACATCCCCTACTTAAGAAAGTGATTCTGTTTAACAACAAGTTTGGGAATTACTTCCAGGCTAGCAGGATAACCCAGTAATATCTAGAGTTAGGTTTTTACACTCTGTGAACTGGTGATTTGGGGACCTGGCTCTCTGGTGGGAATGTATTGATAAAGGATGTGTCGACCGGAGAATTTAATGAATAGTCTCCTATCAGAATGGAAACTCTTTTTGGTCCTGTGATGTTTGTGACATTTTTTTAATATCACATCTGTGTACTCTAAATTAAAAGCATATCGAATTGTGAGATGCCTAAATGTTTTCACCTCTAGAAACTATTGCAGTGCAGACAAAGGTTCAAAGCTGCAATCCCACATGCTGATACTTTAGTTCACCATGCCAAACATGGACATGTATGTGTCCCAACCACTCTGGCAGTAGATTTTAATGAGTTTAGGGAGACTTTGCCAAGGTCTCTGAATGTAACACCAGCAAACCATTAGGTAAGATTAAGAAAGAACAGGATAAATTAATGAACAAAAACGGTCTTGAGGGTACATTGCTTTAAATGCACCCAAGCGCTCTTTTTCTTTCTTCCTTACAACACACTCTTTCTACTCCCTCCATTTAGCTACCAACTTTTATATTCATTTAGCCATACTTTCCCAGCATGTTCGACATGCCACTCGCTCTTGCAGTCCATTACACCGTATGCCATTCCCATCTGTACTTTTACAGTCTCACTGTAAAACGCGGCCTGAGCAGACTTTTACAAGCCCGTCTGTTATTCCCCATACCTTTAACAACATCTACATGCTTTCAGCCTAGCGCATTTTCATAGCTGGCCTCCTCCTTGACAGCTGAGAGAGCAGTGGGCTTAGCTGGACCGCTGCAGAGTCTATAAAGCTTGTCTCCATTAAAAACACAGCAAAAAGACATGCGGTGAAAAATATTTATGCAGGTTAATAACATCTGATATGAAACTTTATACATACAGTAAGTGGCGACAGAGTGCAGTTGGAGCTGGCGGGGTTTTTATCGAGGGCTATGTAAACTATATAAAGTAGATTCAGCAATATAAGAGCTATATGCTACTAAGTATGGCAATGGGTGGTGTGTGTAGTGGTTTCATTTAGGGTTTATGAGATGGCGATGCGATATGAATATTGCAAGCATCTATGATTTACTGCACTCGAGTTATACAATGCTTCAGCGTTCTCAAGCTATTTATTTAAGTCTATGACTTATGCATGTGATTGCGTCATATCACATAGGTGTAAGTGACCAGTAAGTGTATGACTGTGCACAGTATGATTTATTGCATCATACATTGATCTAAGCATAATGGTTGCAGAATATTAACATGCAAAAGTCACCATCCTTAATGACCAATGACCTGCTCATTGTTTTGTAACAAGAGCAAACATAAAGACAGAGTCAGAGTCAGTAAAAAGGCAAGAGTCAAAACCAAGCAAACAATCAGACCAGCCAGGTACCAAAAGGAATAAACAAAAGGAGTATACCCGAGAATCAGAACTCAGTCAAAGCCAGAGTAACAAACGAGATCAATTGGGTTCTTGATAGCCACACAGCGTTTCAGACTAAACAGTCAGTTTGTGAAGGTTTTACAGGTGCACCAGTGGCGTTGAAAGGTGGGTTGTTTGTGCTACATATTGCTGTGCAGCCCCAAAACAAGTTGTCCTTAGATAAGCATTCTAATTAAGATATCATAACTGGCCCTGTCAGACTAGGCATCTTTGCTCTGTAATTCCTCACTAATTCACTCTATATGATTTAGTACAGGTCCCCTTAAGTTTAACCTAACAATGCCAGAATGTGGTAAGCGCTCAGCATGTGTGATTACATTATGTTTGATTACATGGTTGTAATTACTTCAAATTACAACATTAAGAACATGTTAATGGTGTTGAATGTGCCTTTCTCACAAGGCAAAAGAGAGCCGCTTACAGGCTATGCTTTTCCTACACTATTATAATTAAAGTACAGCAAAGAAAACCCTGCGCCACAGCTTTGACATAGCTGTGGTTTCACACATGAACCTGAAATGCTGCTAAAAGCTAAAAGCTAACCAGCACTATGCTTTACAAACCCACACTATGCCCAAGGTTGAACCAAATGCTCCATAAACTAGCAGCTGTGCACTGTATGCATGTCCCCATGGTGATTCACTCCAAAAGAATTTGCTACACCTGGTCCATAGCCCTTATTCAGCTGCTGCGTGCATATATGTATGTGTGTGTTTGTGCGTCTTTGAAAAAACTTTGAATGTTTTTTTTAACTACTATCAAAAATGACCAATAATGATACTACTACTACTACCACTACTACTACTACTACTACTAATAATAATAATACACTATTTTTCTTATATTTATTATTTGATTCAAATGAAAATCTCAAGTTGCTACAAAAAGAACAACAGTACAAAATGGTAAATGAATAAATAAAATAATAAAATAATAAATAGAGTGAATAACATGCCTTTCTGAATAAAACACCTTGCTCTATATCACACTTGCTGGTTCAACGTATCACCTTTATAACCATAAATGTTCTAAAGATCTACACAGTCAAGTCACATTATTACGACCAGCGACCATCAGCTTCTATACAGAGTAACCTGCGTGTGCAGCACGGACAGAAGCTAGACAGGCTGGGAGTGACTCAATAAGGTCCTGGTAGGCTGTCATAGGTATCCAGATCCATGCTGACTGCAGTGAGTTCCACAACTGCTGGAGGGTGCATGAGGGAGGATCCATAGAGCAAACACGATCGAGGTGGTCCCACAGATGCTCAAATAGGATCAAGTATAGGGAATTGGGAGGGCAGGGTAGTACTTGGAAGTATTGGTTATGTCAGACATCAGTGTCAGACATTTTAATATGTGTGAGCTGTCACATTGTTTTGCTGGAAGATCCCATCCACCCTAGGGAAGACAATCAGCATATATGGGGGGGTATGAGACCTGCAAGGATGGTTTACACCCAACTTGGCTAAGAGTGCCTTTCAACTGGGCCCTAAGAATGCTACAAAGACTTTTATCATTAAATATGCACTGCCGCCATCGGAAGCAGGAAGTGGTCCTAATAATGTGACTTGATTGTGTAAATCAAGACACTATATGGAAGTTTATTAAATGGTACTACAGTTACATCACAGCCTTTTGCCAAGCAAACTTGCATTTAAGTCAGTGTTTAGTAGATGTACAAGATAACAACAGGTACAAGGTAGGTCTACCTAACAAACTAGAAGACACATTTAGTGTGTGAGATTCGCTTGTTATAGTTGGCACTGAACAAAAATGAACAGTGATGAAAGTAAACACTATAGTAATTAGCACTGTTCAAACTACATACCTATATCATCACAGACTTGCCTCAAACCACTTTGAGTAGTTAAGTAATCTTAAATAGACTTCTGTGGTTTCTACCACTGCTATGTATAAAATGTTTATTTAACAACTCAACAGGAAGAACAGTTGGGTAGGAGTTTCTATTGCTTTTAGTAATATTACATTCATAACTCCAGTGGAAAATCTCAAGAACCGTAAACTGTGGACATCGAGCATGTCTTGGCAATCAGCATAATTTGGGGCCAGGGGAGACTGTGCAAATGTGACTTTTAAACAAACCTTTTCTCCATTGAGCCTTTGGTTATATAAGGTATATTTAAAGGAATACATGGGTTTGTAATAGCAACAGCAAGGTGTTATGTTTTGAGTTTGTTTGGGCACAAATCTTTATCTATGGGTGGGCTGAAGGGACTCCCCCATCGGTTAACATAGGTAGGAAGAATGGAAAGGGGCTCTCCCTCTTCAGAGGGTTTCCCCTGACTTCCATAAATCGCGCTGTTATTACTGCTTTACGCCTGATGGAAGAGTGTGCATGCATACATGCCTGTGTGTGTGCGCGCAACGCACAGCGCGAGTACATAATTAATCTTTCTCCCGCTTGATATGATTATGACCTGTCAGGTGTGGTGTCTGGAACATAGCCTTCACACACCTCTCATAGCGGTGCACTCATACACACACACAGCGGCCATGATGACAGCTAGCTTTCTCACTGCCGAGGCATTTGTTTGTCCTGAGGGGAGCTGGAAATGATACACATGAAGGCTGTTTATATGTGTTTCTGTGTGTGTGTGTGTCTATGTGTGCACATAAAACCACACAGTTGCTGAATCTAAACACATTTGAATTAAATAAATTATCGGTGTTCAAAGACGGGGATTTCTACACAGCAAGGCATTTAAATCATGATGATGAAAAACTCCCATTATCATAACATCTCGAGCACTGATTTCGGTTTGGCTCTCCATAAATCAACTGTAGGTTAGTACAAAGCCTCCATAAAAAGGACTCTATAACAAACAGAAAAAAAAGAATGGGAAAACACCTCAAGATACACATCTGTGCTGATAAGCCAGGGACAAGCAGTGATAAACTACAATGTCAGGCTGAAAATGATGCTGATGTTTAGGTTAAGTTACTAAGGTCAAAGGCGCATAATATTGATTTTCCAAACTTTATTCACAGTGGAGATGTAAACAAAGCCATTTAGAATGCACTGACACGAATGCTGCATTGTATTACAGAGAGACTATTTTTACTGGGGTGGTGATATAAACCACAGGTTACAATGCGTAATGCAAAAATAGTCATTTTATTCATTAATGAAAAGAAGCCAGTGAAGCTACAGGTGCCTGTGTTTTACATGTCGTGTTGATAATGTTAAAATCACAGTAATTAAAAAAACTTCGGTGGTCATTACGCAGAAAGCATGAAACACCCCGGACAGGCCGCAAATACTTCACAGGGCGGATGTACTTTCAGTCACTCTGAGGGGCAATTTAGCATTTCCAAATCACCTGAGTCTTTCGACTGTGGTAGGAAACCGGAGCACCAGGTATAAACCCACAAACCCACAGACAGAACACGCAAACTTGTCTCAGAAATCAACAAACCTTGTGATAGCTTTCTGTGAGGTAGCTTTTAGAGGCATTAAATACTATGGATGTCTGGCTCACATCACCACCGCAGATCATTGTGACATTGTAACTTTAATTAATGAGCATTCTTTTAAAATTGTAAATACCCTTTAAGGTAAAAAACAGAAGAACAGTAAATAAGTTAACGTTTTTTTATTGATTGAGTGAACTGGATGTAATAATGGAACGGGGATTCTGATCAAAACAGAATGTATTATATATTTTATATTTAAATGCTATAGTATTTAAACAATAAGGTAAACAATATTGATGTAGTCCATGGTTTACTGAGAAATAAAAATAAAGCTGGACCTCTGTGCTGCATTATCCCGTGATATTTAATCATTTACAGATAAAACTGCTGGTTGTAAGAATCATTGACCCATATCTCTAAGACACATCATCCAACCACTTCACTTATTACACTTATTACACTTATTTCTAGTATTATTATCCATTTTTTCAGCTCCATAACCCAGCAGTTTGTATTTCTACAATTAAAGACTGTAATCCCTGTTCCTCAATGGTCAGGACCTCCGGTAGGACCACCACAGAGCAGGTATTATTTGGGTAGTGGAGCATTTTGGTGGTGTGCTAGTGTGTGTATCAGGGATAGCAGTGCTGCTGGAGTATTTAAACACCTCAGTGTCACTGCTGGATTGACAATAGTCCACCAGTCAAAACTATCCAGCCAACAACATCCTGTGGGCTGCGTCCTGTGACCTCTGATGAAAGACTGGAGGATGACCAACACAAACTGTGCCGCTGCAGATGAACTATCATCTCTGACTTTACATCTACAAGGTGGACTAGCAATGTAAGAGTGTCTGAGAGAGGACAACCAGTGGATAGGGAATCAAAAACTCCAGCAACACTGCTGTGGCTGATCCATCTGTACCAGCCCAACACACTCATACCTAAAATCATACCTGCTCTGTGGTGGTCCTGTGGGGGTGCTGACCATTAAAGAACAGGATAAAAGGGGCTAACAGAGTATGTAGAGAAACAGATGGACTATGAAGTGAATCTACATGGACAGTGTAACTGCTGATAAAATGGACAATTTACCTAAATAAGTGGCCGGTCTTGGTATATTACTCTATATAAGAGGGTGCATGATTATTCCTTCAGTTGACTGGTTATCATGTACCATTGTTTAAAAGAAAAAAATGTGTTTCAGACATTGAAAAACGTTGGTATTTGGTTCTTGTGCTGAAAAAAGAACCAAATCATACACATACCAAACTACCTTCAAGCTTGTGAGTAACCTACAAGCATTATTCTACAAGCATTCTTTTTTTAAAGGGTGATTTCCAGTATCAGTAGCACCCACATGCTCGTAATCAAACAATCAGGCAAAATTCCCCTTTCTTTCCTTTGGTCATTTATGGATAAATTCCAAAGGAATTTGCAATGGAATTTGGTGTCGATGCAATCTATGGCCTGCTTTCATCAAAATTGTTTAGCAATGGCGGAGCAACGACGATTACAGCTGGTTACTGGAACTGAATCACTATTTATTGCCAGAATATAAGAGGTTGAGTCTAGTCAAGTCAAGTCAGGTTAACTTGCAAAGTCAGCACTCAGGCTAATAAAATATCTGAAGGTCTATTTACAGCGCACCAACTACACATGAATCTGTGAAGCACAAGCCTGAGGCTGTAAGAGGAGCCCTACAAGTTCGAGTTAATGACTATTTTTTTAAGAAAAGCAAAAGTGATTCCGTTTTAACTTCTGTATTAAATATTAATTGTACAGACGATTACCAAAGTTGTTGGTCATTTGAGCTCTGCTGATCAGTTAATCATTTTAATCATTGTATTATTCAGTTATAAAGGTTTTAGGAGCTACTATGGAACTAATACTGAAGTTATGAGAGTGAGGAATTGACCTGTCCATACAAACAAATATTTTTTTAAGTAACTGCTCAACAAGCTTTTTGGAACACTGGCAAAAAAGGATCCACTTGACCTAATATTACATCATAGTATAGCACACTGCTTAGAGTCCTTTTGTTTCCAGTTTAAAATGCTTTACTACTGAGATGGCAGCATTCGCATTACAAGGCAAATCTATTTTATTGCCCTAATGTGACATGGATGTTTTCGGAGCTGTGTGAACATACAGTACAAATGTGGTTTTTTAAATATAACCTAAGCCACTTTCATATGCTGTTCTTGATTTATACACATCAGAAGTCATGTGTTTTTCCACTGCAAGTGCTCCATCTTTCTGGGTTAACATACCAGAAGTTCTGACAGATTTTCTTTTTTGTCTCGCTCTAATAAAGAGATACTGGAAGATGTTCCGAGCTAATTATCTCCACAGTGAAGGCTTGTACTGCTGGCCAATGATAAAGATCTTCAAACAAAAACACACAATTATTTAAATCTATTTAAAAGTTATAATCCAGACATCAAAACATATTTTTAAATGTTTTATTCAACATTTTAAGCTTTTTCAGTTATTTCATACCGTAAATAGTACACTGTAATTATAAACAGGGGGGGTCAAAAAATCAAGAGTTCGCTGGAGGAAATGCTTCCAAAGTGCATTTCTTTTTAATTAAATATATATAGTCTTTATTAGGTATGATATTAATAGCATAACAGTTTGGATAAGAATCTTTGAATGTTTCCAGTATTTATTTCCACCTTTTCACTAATGATAGCGTGCGCTTCAACTGGCATGGACTGCACAAGTTTGTGCAAAATTCTCTTTCACAAATGTACTAATATTTATGTCTTCTGCATTTGAATTGTCATACCTTTACTTTGTTTTAAACCTTCAGGATTCTAAAACTTTCTATTGCTTATTTCCAGGATCCAATTAAGAAAAAAAAAACTATATATATATATATATATATATATATATACGTACACACACACATACACATATATATATGGAATAGCCTGTTCTGTATAACTCTGTCCTACCTGGCAGTAGGCTCTACAAAATTTGTGGGTGGTACATAAACTGATTAACTAAAGTGTCAGACCATAGGTGGGCCATTAGGATTACATTTAACTGATATGCTGGCTCTGAAGCTAGTTTAGAAGAGTGAAAATAAAATTTGTAAAATGTGTATTTGTGTATTGCGCACCTGCTCCATCTGGGCTCTGTGATTGGCATGTGATGGTGGTCCTCTCGGTGGGCCACGGTGGTGGGTGTATCCTGGGTGACCGTGGTGAGCATGATGAGAATGGTGGGAATGAACGTGGCCATCTTCGTAATTTTCTGCAATGAGCTTCATCCTGCTTTGTGTCTGAGATTGAAAGGATAAAAAGGAAAAAAAGCATTTACACTATGTGTCCATAGCAACAGCTTCAGGAACATAAACATTTTGGGTGAGTTTAGCAGAGCTTTAAAAGTGATTAAACATGGTTTGTGTGGGCCGCATCCAGGGGTTCTGAAAGCCATGCACTTTATGAATTATGACAGGCAATATGTTGGCTGAGCTGCAACATCTAGTAAAAATACCATAATTCTCTTGGACATGGTGTGCATTTGCGATTGCACATTAATTGGATTAAATTATTTCTGTTGGGGGAGAGCTAACTGGTGTTTATTTTGTGCACGAACCTGGCCACTGCAAAAAAAATGCATATGCACATGACAAATGAGGGTAATTTTCCCTATCATTGATTAAAACTGATTAAAATTACACACAAGTATGCATTTGGAACTGGAGACTTTGGTTAACTCGATGTGCCAGGAGACTTTCGGTGGAGATAACGTAAGAACTTATCATCCAGCGATTAACTTAGTCAGAAACAGTCGTCAAACAATCAGCTGCATGGCAGTCAAATATGTTCTGAAACAGCATCTGGTCTCCTTTGACTGCAACACATACATCTCTGGTAATTCAAACAAATCAGTGCTAGACGGTTTAGCTATACCTTTGTGAAAGCCAGCTCATCTGTATGTCTTCCAGTGCTTATTCAAAGTGTCAGAACACATCTTAGAACAGTGGAATGAAACCAAAACACGATACAGTGGACAAGTGAATGAGTGAAAAATGAGGAGAAAAAGAATGGGTCCATTACTGCTGGAGGCTCTACCTCAACTTTGGCCTCAAGTTTTGGATGCCATTATCCTGAGCTGGCATCTGAGGTGCAATTGAATATTGCTTTTAAAGTTTGTATTGAAGTTTATGATCCATGCAGTGACATGGCTGTTAAGGGATAAATGACAGACTAGGTTGGCTTTCAGACAAAAGCTCTCTGCAGAGCAATTCAGACAGCAAGACTTGCTGCTTCACAAATGATGGCTATACCAGGTTAGCACTCAGCAGGGCATCCACTTGGAAAATGTAGCAGTACTCTGTATGCTAGGTGGGTTTTGCCACTCAAAGGCAGACACAACCTATTTTGAAAGGAAGGATCAACTGAACTCACAGGCAAACCAACCGACCACAAACCTGCTTTAAATATATCTCTCTAAAAGACTCTGACTACTGTCAAGACACACGGCCACCATATGCAATAGCTCGCTACAAGCAGCATTTAGCTTTATAAAGCGGACCCACCATTGCACATGTTTGTGTGAGTGTAACCTATATCAGACAATGTATATTAGATCACCTGTGCACATCTGCACCTCACACTGAAATGAGACTGCTAGACATGCGGTTTGTCTCATTGAGCTGTGTGTATGAATGCCAAGTCTTAGAGCACAAAGACCCCTTAAACATGTCACTATTGCAAATTCACCATTGTGAAAACACACACAACTGAGAGCATGTTTTAGATGTGATACAAGTTTAAAACATATAAAGTTATCAAAAAAAAAATAAACAAATCCAAGCAGGCTTTAAAACTACTAGAAAAGGCTTGTACACATCTTGATATATATCAGGGAATTTTAGATGGATCCGACTGTAAGCTATGAAAATGGAGAAAATAAAGTGTTAAAAAAAAACTTCACAGCCTGTTTGAAAATATGCAAAGGTAATAGCTTCTGTAAATATATATTATTTATAAATTTGAAAGCATGTTTGCCACTGTGTTACATCATGTTTCCTTTAATAATACCCAACACTCCTTTAATAAACACTACATGACCTTTCTGGATCTCAAAGTGCATTTTTATCGCATTCCCAAGTTCCCAAGCACTCAGCAGTGCAATGATTTAGGGCTCACTCACAGAAATGTCTATAATATATATTACATTTATTTTTTATTATATATATAATACAATAATATCTGATAATAATAATATAATAATAAATGATGATTAGTGAAGTTCTTCCATTTTCACCACCTAAAGTCAACTGAATATAAAACAAACACTTTATTACTAATTTAAAAATTCTGATCAGCCTAGTTAAGCCACAATTAACAGAATCAATCTTAACTGGCAGCAAACACATTTTATTTAAACATGTATACCAGGAGTCTCAATTTCAAATAACCTGGGGGTACAAGTCAGGTGGTCTTCTCTCAGAAGAGCTGATGGAAAAATGAATGGAAAAAATGTCCAGAATTTTATTTTCAATTTGAATTTTCAAGCCTTCTGTTACAGCCAGCCAGTACTACTGTTGATGATGATGATGATGACACCAATACTAATACTGCAGTAGTATAAATGTGTTAGCCATAAATAAACATTTAACAGTAGAATTACAGAACTGTTGTTATGATTCACTGCCATTTCTACTGAGCAACAAGTGTTTGTGAGTGTTGGGAATGGAGAGCAGTTACCCAGATTCTCAGTGGATTCCTCTGATAATTCTGATCATTTCTTAAACCTGACATGCTACTTTTGTGTAAGAATTGAATTGGGCACATCCATTCGGTCTTGGTCTAGAGAAAGGACAGTTTAATTGTGTTTAAAGGTTTATCTGACATTCAGTAAAAATAGAAATAATAGTTTCTAATCACCTCAGAAGGGGGCACTGCACTCGCTGAACTCTACGACAAATTCCAGAATACACCTTACTCTCATACTGAGACAAGACCAAGACTCCTAATTTACACTCAAAAGAGAAAGACCAGACTCAAGTCCTTCGCTACTGTCCCCAACTGTTTTTGAATTGCGGTTGTAAATTAAAGAATATGTAGAGTTCCTGCTTTGTGAGAACCAGTCTTCCATAACATCAGGCACAACAACACACACACACACACACACACACACACACACACACACACACACACACACATATATATATATATATATATATATATATATATATATATATATATATATATATATATATATATATATATATATGCATAAAACACATTATGTAAGACTTGAACAATAGCTGCATATCACTATAACACTATGTCCTTCCTTAGAAGGGAAGACATTCAAGTTGGATGCAACGCGTGCCTGCCTCTGGTTCTTAATGAAGAGTGAGAAATGAACTGTCCAGTAGACATTAGAGGGAAAAGTGATGTCATGCATTCTTACTCAAGGCCAAGGGTAAATAAACCTATTGAAGGCTCACGGTTTCACATAAAACAATATTAATCACCAGAGTGTATATTCAAAAAGATAAACAGTGCTGGCCGCCTTCATAGATTCCTGATGAATCCTCAAGAGACCCTAAACTGCAAGGGGTGGGGGGTGCAGTGAAGGAGAGGTGAGCAGAGGAGAGTAAGAGGGAGAGAGAGGAAGAGAAACAGCGAAGGAGAGACAGGACTGATAGAATAGGCCAATAGAAATGTTTAAAATTACTTTTCTAACTTTTAACTTACTATAATTAATCATTTTTTTCTGTATCTGTGTTAGATATTCATAATTTCTGCTCTAAATTCTTAATTTTGTCCTCTTCCTTCTAACCACAGCATTTTTTATCCTTTACGGCTTGTTTGTTAGCCCTGACATTTGAGTGTAACTCATGTTAAATTTTCTAAACATTAGGCAAACACCATTTTAAGGATTTAGAGACATGTGTTTCTAACTATGTTTAAATACTATGCTAAACTTTTATTCAATAAATGTAAATTTCCATGATATAAACACGTTATGTTACGTGTATCATGCATTCAGCTCAGGGGCATAATTATGCACAAGTAAACAAATTTGACAGGGCTTTTAAATCTGAGGTAAAAATCTAAAGCACTTTTCTATACTGTATATTTAAAAGTAAATCTTTGCACGGAGCTCCAATTCTTTATAGTCAGGTTTGGCTAAAATGAGGACTGTCAAATCATTTATTTCAATAAACTCCATAAAATTACAACCCCTAGAGTTTACAATTCATTTATAAAAAGTTCAGGATTCGATTGTGTGTGCATAACAATGGCCTCTCCCCATCCCTGTACGCTGTACTTACTGTAGAGATAAACATTAATGCTTGTGTGTAGTGTAAAATGTCACGGTATTTCTCTGGAATCACTACTGTTGAAACTGTCTCAGACATCTGCTACAAAAATTAAATACATGTAACAATTAACAAACAAACAAACAGTTAGGATCCAGAGAGGACTAGTCACTGTGATTTAAATCTGATATTTCACACACACACACACAATGGCATTTTCTGACTGTTTGTTGACTTTAAATCATGCATTACTCTATCTATACACAGAGAAACATGCTCATTTATTCTTACAATGTTCAAGCCCAAACAGTAGCAGGTTTCAGTTGCATTAGTACAAATGGGTAATATATTTAGCAGCCATGTCAATCTGACAGCTGCTATCCTACTTCTGAGATCTGCCTCTTACTCATATAAAGCATGCCCTGAAGTAATGAATGATGCAACCTTAAGAAATCGACCTCTCACAAGTTCTGAAAATTCATTTTGCAAATGAATACAGATCAAAAATCATTTAAAGGCAAAAAAATCATTTCATCAGAACAGATCAAATCAACTTTTTTTTTTTGTGAAAAGGAGCAAGTTTGTCAATTTGTCTTTTTTTGACGTTTTCAACTAATTTGGATTAACTATGAAAGTTTTTTTTACATAATGACATTCAGTCTAGTCCAGGTGAGGACTAGTTCAGTCTAGTGAGGTACAGAGTCTGCCACATTCACAAACAGGGTTGGCCCTATAAGTGTTTTGGGAGGTTGATGCGGATTGCCAAACTATCATGCATGACTGGCTGATGACGATTAAAACTGGCATGGGATGACTCAACACTTAACTACCCAGGCAAAACACCAAACACGGCTCAGTTTGGTTTAATAATCCTAACATTGCAGCAAATGGGCACAGATTCACAGCTTCATGGCAAAAGGCTTCTCAAACCTTTTACATTTGTTTTCAGACAAACAATAAGTAAAAAATATAGCAACAAAGTCTTAACAAAAAGTCTTTAGCAGCAAGATGAAACTGTTTAAAGTATATATTTGTGCCATGAGAAAGCAGTTGTGCTTTTTCCATTTCGACTTTCTGGTACAATAGTCTGTTCCTCTTTTTGTTCAAGATATTAGAAGCAGTGTTCTCTTGTGGTCAATACTAAAACAAGGAACAGGGAGCTATTCACAAAAAATAGAGGGAAAGCCTTGCTGGTGTAGAGCTCTGCTAGTAATTTACAGCCTGTGCACGCCACGGAACATCCGCAAGTATTTTGGTGTACATGTTGCTCAAGGAATCATCTCCACATTTACACAGCTTATTGGTGGTGTCGTGTTATCAGTCTTTGCTAGTTCTGCTAGCTCTTGATAGGCACTGTATTCAGTTGGATGATGAACCTTGAGTCTTGTGTCTCATCAATAGTGTTAAAAGGTAAACCTTTATTAATTTTGCAGCCCTCAGAGGTCATGTTACTTTTTCAGACCTGGAAAACATTGGCTTGGTAGGAGGTATTGCAAAAAACTGCCAGACCAATGAAATGTTTCCTTTCAGTGCAAGCAGTGAAATTTGGCTTACATGCGCTGTGTTACTATTTAACTATTTGCCAAGTTAAAGTAATTTCGTCAGGTTGTCAATCGCAAATTTAGGGTAAAAATTGACTAAATGAGTTCTGTCCCTATTCACAAATCTTTATTCCTTCCACATACACACAAACTTAGTGAGGAATTCCACTAAAAACAGATAATAAATAATTATCTTCTTACTCCTGTATACCTAACTCTAGTCCTAATCTCAGGAATGAAAAGAAAATTGTTTGGCTCTTGTTATTATTATTATTATTATTATTATTATTGTTATTTAAAAAGGCATTTCTTGGTACGCTTCATATATGATACATCTTATATGATAGGATGATAGATATCATCTCCTGTCATTTTGTAACATTTTACTGTGGGGCAATGTTCATAAACCAACATGACATTTACATAAGCCCTTTGAGACAACTGACCTAGACCTACACAAACATTTAGATACAAATTCCAATAGGTGCCATAATTAATAACACATTTAATTACACTGTAATATGTTTCGATTTTATACTACCTATTTAATTGCCAGTATTATTGTTGTTTGTTGTGCTGTGTATTAGTGTGCTTTTATTATTGTTATTTGAACGTGTTTATGTTGTGATATGTGGTATCGTTATCACCTGATCATCACCATCATGATAAACATATTGTCTACTGAGTTCATGTTGTCCACCTTAAACGCAAACACACACGCGCGCTCACTCACACGCACACACACACACACACACACACACACACACACACACACACATACAAGTGTACAGTTACAGGAGCTCAGCACTCCAATGCAGGAGGATACAGCACCCTGGGGAATCCCCCCTCCATCATCTGCCTCTAACATCAAAGGCAGGAATTCCAGCAAGTATCCATCACAGAGAAGCGACTGGCATAACGCTCTAAACTCAGACTGATTTATGGGTACCCGCTCTGCAGGTAGCAGCACAAATACAGTGGATGCAGTCCATGATGTGTGTTCGTTTGTGGTTGTGCATGTACACGAACATTGGAGCACAAATCCACTAGGAGAGAGAAAAAAAAGAACTTTACTTTCCTTTAAGCACAAGTAGGAATACATCAGTACTGTGCTCATTTACTCTTCTTGACCTAATAAAAAGGCACCAATGGCAGCATTCAACACCACCTGATACCATGTGGCATGAGCCTATTGCACACTGCCATGCTAAAGAACAAATGACTCCACCTGGCAGTGAATAAAAGTCTGCTCTCCTTGACAAGTGTTTGTAACGCCAGTCAGTGGTCACTTTAAACATTCTGCCTTGGCATATTCCCACCAGGAATACACTGCACAATGTTTTTAAACACACACAAACAAAATCTCGGCCACTTCCCTAATATGGGAGACACATAGGCTAGCAAAATGGAGGCAAAAAAATGTTGACACATGCAGTCCGTATATGTCGACTTTACCTTATGTACATCAACGCCTGGTGTTAATGTGAACAGTGTGGAACAAGTTAGCTTAGTGTTGTTGTGAAACAGCCTTTTGATAACTGTCCATGGACAAAGTTGGGCAGTGTATTTGTACAGTGTGAAAAGTATTTCTAAAACCACACAGTATATGTTTTTGGAGACATTTAACTAGAGCTCAACCAGCTAACCAGAACAAATTACTCCAGCAATTCTAAATGTGAACCCCCTGGATGCGATTCCTGCTGTTACCTTGGCACTCTCTTCTTCAAGGTTAGCTTTGAAATGTTGAAAATAACCTGGGGAAAGCTTTTGATTCCCATCCAGTCTGAGTCAGCAGAGCACTACCACAGTGTGCTTTCTGCCACACTGTGTGTGTTTGTGTGTGTGTGTGTGTGTGTGTGTGTGTGTGTGTGTGTGTGTGTGTGTGTGCAGAGGAGATGGCAATCTCCACTATTTGACCTTGACTTGTTACTCAGGTCCTGGTCAAGACGTCTGTCAGCATATCTTCTAATGGCTGACGGGCTACGCTACAAAGTGTAGACTGATGTGTGTGTGTGTGTGTGTGTGTCTGTGTCTGTCTGTCTGTGTGTCCAGAGCAAGGCAGGGAGAAGGGTGTAGAGTTTTATGTGTACAGTCCATTTTTGTCATAACATCAGTATTGGAATAATAAATAAATAAATAAAAAACAGCTGCTTCCAAATGGCATACTTTTACTAGTAGTATGCCAAAACACTACTCCAGAAAGATTAGTGGGTGCGAAATCATAGCATTCATCAAACAGTAGACAAAAAGTAACCACATGCCGTAGTACAACTGGTCGTAATCAAAAATATGCAAACATTGGACAGTATTCAGTTCCATAATCCCAGCCAGTAAACTATTCTTAACAGCAGAATGTGTGACTATTAAACTTTGTTAATGTTATAAACTCAGCAGAACATATTAAAACAAATATTTTTGTTTCATATGACAAAATACGCACTTATGGGACATTAATCATATTCTCAATATTGAACATGGTAGGTATGACTTGATCTTTTAGCGTGTTCCAAATCTTCCTCCATTCTGTGAATTTTGATTCATATATTCATTTGAGCAACAGGTTGTAGACCTGGTAGATAATCATATGTACCTAGAGTAAGTATTATTCACTTAACATGGACCAATATGGAATTTCTGGGCTAAAAATCAACCAACCACTAACATGTTGTCAATTTTGCCAATATTGCTATATAATGCTAGGTCACAATGCTATCAAGCTGGTAGGGTAAAGCCTAGCATGTGCTTCATTTGAGATGTGGGAAGCCTGTCACCCCATCTTTTTTTTAACTGACGCTAAGGCAATGTTATTGGATAGCTCAGAAGGGTTACAGGAGAAAGCTGCTAATTCAGTGATATGTAGTGACATGTAGCCATTCTATCCCCTTGAAGAGTACAAGGCCAATTACACTCCATATGACAGGGTAAATATTTGGTTGAGCCATTTTTATTCTCTATTGCAAGTTGATATTATTGCTCATTTATGAAGAGCAGTGAACGTAAGACACTTCAAAGCTTAAAAGCTGTTTCTCTCATTAATTGTTAGTGTGTAGGGTGGTGGTGGTGGTAGCCACTATGATCCATTTTAGTCAATTTTAATCTAAAAGGGGTCCCTAGCGACTAATATGTCAGTAGAGAATACATTGTGCACCCCTAATTCTTTTTTATTCACTTTACTTTAGTTAATTTACATTTGGTTTGATTTGGTCATTATATTCAGCACTGTTATTGCATTTATATGGAAGTAGGGATGTAATGTGAATATGCTCTTATAAGTCTAAGTGTGTAGTCATGGAATGTACTGCGTCTTCTAATTGATGCAAAACACACAGCAGCACTGTAGGGTATTGTGTGCGTGCATGTGATGAAGGGTTTATCTTCTATGTATAGACCTGCTTGATTTAAAGTTGTTGGATTCATATACAAGGACAAGAGTAAGAGTTTGTGTAGGAAAGCGTGGGTCTGGTTTTCACCCTGAATTTCCAGGTGCATACACAGTGTTAAGTGGGACTATGTCTTATATGGAAACTTAGCAAAAATACAATGCAGGCCAAAAGATAGCAAGCAGGGCTAAATTACAGAAACATTGTATCACCAAGTTCATTTAAAAAAGGAAGAGATATAGAACGACATTTAGACTCAGTAGGTAATACAGCAGTCTGAAATGTCATGAGATTTGAATCTCAAGGTTTGACCAAGACCACATCAAGACCCCTCTCTGGTAGAAACCCACAAACTCTGATATTAATAACAACATAGGAGAGTGAGCAACTGGAAGGTGATTAGCAGGTCACTGTCTGTGTAAAGAGTGGTACAAGAAGATGATATCTCATTCATTCTTAAAAAACAAGCGGTTTTACCTCAAGCAATAGGTACTTAATATGAATCTTGATAAATCAGGGGATATTTAATATCAGCTGGGTCATGGTCAGCAGCAACACAAAATAAGATTTAAAATCAGAGGGAAGCTTCCTGACATTAGGTGCATTTTTAATCAGCTGCATGTAAAAGCCAGAGATAATAAATCAGCTCATGGCATCAGTTTATTATTAAAGATATTCCCTCAGATTTCTCTTTAAGTGATGATTTGTTGGGTGTGAGGCCAATTTTAATAACTTCTTCCCTGAAACCCGTGTGCAGCATCTGCTTGCTGTCTGAGAACACAGAGCAGGAAAACGAGCAGGCATCTGTGCAGCCTACATATCCTTTTACTTTTCCCAGAATTCAGCCTGACTCAGCCTTGTTAGCATTAGCCACTAGCAAAGCCCCTGATGTGGTCTGTTGTGACCTAAATGATTTATTACACCTCATTAAACCTACATGCGTCATGTAATCAATGGCCAGGTCATGGTACAAACACTAACAGAGGTCTAATGACAATGACTGGAATGTAACTGAACTGCTTACTAATGCAGAGAAGGTAGGCTACAGCTATTGAACTGGCCAACTGTAGACATTATGGGAGTAAAGAAAAAAGATGAAAAAGAATGTGAAGATGATGGTTCACTGGCTTTCTGTGGTTAGCGAAATTAGACATGATAGTACAAGCAAATGCTATCATACTTGGCAGTACAAAGGTACATGTGGGCAAGATACTACAATTGGCCATTCACTCTCCACAAAGGTCAGTTTTTATAGCCAGATTTTAGTATCTAGCACTGTAGCAAGTGCAGCCTCAAACACATTTTGAAATGCAGTGCAAATAGAAATGGCTGTTATAGAAAATTTGGAAAAATTGATTATACATAAAAATGGATTTCTCTGTATGTTTTAGACAAGCATATAGTTAACGCTTTTATTAAGGCCTCAAGCTCAGAAAATAGAAAACTGAAATCGAAACTACCCTAATTAAAATGAATTAAAAGTAAAAACAAACTAAAATGTAAAAACTGGAATAACCTTGACCCCCATAGGTAAATGCAAAGCTTAATTAGACATGTTAACTACTGCCTGACATTGTTAGTCCTTGTCATGAGACAGAGGAAAGACACTACTTTGATGTCATTAAAGTTGCATTACTGAAGAATATAAGAGGGCTTCTTGTTGCACCTGTGGTTATTAGTTAATGAAACAGCTAACTTGTCTGTTAGCCAGAAACAATCCGGTACCTGCTGCTTGAGTTGGTACATGAGCCTGTCCTTTTCTCTTTTCAAGGCCATCACCTCCTCTTGACTTGTCTTCTTTTTAGAAGCAGAAAGTTCTAGAAGGGCGATGTTAGCATCCTTTTCGCTGATGGCTGCCAACAGTGCCTGTTGCCTGGTGGGAAATAGAGAAGGATAAGGGGGGTTACGACCTACGGTAAGTCATTACTTTAACAAATACCAGATACAAACACACAATACTGTAAGTCGGGCGGGCAAATACACACAGTTGCGCAGCAGGGGAGGTTAGCCAGCCGGCAGGTGCGCAGTGACGGTTAGCATACCGAAGAACCGCACTACCTCAAACCCCCTGCTCTCTTCCTGTCATCAGAGAGATTCTTGTCTAATGGCTGCCTGTTTGCCTAGGGTCAGACAGAGAATCGTCACTAATCTGCGCTTTGTCATTACACCTTCCAGGGTAACTCATCCGTTTCCCTCAGACACAAACACACACATACGTTTTATCTTCTGAGAGTCCAAGCAGGGTTGTTGTGATTTATTTATAGTTGTCATGATTTTGGCTTTTAGATTCGTGCGCTAGTTAAAATGTTCAGATATACTAACTGAGAACCAAGATGGCAGTCCACTGATCTGGGCTGCATTTCCCAGAAGCATCATTTCACCACAATCACTGTAAAACGGCAGTGCGAGTATCAGAAAATAACCATGATCATTAAACGAAGAAATGTTTGGAAAGCATGGCACTCGTCCTGAAACCTTTATTTCAGCAGGATGCATTCCATCTTAGTCACGTCTATGTCTAGAGACAGAATGCTAACAGTAAAATTCCCCTCTGTGACCAATGAAGAGAGATGGATACAATAAAAAATACAGTACATGTTGAGCTGTAGTCCTAAGAGGACATTTTATATGAAGCACCATTTATCATAACATACGATTTAAAAGATGCATCTCTAAAATAATTTCTGAGTTCTGATTAATACACTGTACACAAGTGGGCAACGGAGGACTAAAAAATCTAAAAAATATCTTGTTACATCTTTTTCCTTGTTCCACCCATCACTAAGTAAAATTCTCAGCTAAACTGACGCTATAGTGCCAGATTTAGGTGGGGAGTCAATACACCATGTCTAGAAACCCATGAGGCAGAGTTCCATCCATTTATGGTCCACTTGGAAGGGAGCCTTTTCCATGGCGCAGATTAAATACCCAAACTTTCTCCACTGGTTTAAACCCCTGGCCCTTGCTGGCCTCAGTTCTAGATTCCCCATCATCCACTGTGTCAGTGCTGATGGGGGCGTTGCTTGTGTGTTCGTCCAGCATCAGTGGCTTCACCAGCAAAGAGCCATTGTGCCCTTAGCCTGACAGTGCACCCTGTACGACTCATCAACTGACTCTGGCCTTGCATGTTTAACTCTTCCAGAGCCCACACTTCCAGGGAGGCCTAATTCCTTGCTGTAACCAGCTTCACATGTCCTGTCACCAAGCTCAGTGTTTCCTTTTTGAGGCCATGCACTCCACCCAAAGTCTGCGGTAGCTGGCAATTATCGTGACTGAATTTTGTTTTTCTGCCGGCTCAGGTTTGCAGTATTGACTGCTGCGGCATCCACTCTTCCTGCACCTACAGCTCAACAGTTACCCTGCTGCCACTCTGCCACTCACTCAGGCCACTCGATGCGTCATCTCTTCCTCAAGCACTTCCAGCTTGTTGCATTCTGTTGCTCGCCGCAGTGTTTCTACAGATGCAATGGCTAGCATCACACTGAGAACTGTACAGAACAGTTGGATCCTACCCACTCAGGGAAAGCATTAGTGCTCTCTGAGAATCCTGACCATGTAAAAGGTCTGTTTTGAAGATAAAGATGCCAAAATGGCCTAATTTAATATATGTCTGTGATCATGAGATCATTTTCTCATTTCCACAAATGCACATATTTGTCATCTGATTTAGCATTGGTGTTCAGTAATTGTGTCACACTAAGCTGTGCAAATAAAGACTAATAGAACCTTAAATCTTTTGTACTGAGGCTGCTTACAAATGTCCACCAGTTCGATTAGAACAGCAATATAGTCAATTAATATTTTAACATGGTAATGGTGTAATGGTAGTGACCATGGACAACCAGCATATGATCCTCGTCAGGTAAATGGTTAGCTGAATGCTTCAGCAATTCAGAAAAAAAAGCAAAGGACTTTAAAAAGGTTTGTTGACCCTTTAGTTTTTATTGGGCAATTCCCAGATTTTCAGCATGCCTAAAGCACTATTAAATACACCCATTCAGCTTCATTCATTCACTCAGACAGACAGTAACGATTACACACTCTGACTCAGAGTACAGGTCAGCCATTCCACAGGGTTTGAGTTGTCGGTTTTTCATGCTGTACTCTAGAGGTCTAAACCACTGCCACTTTAAGTGCATTTCTTTGGATTAATATTGAATTGAAAACCCTCTCAATTAATTCAAAAGCCTGTTGGAGGTAAAGAGGTGAGGAGAGAGAGGAAGAATGAGAGAGGAGAAGGATATTTTTGTTCCATGATTTAAGTCCCCTTTAGTCATAAGTCCGAAAATAAACAGCACTTTCCGAGCGCGGGGCCTTACTGCGGTGGAATTCCGCCGTTGCTGTTTTCTGTACAATTATCTGAGTGAAACATCTGGATTCTCCCCTTCTCCCCAACTAATGGAGTCTAGGACTGTAGAGTGCTGACATGAATTTCAAACCTTAATCGCTCTATTAATCAAAGCAACCCCCATACGTCGAAGGAGAGTATCCCTCCGTCTCCTAACACCTCCGGTGTTATTTCTCCTATCCTTAGCTAAAAGCAGAAACAACTCACCTTCTCTGCGTGTTACAAAGACATATACTGTGTCTTACGCACATCCGTAACACGCACAGTAAAAATCTAACCTTGTTTGAGGCTTTTGGCATGGGCTGTGACAGGGTTTCAAAAAAACATGACACCACGGGAGAAAATTAGCACAGCACGACTGGTCCCTCGAGCGGGATTACGCTATGCTCATACTGTACGCTGTTAACGTATACCAGAGACAGGTTTTTTGGCCAGTGGAGGCCTGGGTTGGAAAAAGGTCTTGTATACATTACTGTATCATGGAGAAGTCTAAATACAGGTGACTAGTGATCCCTTCCCTGTTGGGCGTATATGGGCATGGAATGTAGTCCCATGAGTCTTCGATTCGTAAACAGCACTTTGGTGAGTGTTGGCGAGTGGGCATGTTACCATGACAACAGCAAGTACTCCACACATCGAACAGGAGGAGATAAGGGATGGAGGTGTTATGGATGGTGGTATCAAGTAGACACGCAGTAACTACACCCCCTTGTTCAATGTCCTCAAAACTCTGTCTCTCAAGAGAAGGTTTACTTTATCTTAAGGGCCATCTGAGGAAAGAAGGAAGCCTCTGACGAAAAAACATCTTCATACTCCCCCTCATCCACTTCCCAACGTTCCTGCTAAGACAAAGTGACCAAGGAGAAGCATTGCCTCCTCTTTGGGAGGGAAGAAGACGTTTGAGAAATGCTGATCCAAAAAGAGGATAAAAACTGCAAGACTTGCTCTGAACTATGAACTCATGTTTATATCAGTCTCTTTAAAGGTAAGCACGGAGGCCAGACTGCATGTTTTAAAGAACTATGCTTGAAGTGCCATTCATTGCAATCCAGTAAGTGGTTCCACTGGTATTTTCACAGGCACTGAATAAAGTCTGAAATTAGTGTTCATGTGAGGCCTTACTTAGTAAAAAATAGAAAATCCAGACATTTGCAGACAAATTTGGTGGATGAAATTGGATGACGAAATGCCTTTCTTGTCCAGCTAATAAGTGTTGTACATTTATGCATTTACTTATGGTGAATGTGGCATTAGTAATCTTGCCTGAAGGCTCTGAAAATTGGCACTCTAGCCCCAGTCTGCTAAGGGAGAGGCAGCGGTATTATCCACTACACTATATACCTCAAAAAATTACAAATAAGCTGTTAAGCAGCACCAAAAACTATATTGGTGGTAGATATTTTTCTAGCAATGGACATATATCAGACATATATCAGCTTTTGAAAACATAAAAATCAGATATGAAAACAAATTTATGTCCAACATTGTATACTGCTTATGTTTCAATTCTATTGACTTCTGGTAATATAGACTTTGCTTCCTCACACACACTCTGCCAGGTCTCTTGTTATTTTGGTAATCAACAGCTAACCTGCTGGGTGTGAAATGGATTAACAGATTAACAAGAGAATGCAACCGTTTCATAAATGTGGTCTTGATTTGGGGACTGCAGCTAAATACATTCTAAGCGTCCTCCAAGAAAAGCATGACTTGCGCCTCAAATCTTCACATTCCGTGCCTAAACCTTGTCTCACGCTAACCATGTCTTTTTCAGGTAACACTCTCTGTTCCCTTCCATTGGCTTCCTGATTGCCCTTTCTTAAATGTCTCCCTCCACCGTGGTACTTTCAGAAGATGTATGGTGACCAAATCCTGAAGTGTCAGCCCCAGAATTACCTTCAATCCAACATGGCGGCCATGCTTCAATGCAAGCAGAACTACTTCCAGTTGTTTGATTAATACAGTGAAATCCAGCACTCACCACCATGTGCGGGGAGCAACGGGGCAGAGTAGCCTTGCCTGATAGTGATGAGAGATGTCTTCCTATAGCCATAAAAAGGGGCATTATTTTGATTAGCTGGTCCATAAAACTCTCCCCATCTTGAACCACAAGCTTCATCCCTCAAAGTTGATGGTGCTAATTAAACGACCCTTTCAGAAAAAGAAGCCTAATTTCTTGCAGGGGTATTAAATCACAATTAATTGGAATAGTCGTTTGGCCAAGAACCTAAAGCAGCTCTGCACTCGACATAAATCCGCTACAAGTCAAAGGCCGCTTTCATTTTTCAACTAATAAAAACAAAATAATGGCAATGATATACAGGGCGACCCCAGCTGAGCCCGCACAGACGGTTTATGTGCCATTTCTGAACCAAAGCCACGCCTTGCGATCTTTGTCTCGGCCTTGTTAACCCCTGGATTTGATTTTGGGACAGGCTGGAAGTGTTTTCATAGTGTAAAATAAGTGAAATTTCATGTCATTGTGCTTGACATGGCTTTCCAACAACAGACCGAAGAGGAATGAGAGCAATAAGGCACACAGAAAGCTTATGTAAGATATCTATTTGAAATACTACTGAAAAGTTCATTTAAGGAACATCCAAGTCAAATTGCTACTTTTGTGTTATATGATTCAAAATTACATAATAAGAGATTTAACAAAATTTTTAGTTGCACAATGAGTGACAGTTCAAACCTACACCACTTTTATGTACAGCAAGGACAAGCATGTGGCAAAATATATATAATGTTGTATCAATTAAACATATAAAATATTTGTTTTAAATATGAGAGACACAATTAACATTGAAATACACCATGCTGTAGTGATAACCACTGTTTAGAACTGATGACTACTATGGGTTAAACCTATATACAAACGCCTGTTTTTGTTTTTTTTAAACTCTTTACTCTAATTTTCCCCCTCCCTTTCGATTTCTCTCGCTCGGTAGCATTTTCTAGGGTGCATAACTCTTCCATGGTGAAGGCTGAGGGCTGGACATGTGAAGGTAATTGTGTGTCCGTGGTTGCAGTGGACAGGCACTGTTGGAAGTATATGATAGATGGATAAAGTGCATGCTCTGGAGTCGGGGTAAGCCGCTTTATGAAGACATCTTCCACACGACACGCTGTCTGTCACGCTCTCAGTGATGTCGCACAACAGATGGTCTCCAATGCGCTGGCCACATAAAAAATGGCTCCCCAAGCTTTTCAGCCATATCGAGGGTTAAGACAGGGTCAAGCATGCCGCAAGCCTCTGAACATGAAGGAGGGGGCAAGCTCCACCTGGGCCGAGAGTGCACCGGCCGAAAAGATGTAGAAAGGGAAGAGGAAGGAAGGAAGGAGAGTATGGGGGGAAATTTAAGGCCCCTAGCAGCACTAAATCAGGGGAGCCCATTTCACGTTGTTATTTCTATGCGTCATGCTTGAGGAATATGTGTTTAGAATTTGTGTTATGACATCGCTTGAAATTATTACCATGCTGATCCAGCAGGGAGAAAAAAAAAAGATGCACCCGAAACGTGCCCAAGGGACCAACAAATTTGGCTGTGGCTCACTTTAACATAACAACATGCTCGGAGAACATAAAGAATGCAGGCAGGCTTCTTTTTTTTCATTGATGCATTTACTAGTATTGATTAGGTCACAACTCTGCATGACATTCAGATAGCTACCATAGGCTATAGGCTAAATGTGGCACAGTAATGCGGAATGTACCACAGGCTTAAAAACTTCAAACATGCAGGTAAAATATCTAATTTACAGTTTACCTTCTCAGCAAACGTAGTCAATCAAAACCATGACAAGAAAGTGTCTAAAGTTTGCTTTAGTTTTTAGAGCTAACAAGTAACAGGCTTTCACCCCACCGCATGTCTAAATCACACAGCGGCCTCTAACTGCATTGAGTTGTGAAGTAATCTGAAATCCTAATCATTTAGCTATCTACACTTTAACACTAAGTGCCAGATTTATCTTGATGGTGATGGTGAGAGCAAATACATGATAAATTACTGGCATGTTTTACTGTCAGCATGATTTGTGGCATTTTCTGACAGAACATGGTCTAAAACCTGACAACAGCTTTTCTGGATCCTTATGTGTAAAGTTTTTAAATTAAGTTCATTGTAGCTGAAACTGAAACTACTGTACTCTATGTTTAAACTTTCAAATATTTTATTGAATACTCTCTGCAATATTTAAATATTCTACAAACTATTTATTATTAGTATTTATGCAGCCAACTTGAAATACCAAAGGGAAAAAAACACCACTGGCAAATTATTACTGTCCTAGTAACTGGCATAAAATGCTACCATAAATTGCTATTAGGAAGAATCCTGGCCAAACAGCTTGTTGGAACTGTTTGGAAGTGTCACTGATGAGCAGTGCAGGAGAGGGAGGGCAGAGGAAACAGTATATTTATTTCATATAGTCTTAAAACACTTTTAAACTAGATCTTGACATAGGCCGTGGATGTGGAGTGGTGGTTGTGTGTCGTGGGGGTGGAGGGGTAGTGTTGACCATTAGTCTTTAATACATTCTATACTATATAGTAGTACCTAGTTAAACTAAAAAAGCTAAACTCACTTTTTTTATTCTCTGGATGGAGAGCCTACTGCACTACACGCTGTCAATCATTCTTAAAAACAAATGCAGTAGAGCGTAATAACTACAGCAGTAGGACAAGCATTTACATCAACATTCTCCAACATTATATAAGCTGTAATACAGACCATTAGGAACTGACTACTGCTGATATATCACCATGGTTTAGTCAGGAAAGAACCATTTGACTGATATCCCAAAAGCTAATCATGAACCATATTCTCATTAGACCTTCTGCTGTTTTGCCCTACTGTTGACTTACTATTGTTTAGCATCATATACAAAAACTTAATTACTTTTAGTTTACTAGTATTGTATGTATCGTCTCTGTCCAATGAAAAACATGTATCTCCACCTTTGTCCATTTTTACTTTTATGCATCATTTGAACACATCAGCTGCTGTTTACACTGAGTGAGGCCCAAAACTGTCTGGAAAGATGTCTGGTTCCATTGACTTACAGTAATGTTAAATGAGGCTTTTGGACTCTCCTGTAAAGCTGCCAATTTGGAGATACTTGTGTTTCTTTGCACTGCAACGATATGCAGGTTATCAACAAATTAAGCACATACACCCACTGAGCTAATGAATAGATTGAATGACCGTGGCATGGTGTATAAAATCTGGCCCTATATTACACACTGTAATCTGTTTAAATGAACAATGGAAAAGAAAAAATGTTGTTTGTAACTATGTAAGTCACATTAATCCACAAATAACAGCAACAACAGCAGCAATCTACTATATAAGGATGCAAGGATACGGATTCAAGCAGACTATATGAGACTGGCTTAAAAATTGGAAAAACCAGCTTGATTGCCTGCAGTGTAAACTAATTACAATAACATGGCCTACCTGCCACTGCCATTCTAAGCTAAAATGATCTGGTTGTAAGTTTGCTTTTAGATCTTGTTACTGATATCACTACACAAAGCATTACCATGCCTATTGCTATTGACCTGTTATGACCCTTAGCCAGCTTTGCTGGTCTACCGTGAGATTGTTTTGTTTCTTGCCATTAGCCTGCTGGGCTAGCCTGCAGTTAGCATGCTGTGTCTCCAGCCTGAGGAGGAAACCGCCAAAGAGAAATCACAGCTTTCCCACAAGGCCCTGTGGACATGACCACCCTGCGACCTGCCGCACTGTTTCAACAGCTTGAAAAATATCCAATTTTCTCACAAAGGCAAGGAAATGGATCAGGCAAGGGCTATTTATATCGTCAGACATCATCTGTTTGACCAGCCTGTATTAAAGAACGATAGCTGTCAGAACACTTACCCTCATTTGACCTGTGTGGGTGTTTATATAAAAGTAAGAGGGTGTGGGTGTACATGGATGCATGTAAGACATTTTAATTAACAACCAGTCAAAACACGATCAAACATTTTATGATGTTAAAAACACACAACAACACCATGCCCATCATTAAGTACTATTGCATTAATAAATACTATTCTACTTAGTGTTGCAAAGCCAAATATGATCTCATAATTGCACTGCCTAGTGACAACTCGTCATTAGACAACTCGACAACTTAACAACTTAACAATGTAACATCAGTTGGCATGGTTGAAAGTCCACTTATAGGCTGAAATCTTCATGCAGAATATAGATGATTAATCAGCATGTTATCTGACATAGAAATAAACATCTTATGCAATCATGCAATAAAAAAAAAGGCCTGTTAACCAACAATAACATTTTGCTAGATATCTTATTTTGCTTATGTTATCAACCGCACACCAAATGTTGTTAGCTAGAGGATTTTGGGTGGGGTTTAGGTATGCACCCTTGGTGGCAGTAGAAGTACTGCTCTCAAGTCTGACCTTGCAAGACTTGGTCATCAACAGAAAACACATTAGTACGCTGCCACCAAGCCTTGAATATTATAGTTCAGTGGTAAAACATGCTTTCCAAAATATACCCTTATCCTAAATGCAGTCAGCTGCCCAGTGTCTTAAGCCTTTTTGTTTTTTTACTACAGCTAAAAAACAAACAAAGCTAGCAAGTGATGTAAGCTTGTGGTTACTAGTTCTTATCACACAAGCTGCATGCCTAAATCTGCTAACAAAGGCAGTGTCATTTTGTCACTGGATACCAAATCCAGACAAATCTATAAAAATCAGTATATCAGTACATTCCCTAGCAGCAAAAGCATCCATCCTGAAGCCTGAGGTTATAGTCATATAGTATCAGAAAATGCAGAATGAAAATTCTTGATGTCAACTGGTGAGACTACTTGTTAGCTACATTAGCCTCACAGTCCGAGTGCAAAAAAAAAATGCTACACTTCAGGGAAATCGGATCGATTTTGAGGCTGACTTGCTTATCCCAACAAGCAGAAAAGATCTCCTGATATTGGCGTGAACTTAAATGATGAACTTCCCTGAGTATTGTGTGGTGTGGGGCGTCTAATCCAATCTGTACTACTCCGATCTGATCCCAGTCCAGTCAGGGCCACCCCAGTTGTGAATTGCAAATACTAAACATGTCCAACATTTACAACTCAAGTATCCTGTAGTGTGGGGTGGACGTCGTTTTTCTGAAGAGAGCCAAGCTGAAGGGACCAATGAGAGCCAGGGTAAATGGAGCTTGTCAGTGTGTATGGAAGAAGTCGTAAGCATGACGGCTAAATCGAGAACTAAATGGATGACGGAGAAGGAGGATAAACTTGTTAACAATGCGAATGTCTGTATAATGTGTACTGTAAAACACCACAACAGAAGCGACAAAGGAAGAAGTTGGGCAGAAACACCACCAGCACATCAATAGCCATGCAGTCTTCCTCCATGCTTGTTTAGATCTAATGTTATGTTACTTTGCGAGAAGTCTCGTGATGTAGCAGTACTCGATAAACTCCCACGAGGTTGTGAGAATCGGAAACATTGGTCTGAGCTTTTTATGTGAATAATCGAAAATTCTTTGGCAATTCAGACACAGCAGATTATGTAGTGTGGAGATTTCATAGCTAACAATGAGCAAAGACAAAAAAATCTGTGAAAAATGTTAGTATGCATCTCTGTCCCATTTTCAGCACCGATTAGGAGAATCCTGTGTGGGCCAGAGAGGAATCTATTATCAACAATAAGGTCTTGACTGATTGAGTACATCTGAAGTGGAAAATTGTGAGAATGGTTTAAATCACAATGCTCACTGGAGAAAAAAATAGTTTTGCACATTCTTTAAAACATTCTGATATCTGACCTCTACACCCCCAATTTGCTAGAAAGCATCTGTGTTGTTTTCAGTTTTCACGAAAGGCAAATGTCCTGGCTTATGTGCTGATGCTGTCAGGAGTCATGCCACTGAGCCTTTGATAGTTAGTTCAGTATTGAGCACGTCAAGCATCAGAGGTTGATGTCACTGTCTTCTAATCCTACAAGAACCTCAGCCTAAGTAGCTGGCAAGGGCCTACAGAAATCAAACCAGGACAACATCCAGACAATGTTCAGGCAGTTTCTGGACAACATCAGGACAGCAACCAAACAAACACCATGAAACCTGGAGATGATCAAGGCAAATAGACACTCCCATTTAACTACAACGACAGACAGACTCATTCAACCACAAGGTTACATACCATTTCAGCTTGTAACCACAAGGTTACTACTAAAGCTGAGTAATATGGTATAATTAGAACATCATAATACTTGAACGATATGTGTAGTAAATATATATTTAAAACAAACACATGTGCTCCACCAAAACAGTAACGTCATGTTAGCTGAATACAGTGACTCTTTTCAACATCTGAAAAAATAAAAACTATAAAAATGAATAAAATATGATAAGGGGCACATTTGAAATATTGAGCAGTGGCACTGCTGTGACTGATCCACTCGTACCAGTTAAACACACACTAACACACCAGCACGAGTGCACTGAAAAAGGATCAGTGTCACTGCTGGAATGAGGATAATCCACCAATCAAACTATCCAGCAAATAGGGTTAGACGATGACCAACATAATCTGTGCAGTAGACAGAGCTTGTAGCCATCTACATCTGTTTACATCTAAAAGGAGGATCAAAACTGTAGGAGAGTCTAATAGAGTGGACAGTGAGTGGACACAGTTTAGAAAACTCCAGCAGCACTGCTGCGTCTGATCTACACATACCAGCGCAACACACACTAACACACCACAACCACATCAGTTTCACTGAAGTGCTAAGAATGATCCAATACCCCCATAATACCTGCTCTATGGTGGTCCCGTTAGGGTCCTGAAGATTGAAATATAAAAAAAAAACATTCAGAGAAAGAGAGAGGATGGCAATCTGTAGAACTACATAGTGTACCTATGTGGTAAGTAGAACTGATAAAATAGAGTGAGTGTAAGGAGGTATACCTAAGGTGTCCAGTGGATATGTATGTGTGCTATGTGTAATGCTTGCTTTCTTCGTACTCAAAATTGAAAGGGTAAATATTAATGACTGAAATGTCTAAAGCATGCTGACATGTATAAAAGGACTACAAATAGGCAGTATATATACCAGTACGGGCTTAAATTCTAAACTACTGAACGGCATGTGAGGAGGGAAAAAACCAAACATGGTGCAACATCTCCAAAACATTTTCCAACAAAAAGACAATGTTTCGATAACATGTGCCCAAAGTTAGTTTTGCGTTCCACACTGACAGACAAGTTAAAGCAACCCAGGCTTTCACAAGCGAGAGAGCTGGGAGTCCCTCCTGTAAACAGTGTGCTGAATAATGCCCCGTACCTCAAACACATAGACACACACACACACACACACACACACACACACATAGACACACACACACTTGCTCACATTCCCTGGCTTGTGTCTCTTGAGGTAAAATCTAGTCAGGCAGATCCAGAGACACTTCTAAAGCCCGCTTCTCTGATCCCCCTTCAATAGTGTGCGAGTGCTGGTAACATAAAACAAATTCTCTCAAGTGCACTTCTCCCACAACCTCAAGTCTCCTTCTCCATTTACTATCTACCTAGGAGACTGAGCACTCCACACACTCCAGCCTGGGGAGAGAACATAGGGCCTGTGCTTTAGCTGAGATTATCTCCAGCTTCCTCTATGTCAAAAGATCATTGAAGTGAGCGGAAATGTTTGTATGCATTAGCTTTCAAGGAAGCTAAGGTTTGGTAATATGTAATAGCCATTGTGAGTGTATCTGTGAGCGTGAGCTCTTTGATTGCCTTTGTGCCTTTGAGAATGTTCCAATGGCGTTTATTGCAAATACAGTACAATGCCGTGTTAAATGACCTATTTACTATGTTTGGACATGTTTGCTGTGCCACATATTTAGTTTAGTACTGGAGGTAAGAGGTGAATGCTGCTAACAATTTTGGGCTAGTTACTCATATAAGGTCATTCTTTATCAAATATATATTGCTTCTTTGAAACTATAACGAGGATTATTTAATTTAAAGGAATTCTTCTTTACATTGCTTCTGCATATCTTTCTTAAACCCACACATATCTGCACCTGTTTATGAGTACCTTATAAACTTATTTAGTAAACTCACAATAAGTATCATTTAAAAAGCATGTTATGCTTGATTAAATAATAATAATAATGATGACGACTAATGCCACTTATACATCAAGAAATGAGTAGAAACAGATGCAAACAACATAGATAGACTGTGTATTTTTTAGTGAGCTGTGCTTAATTAATATAAATTTAGGAATGTTGTTACAATCACAAACTGTAGCGCATTACAGTACTAAAACACTTCTATTACATGTACACGTAACTCTGATGCAAAACTGACAAAGTAAAACTTGGACAACAAACATGTTGGTTTGATTTGGAGTCGGGAAGTTTCTCCAAACTATTTAATTATTTATTTATCGACACAGTTCAGGTCTCCAGAATTACTGGCACCCTTGGGAAAAAAGAAAACGATTTAATTAAACCTAGCATGCAACATCAGTGGAGCTGCATGGTTACCAAGCGATTACATCACCTCAAAAGATCATTTCAGCAATCCTGTCTGTTATATCAATACAGTGAACAGTCAATCACCATCTTGATATCACTGTCATAAGAAAACTGCTCCTGCACATTGCGTGGACAATTCCTAAAGAACAGACTTATAGAAACTGTAAATCTTCTGGAACAGATAAACAGATATGGAGTTATTAATGTTAAGATGTTTGCTAAATTTATATTTATGGAATGATAGCAAATATTTTTGCTGTTACATCATTTAAGTATAACATTCTTTTTGTTGTTCTTAAGATGTAATTGTTTATGTATATTACATATTTTATATGTCATTTGTGTTTAAAAGACACACACAGAGTTGTGCTGTTTTCTAGAGCCTGGAACAAATTCTTCATTGACATCCCATTACAAATATGGAAGTGCAGAGCATGTATTTCTGTTCTAGCTTTCCAGAGGACAAGAGGAAATGAACAAACAAATACAAAGCAAAGACAGATGTAGAAAAACACTGATTTAAATTGGGCATGCATCATGCAGGACCAAAGAATTGTTCCAAAAACTCCTACACTGATTGTATGAGTATGTGTTATAGTATAGAGAAAAACATTCTTTGAAATCTAAACACTGTTATGCAAATACCACTACGTTTACTATGATTTCATTTGCCACTCTCAATCCAGACCAGAGGAAGACATTGGTCTGACATGCTCAAGTTAAATAAGAAACTTGTGTGTGGGATGCATGCATGCTAAATCTACACCAAAGCACACATTCAAGACTAGTCATTTTTAATCAAAGCCATCATTCAGGAATGCAACAATCCTAATAATCCTACTAATCTTCTATTAATGGTCTAACTAACAGAGCCTTTACATGCTGTGTTGTTTCGTTTTATTTTCCTTTAGCCTCAGTCACAGCAGTGCCATCTTTAAAAGCTCTGTCTATGCAATAAAACAATAGATGCAATTTTGTCATGTATCATGTACAGACATTATAGAGCCTTCGTAGATTTTGTTGAGATACAGTCAGTGTGCAAAATACTGCCTGGAATTTGTGGTGTCCACTGCTAGCTTGCTTATCCACCTGGCTGAATGCTGACTTGCTATGGAGCGGCTCAAAGGCAACTAAGTGTTTGGTTTAAGAAATCTTCTGGATATGCTTTTTATTAGTTTGTACTGCATCTCCCACACATTCTTTGAGATCATAGTCTTGTCTTGTGTTTGAAAAGTGTGGAATAACAGGCAAGCATTCAGGCCTACAAATATGTTGCAGCATATTATAAGATTTTCAGAGGTATCCATTACAGATGCAAGTCTATAATGTAACTGGGTAAACCAATTTGCTCTAGTGTGAGGCAAACCAGCCAATTTGTGATATCATGGCGGTATACACATGCGGTAAGATTCTAAAGTAGGGCAGTGTTGATAAGGCTATTTGAATTCTACATAAGCCCATTGGGACTATGGATGCAGACCTACATAAACACAGACCTACATAAACACTCTTTTTCCGACAGAAATTTGTCATGACATGAGAAGTTATCATGACACTGGAGACACTGATTCATTAGGTTGTCACATAGGCCATGTAGCTTAGAGTGACATAATGCTGATAATATGGCAGCTTGCCAAATCAGGTTTGTTTCATGGGCTTTAGGTAAAGTGAATTTAATTTTACCCATTTTAGCCCTCAGCATTATGCCAAATTATAGCACTATACTGGCTTAAGCACGTTTCTTATCTACCATTATAGTGAGGTAATCTGGTTAATTAAAATCACTTTAGATAGGTAAACCATCTAGAAATAAGTTAAATAATAGTACAATAAGCTATAATTTTAATAAGAAATATAACATAGCATTTTGTGCAGCCTTATGTAATTTTCCCCAAAACGTGTCATGCCTCATGTTAGGCTAGATCTATTGGAATAAGCCTTTACCAGTGTTTATCTTTGTTTATGGGTGCCAAGTAGTCTTAGAAAGCCTACCCTAGTAAAGTGCATGGTGTGGTTGCTCTGTCAAATGAGATGATAGACCTCAGAGTACTGACTGACCTCCGCTCTGAAGTAACCACCTTTAGCTTCTCTTTTGCTTATCTGTAAAGATGTCAGATCTGAGTACACAATTCAAGTTAATCCATGCAAACTCAGGTTTTGGCAATCAGAACACATCCATTAAGCAACATGGAAACAAGAAGAACTGGGGCAACTCCTTGGTTACAAACAGATACACAGTCCTTGTCAGAGATATCCTCTTGTATACTCAAGCAATATAACACTGAAACATGTTGTTAACGAACATACTTTTTGAGTTTCCACTATTTTCACACGTACATGTTATAGTATATTCTACAATATCAGAAAGACTCGTGGACAACTGCTTTACTTTTTATCCTTTCCTGATTTGTTCTTTTAGTGGTTAGAGTTCAGGAGAAACTATTTAGTATCTCTAATGTCTTCCACAGTTGAACAATAAAGAGATGTGGGAATCCTCAAGCTGGATATTTGTCACTCACACACATGCACAATAAGTTTTTTTGAGAAAACCAAAAATGAACTGTTACATAACAAACCACATCAGTAAATCTTCACCCTTTAACCCCCCACCCCCGCCTTCCCCATTTTTCTTACAGCATGAACAGATATTAAGTTCAAGGGGGATATGCAAACACTCTGAAATGACAGTCACGGCTTTAAGTATTACCCTCAAACCTTCAATTACCTCTACAGCTCTTTCCTCTTCAATTCCTCTTCCTGTTCATGCATTTCTGTTTTCTACCCATCCGTTTTTAACTCTGGCTAGAAATAGCAACATTGCTCCCTGACCAGAAGAGAGAAAACAAGAGTGAGTGAGAGACCTTACTATAAACTGGCTAAAGAGACCACATTACCCAGTAGCAGAATCAGAGCACAGTGAGCAGATGAACTACTCAGAAAGCTTGTTTGTATTTGTATTTCTGTTTTACTCAGACAGTTTCTTGGATTCTAAATGCATGGGGGGGAAATTGTTGGTTTACTGCTGAGTGGGAGCTCTCCACTGACACTTTCTCCTTGCAAAGAGGATGGAACGAGAAAACCACAGTCAGAACTGTCTTTTTTCGGGTGGATCACCATTACAGGAGGAGGAACGGTGCAAAACTGAACATGAAGCGCTTTTGGCCACAGAAAGCTTTCAAGAAACTTTACTTTTACGTGCATTTCCACCAGTAGAACCAGTGCTGATTTTAGTTTCTGGGTTGTAGTTCCAGGAACTTTTACGTTTTAGTTAGTTAAATGCAAGCTTCGCAGTGAGTGATCCCACATTTTTTAAAACCCACATTCAGCAATCAAGCAAACTTTGTTTCTGAGGACATTCAAAGTGAGCAAACAACAACAACAACCAGAGATTAAAAATTAAAGGGCACCAACCAAGAAATGCAGGCCTTGCTCATTCCTTCTCAATGTCCGCATTTTGCTGTTCTTTTACAGCACGCTGCAAAGACGTAACTGTACAAAGTTTATACAAGTTCTATTATTTTATATACAATTCATTGTTTTTGCAGTGGGCACACAAAACAAGAACTACTGCACAATAGTTCTGAAGTCTTTAGTTTCCCAAAATATTCCAGAATCGCAGGGGTAAAGCAAAGGGCTCAGCAACAAAGGGGTAAGGTAATGCATGAACACTTGAACATTTGAAGTCTCTGGTTGTGTTATGTTGTGGAGGATGTGGAGCACTGGCATGTAGGGCCAATCTTTACCAATCCCACTCTCTCAGCTTGTAGCGTTAGCATGTGTGGTCTAAGCTCTGAGTAATGCAGCGAGGCTAGAACTACATTTCCAATAAAGCATCATTTGTCTCTCTGAATGAATGTACTTGAGCTGAACATCAAAGAGATTATGGGTAACACAGTTTGAGAACTCTACTCACTATGGCCTTTGATCTGCTGATCCTGTTCTGATCCCAGACACCACAGAGCCCCTAAGAGACCACCTTATGAACTCTCTGTGTCCTTTGACCATGCAGAATGAGGCTTATTGTCTCCTTTCTCATTTCAGCTCTCCTCACCTGTCTCAACGACTTAGGCTGCAACTA